>JAFFSR010000017.1:1200000-1740039 GCA_017163975.1 Anastatus disparis | reverse complement strand
GTATGTAGGTGTTTGTACGTATTTGTACGTGTATGTAGGTGTTTGTACGTGTGTGTGCGTGTTTTTGCATGTGTGCACGTGTTTGTACGTGTTTGTAAGTGTTTGTACGTGTGTGTAAGTGTTTGTACGTGTGTGTAAGTATTTATACGTTTTTTTACGTTGATGTACGTGTTTGTACGTGCATGTACGTGTTTCTACGTGTTTGTACCTATTCATACGTGTTTGTACGTCTTTGTACGCCTTTGTACGTGTATGTACGTGTTTGTAAGTGTATGTACGTATTTGTACGTGTATGTACGTGTTTGTACGTGTTCGTATGCGTTTGTACGTGTTTATACTTGTATGCACGTGTTTGTAAGTGTTTGTACGTGTGTGTACGTGTTTATACGTGTTTTTACGTTGATATACCTGTTTGTCCGTGCATGTACGGGTTTCTACGTGTTTGTACGGGTATGTATATGAGTTCACGTGTTTATACGTGCTTGTACGTGTTTGTTTGTGTTTTGACGTATTTGTAAGTATTTGTACGTGTTTCTACGTGTTTGTGCGTATTCGTACGTGTTTGTACGTCTTTGCACGTCTTTGTACGTTAATGTATGTGTTTGTACGTGTATGTATATGTATTCACGTGTTTGTACGTGCTTGTATGTGTTTGTACGTGTTTTGACGTATTTGCAAGTGTTTGTACATGTGTGTGCGTGTTTGTTCGTGTTGTTACGTGTTTGTACGTGATTTTATGTGTTAGCACGTGTTTGTAAGTGTGTGTATATGTTTGTATGTGCACGTGTGTGATCGTGTTTGTACGTGTTTACACGTGATTTTACGTGTTTGCACGTGTTTGTAAGTGTGTGAACGTGTTTGTATGTGTGTGCACGTGTGTATACGTGGTTGTATGTGTACGTGTTTGAAGGTGTCTGCACGTGTATGTGCGTGTTTTTACGTGTGTACGCACCTGGATAATGGCAACTAGTTAAATTATTCATTAATTACGTACAACGTTGTAAATAGGGAAATGGTTTTTTATTTGAAATGGTCAAGTTATTGAGAATACTTGCACTAGTTACTACTTGCAGAGCAAGTAACTGGTAAATGGTCTGATCAGTTACCAGTTAGAGTTCAAGTAACTGACAAATAGTCCGACCATTTATCCGTTGCGCACCCTGTAATAGCTTGTGTTGGTCTGCAACAACCATTTTTGTTGGATTTTTGTTAAACGAGCATTAGCTGGGGTTGTCGTTAATAACTAGCAATGGAATTGGGGTTCGTAAAATATAGGATTGCAAAAGTGTTCAGTTACATACCTAGTAAGTGGTAACTGGTTCGGTCATTTACCAGTTACTAGGCAGATAACTTGACAACAGCCGGACCAGTTTTCAGTCGCTGTCTAAGTAACTGCAGACATTTGTAACCCTGACTACCGTTAACGAATTGGTGCCTACCAGTGTTAAAAATTACAACATACTAACCGTAGCAGGAAAAATTAAAGTAAATGGGAATATCTGTAAATGATTGGAAATAATTAAGAATAACTGTAAGCAACTATTATAAAATTTTCAGTTCGAGACAGAAATATAGATATTTTCAGCTGTACCTAATTATTTTTAGTTTTTTCTAGTTATTTCCAGTTAAGTTGAATTATTTAGTTTAGATTTCACGTGAGATCTCATGTGCAGCGGAATTTTATTTTTCCTGATATCCGGTCTCACGTGAGATCTCAAGTGAAATCTTATGTGCAATAAAATTTATTTTTCTTGATACCCGATCTCACATAAGATCTCACGTGAGATCTCATGTGCAAAAAAAAATTTTATTTTCTTCTACACATATAGCTGTAATTAATGTCAACGACAACAAATTTAAAATTTAGTCTATAATTCAAATAATTTTTGTATATTCTAACATCACGATTAAATGATTCTACTCTATATCTACAAAACAATCGTTATCTAAAGCATGATATTATGGGATCTGGTTTGAAACTATTTGAGCATAATTATACTTCACGATTGAATAATAATAAAAACAAACAAATTTTTTACGAAGATTTAGACGATATTTACAAGTAATAGTTAAGAAACTAGTCACTACAATTATGCATATCGCCTTCTACACTCGAAAATCGGCCATCACTTTTCAGTGAGGTCTGGAGCGATACCGTTCGTATGCAAAGGTTTGTACAGAATTTTTGTATTCATGAATTGAGTTACTTATTTTATATCACAGACGAAATCATGTATACGAGTCGCGGGGTCAGTTTACTAATTAAAAACAGTTTTACTAATTAATAGGTAGTGTCGTCCTATGACGCACGCTGCACCTGGTATAGATTTACGGCATAACACGTCTTACCAATTGTTACACAATTCGCATGTCGCTGTAAAAACAGTTGCAGCTTTATTTATATCTTAGAACATTATAACAAACTACCTTCAATGAACAGTGACTTAGTACTTAAGGCGACTTCGGATTTTAGGTTAGGTTTAATTTTTGAGTTTTCAAATTACTCTTTCGATATGTAAAATTTTTCAGATTTTTTAATTTCCCACCATTCTACGGATTATAATAAATGGTGGAAAATTAAAAAATTCAAAAAATTTTAGAAACTGAAAGAGTAATTTGTAAACTACAAAATGAAATCGAACCAAACTTCCGTAGTCGCCTTAATATCTTTTTTTTATCATACTGATGAATTACTTTTACATATCGTTTACAATTGCATCACACAGATTTAAATAATATAGGTTTTTATAACTCAAGAATTATTAAATTTACTTTTATTTCAGAGTATTACCGCAATCTTATTGCTTGTTTTCCTAATTTAGTCGTGAATTAAACGTCATCTGAAAAATTTTTAAATCGTGCTCGAATACAATTTCAAACCATGATATATAATCATATTCATACAGACTATTCACATAGTTTTTATAATAAGAATTATATTTGTATGCAATGTAAGTCTAAATGTTAAAAGTAAGATAATACACATATTTTATTATTATACTATTCTTTATGTTCAAGGTCAGTTTCAGACGAGGTTTTTGTATTTTAGACATTTTTTACTGATCGAAAGTAGCGAAAGAAGTCATTTCGTTTATTTTTAATAAAAATGTATATCAGAATTGCTTTTACTTGTAAATATCTATTCATTTAAACGAATGAGAAATGGAAGCGTGTAAATTTGTTAATATTTAAAGAACAAGCCAAAAAAAATAAATAAAAACTAAATATCTTTTTTAGCTATTTTCGATCGGTAAATTTAGTCGAAAGCTGATCCTTAATTGGAAAGTGACACCATGAAATACTATGCAAACTAAATAAAGTGGCTAAAATAAGAACTACTGACCCCGGGAAAGATGTTTGGAGTCTTATGGCTCCACTAAATTTATCGAATATGATAATGTTCTAGTGTTCGAATACGTATTTAAAATATTAGTGTAATGAAATACATTAAGGACATGATGAAGCTTCCCCTTTCGATAATATTTCTGATCCAAGTTAAGAGCAGGTCGTATATCTCTATCCTTTTCTAATCAAAGAATTTATTTTTTTGCAAAAACTAATAATTGTAGCAAAAAATAAGGAGATAGCCCCATCTCGTATAATAAAAAGGAAGATTTTCTTTGATGAGAAAAAATTATTTTTATCGATTCGTTTTGAAGAAAACCTTGAAAAACTTAAAAAATAAAGGTTAGGATGGACGATTCAGTTTTTCAAGGTTTTCTTAAAAACGAAGCGATAAAAATAATTTTTCCTCATAAAAGAAAATCTTCCTTTTTATTATACGAGATGGGGCTTTCTTCTTATTTTTTGCTACAATTATTAATTTTTGTGAAAAAATCAATTCTTTGATTAGAAAAGGACAGATATACTCGACCTCCTCTTAATGAGTAAATGGAGAATTCAATCGGGTTCTTTCACTTCAAGAAAAAAGTA
This sequence comes from Anastatus disparis, assembly GCA_017163975.1. Lineage (NCBI taxonomy): Eukaryota > Metazoa > Arthropoda > Insecta > Hymenoptera > Eupelmidae > Anastatus > Anastatus disparis. Next base: position 1,736,106 of record JAFFSR010000017.1, on the reverse strand, counting down.
GTAGGATTCAACTTGAGTGTGGACAACTAAAGAAAACTACCGAAATCTTATACTTGAAAAGTCATATACAAGTTTTTAATTTATAGTATTTTGAGGTTAGGTTTGTCAACTTTGATGTCTAATTTGCGATCTTAGTTCATTAAAAAATAACAGCTCCAAAGAATTTTTTATTTTAACTAAAATGATTTTACTAATATAGCTAATGTCAAAATTTGTCAAAATTTAAAGAACAAGACGAAAAAAATGAAAAGTAATAAATATCTTTTTCAAATTATTCAAATTCAATAAAATATATAAGAGATCCCATGTGAGATCACATATGAAATCGCATACGAGATTGCATATGAGATGTCACATGAAATCGCCTATGAGATCTCATATGAAATCAAATGTATATTCGTTAAATTTTTAAAATAAAATAAATATATGTGCGATCTGAGATGAGATTTTACATATGTTTATTTTATTTTCAAAATTCAACGAATATATATGAGATTTCATAGCTGATTTCATATGAGATCTCACACGAGAGTTCATACAATATTTTCAGTAGGGATGATTTTTCTCGGCTTGTTCTTTAAATTTATACATAATTACACTTTTCCGCTCCTCATTTATTTAAAATAAGTTCATACCTATAAGTAGAATCGGTGTTAGTGCAGGGGCCAAGGCTCTTGGCTCATACTGTAGTAGACCGGAGTCTAATCCCCGAGAAAATTTTAGAAACATTTTTCGGAATTTTTCTCTGTGAAATAGAACTAGGAGACCACGAAAAACCACTAAAAAATTTTTCCCGGTCAATATTTGGTTCGAAAAAATTAATTAATTCGAAATATTTTTTAGATGCCTGAAAATATTTTATTGAAGAAAAAAAATTTTATTCTAATTATTCAACTTAATTTTCATTTCAATATTACAAAATATTAATTTAAAATAAAATTAATAATTTCCAGTATGAGATATTTTTAAGTTTAAGAAATATCTTATGTATGTTGAGCAATTTTTCATTGATATTTAAAAATGTTATTTTCAGTGACGGAATAAATAATATTGATATAAAAAATATTTCACTGATTGCCGGAAAGAATCTATTCGATACAATAAAATTTTTTTCGTTACAAAGAAATTTTTTTTCCAGTGTAGCTATTAGATCAAGTAACGATTATATCATCTATCATTTATTCTTATCGTGGAACGACAAAGACAGAAGTAGGTTCAAATAAAAACCGCTACTTGAGTTAGGTCTATGAATAAGAGTCCAGGATCGTCTTTGATAATGAAAATTTATATAATTGGAATATATATTCAAAATAGAATAAATAACAAATGTTATTTTCTTCATTAAGAAATGATAAGTTGATTGAAAAAAAATCTTTTATTTATTTTTTAGTTTATTTTCAATTATAATAAATTTTATTAAAAACCGAGCAATTTATTCTAACATATCACTGAAAATAGTACTTTTAATTTATTTAGAAATAATACTTCTAATGTTATTTAAATAATGAAAATAATTTTAATTTATGAAATTCATAGTAAAGGATTAAATATTTTTATCTTACCTGCAAGAAACAAAATGTTGGCTATCGAATATTCGCCTTGGCGACTCGAAGAATTACAGTGAAGTTGACAGTGGTGATTTTGAACAAAGTGAAATCCGTTATTATCAAAGTCCTCACAATTCTGCCGTCCAAAGTGTAAAAGTGGTTAACTACATTGGAATCCCATTGGAGTTAAGATTTTCTTACTTTGGACGGCAGAATTGTCTAGCACAAAAAACACAAGAGTATCTTTTTTTTGTACTCTTTCTACATCGGCTTTGTTTCAAATGCTTCTCGGGGTTGCGCACGCCGTATTCACAAAATTCATTACCCGTTAAATAACTCTAAAGAAGCTTTCTGATTGGTCGATACAGCTTATCTATGAAGAGACCCCCAGTATCTGCAGTAGATTTTCGAACACAGCAACATACTAAGCATTACTGGTACGCAACTTCAAAAGCGTGTTTAACACAGCCATTTGCATGCGAACGTAATTTCGTAAGCAAGACAATGAAAAGTCTGTGAGCGCATCCTTACGATGCAATACGTACATATATATATATATATATATATATATATATATATATAATACATTAGTAATACATGGGCTTTGTTTCCAATTCTCGCGATATATAAATTTTGCGAATACGGCGTGCGCAATCTCGAGAAGCATCTGGAACAAAGCCGATGTATTAGAAAAGTACAAAAAAAAGATACTCTTGTGTCTTTTGTGTCAAACGATTGTGAGGACTTTGATAATAACGGATTTTCCTTCGTTAAAAATCACCACTGTCAACTTCACTGTAATCCTTCGAGTCGCCAAGGCGAATGTTGGAGAGCCAACAATTCATTTCTTGCAGGTAAGATAAAAATATTTAATCCTTTACTATGAATTTCATAAATTGTTTTCATTATTCAAATGAGATTAAAAGTATTATTTCTAAATAAATTGAAAGTATTATTTTCATTGTTAAAATATGTTAAAATAAATTGCTCCGTTTTTAATAAAATTTATCATAATTGAAATTAGACTAAAAAATAAATGAGAGAAAATTTTTTTGCAACTAAATTATTTTTTTCTTAATGAAGAAAATAGTATTTGTTTTGAATATATATTCCAACTATATAAATTTTCATTATCATAGACAATCTTAGACTCCTATTCATATACCTAACTCAAATAGCGGCTTTTACTTGAACCTAATTCTGTCTTTGTTGCCCCATGATAAGAATGAATGATGGATGATAAAACCGTTACTTGATGTAATAGCTACGCTGAAAAAAAAATTTCTTTGTAACGAAAAAAATTTTATTGTATCGAATCAGGGTTGCGAAAAAAGTAATTAAAAATTATTTGAATTACGAATCATTTTTTAATTTGTAATTGAAGTTTTATTTAATTAACAATTCCTTTCGAATTGATAACTAAACATATGTAAATTAATCAATAAAAATCTAATCGTGAATTAAAAAGGCTTAAATTACAAATTCAAAAGGAATTTTTGAATAAATACGAAGGTGTTCTTGAGTTTAACAACAGCATATAATTGTATATAAATGAGACTTCAATGGCCTTTGCTGTTCAAATTAATATTTGTTTTTATTTACGACGTTTCGCCTTTATTTTTCGGAGAAAGGCCTCTTCAGGTTCTACAAAAATATTAACATAAAAAGAAACGAAATATATTTATATTTTTAGTTTTTTCTTTTGGGATATGTTTTGATAACTAGTCATTCATTTGGTCAGAATCACCTTTGAGTTTTATTATGTGTTGACACCCTTAAGTTTAGGTCTGTTATACATACCTTTACTTGATTGTTTGATATATATAAATTGTTACATATATCATAATTGACTAAGCGACGAATGTTGCGGTTATTTGCAATCTTTGAGAACAATGTATTGTTTAGACATATGATGTATATTCTTATTAATAGTCTATCTTATGAATTGTAAGTTTATTAAAAATAACACATATACTTTACATATTTGAAATAAGTGTCATATAAGCAAGCCTTATATGATTTTTATCATTTTTTTTTATATTGTGTGTGTGTATGCTTAGTTGCATTGACTATATTGCGTTAATTTGTTTTAACTTTCGTTTCTTTTTATGTTAATATTTTTGTAGAACCTGAAGAGGCCTTTCTCCGAAAAATAAAGGCGAAACGTCGTAAATAAAAACAAATATTAATTTGAACAGCAAAGGCCATTAAAGTCTCATTTATATACAATTTTTGAATAAATAAATTTCAATTAAAAAATCCAAATGTAATCGTGAATCGAAAGGGCTTTAATAACAAATTCAAAAGGAATCCTAAATTAAATAAATTTCAATTAAGAAATCAAAATGTAATCGTGAATTGAAAAGGCTTAAATTACAAATTCAAAAGGAATTTTCGAATAAATAAATTTCAATTAAGAAATCCAAATGTAATCGTGAATTTAAAGGGCTTTAATTACGAATTCAAAAGGAATCCTTAATTAAATAAATTTCAATTAAGAAAATAAAATGTAATCGTGAATGGAAAGGGCTTTAATTAAAAATTCAAATGGAATTCTTAATTAAATATATTTTAATTAACAAACGAAAATGTAATTGTGACTTGAAAGAGCGTCAGTTATTATTATGATTTGTGGATTCGAGGGCTTTAATTAAAAATTCTACAATTCCTTTTTAATTAAATGTACTAAGAAATTTTTATTATATATATATACACGGTGATTTTAAACTACTGTATTTCTAGCGACAGGGTGACAGAGGAGATGATTCTGAACAAAGTTTATATTGTAATTTTTTTTTATCTCTTATAGTTTTTAAACTACGGCACTTTAAAGTTACGCTTTTTCAGTCAATCAGAGAGAGCCATTGGGAATGTTCGAAAATATCAATAAGTGCTTTCCGTTTTGCCCCGTGAACCACGATGTCATTGATCATTTGTTTTTTATCGTAATGACACATAACCCAACTGGGTTTGACTATGTCTATACTGCTAATGTTTACATTCGAGGTACATGACTTTGAATGATAGATGGCAATGTTATAGTCTTGTAATGTCGATAATATTTGTTGTTTTATTTAATAATCAAACATAATAAATGCTATGAGAATTAAATAATCATTTTGAAATTATTAATTAAATAAATTATTTTATAAATAATAATTCAATAAAATAACGATTGAGTATTAATTAATAATTTATTAGTTACTATTCAGTAATAAACAATGACTTAATATTGAAATTTATCAGTATTAAAATTCTGATTATAAACATTACAGCACATAGATGTGAAATAAAAATATTTAAAATGAAAAAAATTATCGAATTTTAAATATTTGCAGATATTGGTATAATTATTTATGTTAATAATAATAATAATCTAATTTTAAAATAGTTATGACAAAATAGTCTTTCTAAAAGAATTATTTATAATTCAATAATCATAAAAGTATTAATTGTATTAGCATTCATAATGATCCAATAATCATTTCTTTTGAATCTAGATTTGGTCGAATCTTCTGTTGGGTGACCGTGTAGAAATAGTGGCTTAATTTTTACTATTTTAATTATAAATTTATTGAGATAATGATTTAAGGGTTTTGGGGGGTCAAGGAATCGAATGATGAGGTCGTTTTTATCATAAAGTTGGTATTTTGATGATAAAAACTCTATTTTTTGAGATATTTTACAAATCTTGATTTTCATTTAAAATTTTGTAAGCTGAATAAATTTATATTCCAATTGACGATTATATGACCTTTATTTATTAAATAATCTTTTTCGAATGTTTTAAAAATTATTGATTTACTGCACAAAGGAACGGAATAGAACGTGTAAAGTAACGCAGCAACTTCGCAGCGATCGACGTCACACATTCAACTCGATTGCTCGAGATGCGGGTTATGTTTCTGCTATTGTTTACAAATGCGAATACCTAGTTTTTAACCATAGATGGCAATATAAGCTTAATTAGAACTATTATTGTAAGATGTTTTTAATTAACAGTCAATATTAAATATAGATAAAATGTAAACGCAATAATAAAAAAAAAATTAATTAATTCATCATATGATATATTAAATTTCACGTAAATATTTTGTTGTGTATTTATTGATTGAATATAAAGTTTTACGTGATTTTAAAAAACATAAGTGCTTTAAAACAATTTTCCGTATTAATTTACATATAATTTTAGTCTATTTCAACACAGTTTTTATAATAAAAAACAATACCGCTCGAAAATTCTATTATAAATATATGTCTGGAATAAATGATCATATCTTAGAAAAAGTTGTAGAAAATAAAATATTTTCAAGTTCTCTTCAAGAATTCATGTATAGAATTATTTTCAAAGTTTTTCATCGTATAAAAGTAGTAACTTGGAAATTAACACTTTTTTAATTTTATACAGACAATTTTTCGAATATGATATAAAAAATATCTGAAAACAATAAAGTACCCTAGAAGAGTTTTCTAAAATAAAATAACAATTTTCTAAATGAATAAATATTTTGTAGAATAAGTTTCCATACAGTTATGAAGCCTTAAAGTTCGGGATTTTTAATGTTTTATGCAGAAAATTGGCCAATTCAACGATCCCAAACATTAAAGCTTTATAACTTCGCAGAAACTCAGCGTAAAAAATGTTTATAAAATGCTAATGTAAGCTTTTTTACAGTACTTTATTTTTTTTTTAGATTTTTTTATATCACATTCAAAAAATTGTCTGAGCTAATCTAGAATTAAAAATGTCTGAAAATAATGTTTATTTTTACGTTAATTTTTTTATACGGTAAAAAAATTTGGAATTAATTTTATACATCGATTTTTAAAGCTCTTAAATTGTACTTTAAAATCTTTCTTTTAGAATTCTTTTACAACATTGTTTTCAGCCATACGATTATTTTTTCAAGACTCTTTCTTTTACACGGTAGTATCGAATTTTTGAGCGGTATGGTAAATGTCTTAATAGATGACCACCTTAAAAATGGTAATTTTTTAGTTTTACCAATCTGAAGGAGGCCATGTATTAGGACATTTTCTACAGTATGTAAATAAATAATTTATTGATTTTCACATAATGTAATGTGTTTCATTGAAAATACTTGCGATTATTAAAATTACAGGAAATGTTTGAAATGTATTTTTTGTATGAAATTGAAGCAGAAATATATATTTTTTATTCACACTCAGGGCGTGAAATTCAATTTTTGATGTCTATTCTTAGGGGCTAAAATAGCTCTTTTTTACTCAAGGGCAAAAAAGTAGTTTTCTCACAAGTATGATTGATGTTTTCTCTATTTCATATAACATTTGGCATGCGGAAAATGAATTTAGCGAACGTAACATAAATGTAGTAATTATAAATACGAGTATTCGATTCTATGAACAACTCAAATAAATTACTCGACTCTACAAGTTCGTGTCTCAAATTTATCGAGTTACTCAGAAAATGAATGAATTACTCGAATCGTTCGTAAAAATATGAGCTACTCGGAGTACTCGAATGAATCGAATTACTCAAAAAAATATGAATTTCTCTAATAACTCTTAAATATTTACTAAATAGCTACTCAATAGTTACTCAAAAATATAGGTGCTTTTTTTCTTAATATTTTTTGTAGAAACTAACTTATCTTTTATTTATTTTTTTTAAGTGTAGGCTTTCCTTCCCCGCCGACACCAGCAGGTTGTTTGCCACATTTTTATTTTCATTTTATCATATCGTCGGTATATACGAACAAAGGCGCGCTGGCAAAATAATACCGAACAAAGGCGTGGTAGGAATTTTCTCCAAATAAAGACGGATCGCAAGAATCAACGACATGAAAGGGCATGCATTTAAAAATTGATGGCGAAAAAAGGCGCATTATACAAATTGATAGCAAAAAAGGGTTCGTTTCATGAATTGATGGGGAAAAAATGCGCGTTTCATGAATTGATAGAAAAAAAGGGCGCATATCACGGATCGATGGGGCAAAAAGGCGCATTACAATAATTTTCGTGGAAAAAAGGCGCGTTACAATAATTTATGGCAAAAAAAGCGCATTACAAGCATTCTAATAGAATATCTAATAGTTACGTAGTTCTAACTATATTTGATTACACAACTGTAGTGATGATTATAGGTGATAAAAGTCATTACTATAGTTTTATGGTAATGTCTACGATTAAATATGAAACTGAGGTGATGATTATCGGTAATTATAGTCATTACTATAGATACGCAGTAATAACTAAAATTGATTTCCAAACTGTAATGTAGTAATATCTATGATTGATTATAAAACTGCAGTGATGATTATGGATGATTATAGTCATAACTACAGTTACGTAGTTATAACTATATTTGATTAGAAAACTATAGTTATGACTATAGGTGACTATAGTCATTACTATAGTTACGTAGTAATAACTATAATTGATAATGAAACTGTAGTAATGATTATGAGTGATTATAATCATTACTATACTTACGTAGTAATAACTATGATTGATTATAAAACTATAGTAATAATTGCAGATAAAACAGTATGTTATGTCACCGTCTCTGACGATATTAAACATGATTCGTCTCATGCCCTAATGACTATAAATTTAATCATCGATAACTTAAAACAAAAACATATGGCGCAAGATCTTGATGAAATCATAACCATTTCCGATGGAGCTGCCAGTTATTTCAAAAATAGATATCAATTCTATGAGCTTCAAAACTCAAAAGTAAACAGAAAATGGCTTTTTTCTGCAACAGGTCATGGTAAAGGCGCTTGTGACGGTATTAGTGGTTTAGTTAAACATTATGCTACCATGCATAATCTGTCCAAGAAGAGTGCAGATTTTATTAGAAACGCTGAAAATTTCGCCACTCACGTATCAAAATATACTCCGTCGATTAACATTCTTGTTATCCGCAAGGATGAGTTAGAAGTTTTTCGCCTGACAAAAAAAATGGAATGGTTAGGAAATGCAAAAGAAATTAAAGGTATTCAAAAGATTCACTGTTGGAAAAGTGAACGAAACCAAATCTACACTGCCAAAACTTCGAGACATAAGTGGCAAGAAGTAAATTGAAAGGTTTTATTCAAATTCGGATTTTTTTATTCACATTAGTTCTCAATTCATTAGTGTTCTTTCTCAATTGTATCGCATATTATTTGTTCATTGAAAATGAACAAATAATATATTTTAGCATTTAAAAAACTCACCTTTTCAAAATTCAAATTCAAAATTCAAAATTCTAAATTTAAAATTCAAATTCAAAATTCAAAATTCAAAGTAAATATATTTATTTAAAGTTTCAGCATTTTTTTTTAAACTTCAAATCGTCATAACTTTGGTTCTAATTGATCAAAATATTCGATCCGGGGTTCATTTTAAAGATTATTGTTGATATTTTTGATATATTAATAAATAAAAGCATAATAATAGTTGTAAGAACACGTAAAGTTAGAAAAATAGTACAATGCGCCATGGTATCAATGTTTTAAAATCGAAAATATAAAAAAAACGTTTATAAATCTGTTTAAAAAAATAAGGCAAAATCGCATATTCTCACCTACCCTAAAAGCTAGAATTTTGTATGTATAAAATCATATAAAAATTTCAAAAAAAAAAAAAATACAATTTTTGAGAAAATCCTGTTTGAAAAAAATCGCTTTTTTTCGGTTTTTCGTAAATAACTCAGTGAGATCAAATTGTATTGCAAAAATCGAGATTGCATTTAAAACTAGACAAAATTCCGCACACTTTCCTTAAAAGAACGCTCAAAAAGGTTAAAAATTGACGGAGCTATAGTCATTTAAAAGTAGAGGTTCATTTTCAATTTTTGAATTTTCGTTTTTACATCCAACACTAGAATTGCTGTAGTAAAAAAAAAAATTTTTTTAAGCGTTCTACGAGGTAAATTTTATCTTTATATACATAATAGAAGGTATTTTTATTACTCATTTTTATTACGCTTTGCTGATGATTTCCTCTCGATAGTCAAAGAACGACGAAAACGAGGAGCTGGTCGATGGAAGAAAATGGTGGTCGAAGAATGTCCCCCTCGACTTCGTCCGCCCAGGATAGTGTCTTTTCTTGGTTCTGTGAAGGAGGTGCTTCCTGGGTCGGGTAGTGGGTTGTCACCTCCCGTTCCTGACTGAATACTTCAGTCCGTTGCTCTGGAGCGGGTGGTAATGCCGTGGTTAAGGCCGGGTACTGAGAAATGGTCGCTGAATCGTCAGGCTCTCTGTACTCAGGATATCGCTGATGAGGGGTCGCTTGCACTCTAGCTCTTGCTGCCCGAGCTCTTTTAGTGCTACTAGCTGGAAATCGAATCATCTACAAAAAAAAAACAACAAAAAAAACTTATTCTACCTACGTACAGCTCAATTAGATCCCAATTATTTAAGGTTTCGCGGGGGTATATATCGCTTTAGATCATTTACAAGTGCCTTTGCTATTTGCTTATTCGTTCCTATCTCTACTATATAAACTGTAGGTGATTTCACCTCTAAGATTTTGTATGGCCCTTCGTATTTAGGTGCTAGTTTCGCGGAAAAACGTTGTGCTGCATTTGATAACACGTGAGCGCGTCGCATTACTTAATCTCCCACGAAAAACCTAACGTCTCGTTTCCCTTTATTATATCTATTTTCTTGTTTCTCTTGAGTGTCATCTATAAATTTAACCACTAGATCTCTTAGTGGATCTAATCTTTTTATTCTGTCTTTCCATATTTCTTAGTCTATTCTTACTACTGGTTTAGTTGTTTCTACTCCTCGCGTCGCAGACTTTTAACTGGCTTCGGTTGTCTTCCATAATTTAAGAAGGCTGGTGAAACTTTGGTCGTTGCTTGCGTCGCTGTATTTACTGCGTGTCTAAACTCATGTATATGTTGGTCTCAATTTCTATGATCTACGCCGACAAAAGTAGCTATCATCGTTTTTAATGTTCTGTTACTTCTTTCTACTGGGTTCACTTGTGGGTGGTATGGTGGTGTGGTCACGTGTCTTACTCCATATTCTTCTAAAACTTGTTTTAAATGTTTATTGTCGAACTCTTTTCCGTGAGTAGATATTCTGGTGTTTCCCATCTAAATAAAATTAACTCTTTTAACGCTTTTGCTACTCCTTTGCCATCAGCTGATCTAAGGGGTTTTACTTCTACCCATCTTGTGAATAAATCTTGGAATACTACCAAGTATTCACACTGACTTTTACTCGGTGGAAACTCCATTAGGTCTGCTGCCACAACCACCCATGGTCGCTCTACGATTCTTTTGTCCATAAGTCCTTGTTGCCCAGTTTGTGGCACTTTATACATCTGACACTCCTTGCATTCTTGTATAAAGACGTGAGTATCATAGTAGACTCCAGGCCAATAATACTTACTTACGATTCTATCGTAAGTCTTCCCCACCCCTAAATGTTTCATAGAGGGTGTACGATGCGCGTCTTGTAATACTCTCTCTCTCTGTGTTCCACTGGTACTACCAATCTCCATCCTTCTTCTGGTGTTGTTATTGGTTCTATAAGTGGGTCGCGTCGATATTTATATAACAAATCTTCTTCTACTTTCCAGCTTGGATATTTAAAAGGATATTCTTCTACTTCTTGACGCTTTTTAATATACCAAGGGTCGCTGATCTCCGAGAATGCTGAAATTTCCTCGTCATTTTCGTACATCCTAGATAACGCGTCTGGTAATTGATTTAATGCGCCTCTTCTGTGTATAATTTCGAACTCCTATTGTTGTAACTCTAATGCCCATCTTGCGAGTCTACCAGTTGGCTCTTTCATAGTTCTTAGCCATTTTAATGCGCTATAATCTGTGATTACTCTGAAGAAATATCCTTCCAAGTAAGGTCGCAGCTTAATTATCGCCCAGATTACAGCTAAGCACTCCTTTTCTGTTGTTGAGTAATTTTTCTCTGCTGCTGTTAATACTCTGCTGATATATACTATTGGGAGTTCTCCATCTTCATGCTCTTGTATTAGTAATGCTCCTACCGCATAGTTACTCGCGTCGCATTGGATGGTGAATTGTTTCGAGAAATCTGATCGAGCTAAGACTGGTGCTGTTGTTAGAGCTTTCTTAAACCAATTGAATGCTTCCTCTTGATCCTCAGTCCATTCCCATTTCTTATCCTTACGTAGTAACTTCAGGAGAGGTATCTTCATTTCTGAGTCTTTATCTATGAATCTTGAGTACCTAAAAATCTTCGTAGTTGTCTCACATTTCTTGGTGCAGGGTATTCTATCACTGGTGCTATCTTTTCTGGATTTGGTCGCAAACCTTCACCATCTAACAGATAGCCTAAGTATTTCACTTGTGAGCAGCAAAAATCACATTTTTCTCTATTCACTGATAAACCCGCGTCAACTAGTTTTCTCAGCACTATTTCAATCCATTTTAGATGCTCCTCGAAGGTCTCTGTTACGATAATTATATCATCAAGGTAACCGAACACATATGGTTCGAATTCTGTCCCAAAGAGAGCATCGATGAGCCGCTGAAACGTCATTGGTGCGTTAGTCAAACCGAACGGTAGGCGTCTGAACTGAAAGAGACCTGCTCCAGGTACTGAGAAAGCTGTGTATTTCCTGCTTGATTCTTCCATTACCACTTGAAAATAAGCTTGTTTTAGGTCGATCGTTGATATATATTTCGCTTTTCTCAGTTTATTTAAGATGGAATCAATACTTGGTATTGGGTATGCATCCTTGATGGTTACCTTGCTTAGGTCACGATAGTCTACGCAGAAACGATATTCTCCATTTGGTTTTCTCACCATGACTGGTGCACTGCTCCATTCGCTCGCTGATCGCTCTATGATTCCTTCTTTTAACATATCCTTTACTGTACCTTGTGCTATCTCTAACATCTTTGGTGACATCCTTCTTAACCTATGTTTTATTGGTGTTTCGTCAAATAGCCTGATATGATGCTCAGTTAGTCGCGACACTCCGAGAGTCTCTGATGGAGGTGGTAATGTTTTCTTAACTAGCTTCTCTATTTTCTTTCTTTGAACGCTGTTAATCTTGCTTATTCCTGCACATTCTCCAAATAACTTCACATCTTCGTCTCCTTCTTCATCGTGGAATTTGTGCCACTCTCCTTCATATACTCTCCATAATCCTCTTGCCAGTCGTGTATCAACGTCCCATAGATTGCAGAAATCCATTCCTAAAACCATCTCCTGATCCAGTTCTTTTAGTACTCTTACTGGTAGAGTGTGCACATGATCGTCAACATCTAATTTTAGTTTTAGGGTTCCTAGTGGTCGCACATGTCCTCGTATAACACCATAGATTCTGGTTTGAGCAGGTTCTAACCTATCTTTGAACTGTTCTGCTATTTCTGCTTCTACTATTGATACGGTCGAATAAAGCTTTTCTACAACGTCTTCCGATGACAACGTTGAGCATATGTCTGTTTTCACTCCCAACGGCGGCGACTGGGTTTTCTATAAAATCTTCATTTCCTATGTTTTGATTTTCTTTCACTAATTCTTGTTGATGTTCTATATCTGTTTGCTCTTTTCTGTCTATCTCTGTTTGACTTTTATTCTCCTTTTCTCTTGTTGTATCCGTTGTTTTGTTTTTCTGTATATTTGCTCTCTCTTTATTTTTGCCATTAAGAAGTAAATCACCATGTGCAGAATCTTTATGGAATGTCGATCTTATAGTTCCGTTGATATGCTCCGTGTTCTTTCCGTTTGTCTGATTAGCTATACGGTCGCTTTGATTATCCACTTCTTCGTCAGATTTCGGAAACGTGTCAACTATTAATTTGTTAACTATGTTTCTTACTTCATCTGGCGTCGCAAGTCTTATGTTTTCCAAAGCTTTTGTATTAATCGACGTTTGATCGAACTGAGTGGTCGCTGGTTCTTCGATGTCTTTCCATTGGTCTCCTGCGCTTATTGGTAATTGCTCTAAGCTTGGCCATGCATACATTGACGGAACGTCGCTCTTTGGTTGTGATGCAATGACTTGAGCCTTTGTTCCTTAAATATTTGTCAATTTAGGACTAGGTACTCCCTTCCTAGCCTCTGTACTCACTCTTTTTCTTCTTAGTTCGCTCTTGATTTCTTTATTTTTACACCCTTTCTCTATTGTCTTATCTCTTTCATCTAATTGCTCTCTCGTTTCTTTATTCTTCTCTATTAAATTTTTGCTCTTTTGCTTTCTCATAGAGAAAGCATTGTATCGGTAAAAAAAATTTTTTTCTATTTTTTCATTAATTTGTACATATTTGAACTCAGTGAGTCGAAAAAAGTGGTTTCAGAAAATGTCTGTATGTATGTGTGTGTGTGTGTGTGTGTGTGTGTGTATGAATTCAGTTAGTAAGCTGTATCTCGAGAACTACTCGATGGATTTGCTTCTAATTTTGCATGGAATTTAGTTTTGTGATTAACTTGCTGGGAAGCTATTGATAATTTGGTTCTTCCACCGTAGTTTTCATTTTAAAGTTTTTTTAAAAAATAAAAAAAAAATTCGATTTTTCGTTTTTTGGTTTTTTTTTGTTTACTACTCGATGAATTTGCTTCAAAATTTGCATGGAATTTATTTCTGATTGCCCGGATAAAATAAATTTTTAAAAACTGATTTTCTTAGCTCAGTTTTAATTTTAGAGCATTTTGAAATTTTTGAAAAAAATGTTTCTATTTATTAAGCCAATAAAATCTTAAAAACTACTCGATGGATTTACTTCAAATTTTCCATACAATTCAATTTTTTGATGAACTGGTGCGGAAGCTATTGGGAATTGGTTTTCTTAGCGCAGTTTTTTTTTAGAATCATTTTAAGAATTTTTAAAAAATTTCGATTTTTCATTTTTTTTGTATTTTACGTAAACTACTCGAAGAATTTGTTCGAAAATTTGTATGGAACTTTATTTCGACTGCCAAAATTATTAAAAATTTTGTAAACTAATTTTCTTAGCGCACTTTTTAATTTTAGAGCATTTTTAAAATTTTTAAAAAATTTTTATTTTTAATTTTTTTTTATTTTACGAAAACCATTTGATTGATTTGCTCCAAAATTTGTATGCAATTAATTCGCTACTATCTGAAGAAAACAAGCTTTGGAATACTAATTTTCTCAGCGCAGTTTTAATTTTAGAACACTTTGAAAATTTTCAAAAAAATTTTTATTTTTCATTTATTTTCTTTTTGCGTTAACCATACTATAAATTTTCTCCAAAATTTTCATACAATTAATTCGCTATTGTCTGAAAAAAATTAGCTTTTGGAAACTAATTTTCTTAGAGTGGTTACAATTTTAGAGAATTTTAAAGATTTAAAAAAAAATTTTGATTCTTCTTTTCTTATTTTTTTTTATTCTTCGTAAAGTACTCGATAGATTTGTTCTAAAAATTACAGGGAAATTATTTGCGACTGCCAAAAGAAGGGAAATTTTCAAAAATTGATTTTCATAGCGTAGTTTTAATTTTAGAGCATTTTTAAAATTTTTAAAAAGAAATTTTGAAAAGAAAATGTTATTTATTTAACCAGTTAGATCTCGAAAATTACTCTATGGATTTGCTTCAAATTTTGTATACCATCTATGTTTTTGTATAACTAGGCGGGAAGCTATAGAAAATTTGTATTCATAGTGTATTTTTTTTATTATAGAGCCATTTTAAGAATTTGAAAAAATTTTCGATTTTTAATTTTTTTTTTTGTATTTTACGTAAGTTAATTGATGAGTTTGCTTTGAGATTTCCATGGGAATAATTTGCATCTGCCAAAAGAAGGATAACTTTTATAAACCGATCTTTTTAGCGTAGTTTTCTTTTTTAGAAAATTTTAAAAATTTTCTTAAAAATTTTCATATTTCAGTATTTTTCCATTTTACGTAAAGTACTTGATAGAATTACTCTAAAATTTGTATACAAGTTATTTGCTACTGTCTTTATAAACCAAGTTTTAAATAAATAATTTTATTAGCGTAGCTTTTTGATCACTTCTTTTGTTTTCTGAGTTACTCTTGAAAATTTATAATAGTACTACTGAATTTAATTACCGTTACTAAAATTGACTACTTGGATTTACCAAGCTTAGTCGTGATAAAAAGATATCCACAAGATAACAAAAATAATAAATTCGAACCTATGTATAAGGCTAGCTAAAGTCAACAAAATTAAACACTTTAAAAGCTAACATTTAACCCAAACAAAATGTTGAAAAGGCAATCAACTAGCATATATATTCAAAATTTATAAAGTACAAAATGAATAAATATTAATGATGGACAATTTTTTTATATTAAAATCACATTTAAATAAATATAAAAAAATAATGAAACTCAAAGAGCTCTATGAGAAAGCATTCCGCCAAAGCACTTGGCAGCGTTTTTTATTTTCTCTCTACTCTTAGGTATTGCTCCTTTATTGCTCTCTCTTATCTTAGAATGCTTGCTTTCTTTTATTGGCTCTGGGTCGCGGCGCTGTTTGTCTGGGGGAACAGCTCTTGATTCTGCTCCCCCGCTTGTCCGTTTCCCAAACTTGCTCTCAGCTGTACACAGTTGTTGCAGTTTTTGAATACTGTACCCTGTTGTCCACACACCTGACAACTTATCTTGGCCATTTTATTTGGACACTCATTTGCACTATGATCTATGACACTACATGAGTAGCATGTTCGTTGTGGACACTCTGACGCTCTATGTCCTACTCTTTGACATGTATAACACGGTCCATAAAATGGTGAACCGCTTGCTCGTGGTGTGCGCCTTTCTCCTTATGGGCTTCTCGCTGGTCTATTATTGCCCCATGGTCGCGGCGAATAATTTCTATTTGCTGGATTATTATCCCACCTTCTTTGCATTGGAGGTGTGTTTGGTCGATACTGTCTTTGATTCGACCAAGCTTGTGATGTCTGAGCCATTGGATAATAATTTTGCCTATAAGCATTTTCCACCGCATTCGGTGCTGCGTTATTTGCTGTTACTGTTGCATAGGTTGTTGGTGGTCTTATAAATGGTTGGTCTGCTCTTGGCTATTCAGTGGGAATGCTTGCGTTAATCTCTGTTGCTATAGGTTCTTGTACTGCTGCTATAGGTTCCTCTTTTACGCTTGTTTTCTTCGTTCTGTTTTTCGCCTTTCTTTGCTCTCCACCTTTTTTAGACTCTTATTTTCTATTTCTTCTTAACTTTCACTCTCATGTTTAACCGCAGCCACTTTATTCTATCTTATTGCGCCCTTATAAGCAGCACCAGGTATTTTAGAAGACTCTTTTGGTGGTGGTGGTGGTGTGTAGCGCTTAACTAAGTCTTTCTGTCGCTTTAACCGGTGTCCGTATTTCTCGATTGCGCTAAAGGAATCTATTGTTTTAGCTGCTATATGTTTTCTATATTCTGGCAGCAAATTACAATATACTGCGTCTAATTGGCTTCTGAGCGACGGTGGTCGCTTAAAATGTCCAATTATTATTTTTACGCAATCGAGATAGTTGGTAATTAATTCTCCTCTTGCTTGTGTCCTTGCTCTCAATTCTTCCCAGATATCTACTTTATGTAACTCACCAACGAATCTATGTCTAAAAGCTTTCTTAAACTCTTTCCATGTACGAATCTCTTTTTCAGCGCCATCAAACCATCTGCTTGCTGATTCTGACAGGACTGAAGGTAGTGCATTCAGAATTTCTTTAGTTTTTAATTCTGAATTCTTTTTGCACTTACCTAATCGTTTTAGAAAGTCTTCTGGCCCTTCTTTGCCTTCACCTGAGAACTTCAGGTTCCAGTCTTTCAGAATTCTAACGCACCTTTCTTCCCTACGTTTATGTGAGCTCTTCTTACATTTACTCTTCTTTTTGTGTATTCTGGTTGGCGCGTCGCTATCACTGCTGTATGTGTCCGAGTCTGACGGCCGTTTCTTACAATGACACCTTTCTTTCTTATTTGTATATTTCTCTTTTGGTGGCGTAGGGTCTTCATCACTATCGCTAGATTCGTAACTTGAGCTCTCACTCAAAGTTTCATCTTCTTCACTGTAACTTTCATCCTCAGGTCTTCTATGATGACTATTTGTTGAATTCGTAGATGTTTCTGTCCCTGATTTGCTACGTGTTGTCTCTTTCTTTAATTGTTCTGTTACTCTTCTTATCTTCTTTTGTAAGCCCTTATCTATATTTGACTTCGCTTGCTTACTTTGCTTGGATGTTTCGTTATTAATCTACTTCTCTGTATCATTCCCAGTAAGTGCTCGTATGTTTCTTTCATCTCATTATCGGAATCCATTGGTTCTTGTTGATGTTGCGGCGGAGGTCTCTGCTGTCTACTAGCGTGCGCTATCTGTCTTGATGGTGTTCTTCTTCTATTAATGTTCTCCATTCCTTGGTTCTCGTTTCGCTCTTCTGTTATCTCTATTTGCTTATTATTTCTCGTTGTTTCGTTTTGAGCCTGTATTCCTGGGTTACTAGAATCCGGTGATATCATACTGCTTTGTGGAGTAGTTGTATATCGTGACATCATTGCCACTTCAAAGTCTGCTCTCTTCAAGAATTCTTGTAATCCAGGTATCATAGCCAACTTAGCTAAAGATGCTTTAAGGGTGACCGTTGTTCATCCCAAGTTCGCTGAAGGTGTCGCATTCATTGGCAGAGGTATCATTTGTCCTGTTGCGCTGGTGCTTGGGCTATGAATATCAATAACTCTTTTCTCCGAAACATCAAGCTCACTTTGTGAACTGGTTTCCCACGAGAAAATGGTGGTCGAAGAATGACGGTGATGGCTCCCGTAGAGGATCGGTCGCAGGGTCGTCGTCTCTGGAGGTGCTCACCGTAGTTCGTCTTCTCCTTTTTTTTCTGTTGATACAGTCCCACGGCTTCTCTGCTTAAATCTCTGCTCCTTTCTCCTTTCTTTCTCCAACCTTCTCTCCAATTCAATTAACAAATAGAACTTTTTTTCTTATTCTCGGGTGCACTCGAAGGCTGCTAAAACAAGAGTGATCTGTCTGAAGAAGAAGGAAATTATACTCTTTTTTTGTCTTGTTATCTATCTTTGTCGCACTTAGCTACTTTCTATTTTCTATCCTTCTTTTTCGCCGCGTCCTAGTCTCTGTTTTGATTTCTTTAGTTACGAGTCGCTATCGATAACTTAATCGACTCTTGGTCGCGGATCTTCCATCTTTATCACTCTCTTAATGTTGTATATCATACTCGAGGTTGCTATATTGCTTCACGCAGTAGAAACATCGATTATCGAATATTTCTACTCATAGTTATTCCTCATTGGTTGATCTTACATATATATGTACAGCTACATGGCGCGGTATTGAAATATCCAATTATACGTATAAATATATATAAGTATATATATATATATATATATATAGATATATATATATACATGTGCATATATATATATGTATGTATATTCCCTCTATATTTTCTCGTACTCATTAGATTTAATGTAGTGTACTATCCCTCTATACGTTTCAAGTACGTGTTCCACTACATAGCATTCTCTATTCATACTTGATCCTCTTACGTGTCTAGCTTGAAGTCGTCTGTTCCATCTATCCTTCTTGCTCTTATGCCGTCGCCATGACAGTTTCTGCTACGCTGCGTTGTTATTTACTTCTCGTCACCGTTCATCTTTGACTCCTCGTGATTTCTTATCGAGGACGGTGTTTTCACTTCTTTTAAATGTTGTAGTTAGCATCCGTGCTGCTAATTACTCCGAGATCGGTCGCTGTATTTGTGTGTGTCGTCCGTGTGCGCGAGTTTGAGGCTATCACAACGCCCCAACCTATCTTTCACTCTTGGGTGTTGGTGTTACATACTCATGATCTTGTGTTGTTTTTAGGTCTTTGGTCTCTCTGGGCTTCTCTGAGAATAGTTGTGACTCTTGGTGTGTCTCTTCAGACGACCTATCTCATACTCTTCGTCCAAGAATTAATCTAGGCTGTTGCTGACTTGAGTTTGTGTGCCTTGTCGATGCAGGCTACTGAGCTCTTTACTCTGCTTCTTGTTGCCTTGGTTTCCTTTTTCTGCCTTGCAATAATTTCTTCTTGTTTTTTTTTCTTGTAAGTGGTCCTCTTTCTAATTTCTTTTTAAAATATCTTAACATATCTGACTTTAATCCTGTCAATTCATCAATTACTTTTTGCAATCACTAATGCTTTATCTTTTCTTTCAGGTTTTCCCCCTCAGCTTTCTCAGTCCTCCTTTTACACAATAATAGAATGTTTTTAACTTAAATCTAATTAACTTATTTTTAAAATTTGCTGAAGAAGCCAAACATTAGTTCAGGTGCGTGCGTTAGTTTATTTATATTTAACATTTTTCCTTTTAAATAAAACAACAAAAAGTTTTTAGTTAACGGGTTTTCTAATTAATATATGAGAGAGTTGTAAACGCTAATTACTTAATAATAACATAAAGAAAATATATAATAAGAAGTGCAGTGTTGATTAAACAGTGATAACCTTAAACTTTTGCTTTTAAATTTAAACTTAACACGTGTAAAACTAATTTTTATATTATTATTATAATGATTAAAAATGAAACCTTTTATAAGCATAAAAACAATTCTTAATTTCATTCTTTTCATAAAAAACTTTAAAATTTAATCTTAAGTCCTGCCTAATTTTACTCATTTAAAATTAAAAAAAAAAATATACGCATACTTGTGATCTTTTATACATCACAATATACATAATAGAAATATCAAAGATTATCAATAATACCTAATTATTATTGTTATTATTCTGATACTATTATAGAAATATTTTTATAATATAAGAATGATACATTATTATGAAATTTTATTCTGTGAACGCGGTAATAGAGAATTTCATTTAATACATCTCCTTTGGTATTGGCAATTATAAAACGAATATAACCATATAAAAATTAAATCACAATATGAGATGGCTATAATAAAAAGACAATATACAAATAGGTCAGAAATATGATTAGGGGGAGGATACGGGGGTCCAATGGCTGATCACGAAAGGGGGAAAGGGGGAACAGTTTTTTATAAATACATAAAAGTTGCCATTTACGATCAGATTGACGGCATTATTTAATAAGAGAATAAGGGAGCAGGAGAGTACTCAGGACTTAAAAACGCTTGAGACTATATATATATATATATATATATATATATATATATATATATATATATATATATATATATAAACTGAGTATATTGGTAACTTGACATAAAATGCTCCATATATGGGTGAAATTCAAAAAGTTGTCATAATCATGTTTTTTAAGAACTAAAAAAAAATTCCTCAATTTTACTTGATATTTTTTAATATGTTTATCAATATTATAAATAAGAAGAAAACAATAATGGACGAGCTGTATTTTAATTTTCGAAATATAACATGTGTAAATGTAAATAAACTTATAAAGTGTGACACGAGGACATTTTTTTTCTTTTGTATACATTAAAAGTGATTACTTGGCGAGTAATATATATATATTTAGTAATAACAAATATATTTCACAATCAATTTAAAGCTCTTAAAGCCTACTTTCTTTTCCCGTAGTCCAAATCCTGATTAGATTTTTTTTTCGTTAAGAAAATTAGCGTTACACGAAGACATTAGAAAAGGTACGTTTTTTTATGGTTTGATTTAAATATATTTTTTTCACCATATATAAAACCTTTTAAATTAATAACTCTTTTAATTACTTAAATACATATTCATTTTTATATTTCACGATATTTAGCTCTAACTATTTGACTTCTTAAATGATTTTCACGATAAACTATTAAAAGTGTGACACGAGGACAAAAATATTGTCGTAACTTTGACGTCAGTTTTGAATACATTTTATTAAGTTATTGTATTTCTACACCCTACTATTAGATTCTTTATTTAAAAATCTTCAAAAATCATTACAGTAAAATTTTAATAACTATGTATTTAGATACTTTTTATTTTGAAAACAAAATACTTGTACGCTCTGGACGCGTGACACGAGGACATTTTTGTTTATTTTTCTTATTTATTCCTTTGGATCAGTCATTCAATCAAAGTTTTAATGGTTAAACAAGTTGATTAGGGTTGTTACTAGCTAACTGTTGGTTTTAGACACGTACATATTGTTTACATAAAAAGTTATTATGTATAAACACCTACTTTCAATTTTTTGAATTTCACCCATATACGTATAAACCTCTGTATATGCGAGCGAGTTGACAGTAAAAATTCTATATGTATGAAAGCCGATGCGTGTGCGTGCGTGGGAGTTGACAAGACATATATCTAAACCTGGGCGTATGTGCGTGTATGTATGCGAGATTACATAAACTGTTCCAAAGATATATTAATATACTTGGAGAAAATTAACATAGAACGTCCTATATATATATATATATATATATATATATATATATATATATATATATATATATATATATATATATATATACCTGTGTGTGTGTGTGTGTCTGTTTGCGCGTATGTGAATTGACATAAAATATCCCATGTACATGTATGTACATATATTCATAAGCCCATGTGTGTGCGTGCATGCGCCTTCACAGGAACGGTCCCGTATATATGTATTAAGAAAAACATATATAAACTTGAGTACGTGTGCCATGTATGTTAATTAACATGAAACGTAGCGTATATATAAACCTGAGTGAGTGCGCGCGTGTAAATTAACATTAAATATCCCATGTATATGTGCATACAGATATACATGTATATATATATATATATATATATATATATATATATATATATATACATATATTTATAAGCCCATGTGTGTGTATAAATGTGTGTGTAAACGGTCTTATATATATATATATATATATATATATATATATATATATATATATATATATATATATATATATATAAAATCTCAAGTACGTGTTAAGATGTGTTTGCGCGTTCCAATTGACAAGAAATGTCAAATACATGAAAACCGGTGCGAGCGTGTTGACATGATACGTCCGATATATGTAAACCTAGGGGCACTGAGATAGATGTGTTAGAGTGGTCATGAAATATCATATATTATAAACCTGTATGTGCGTGGGTTATAATTGACGTGAAAAATCCTATGTATATTAACGTGTGTGTGCATGTATGCGAATCAAAATGAAATGTCCCATATAAACCTGTGTGTGTGCGTGCGTTCGAATTGACATGAAAAATCCTATGTACATTAACGTGTGTGTGCATGCATGCGAATTGACATGAAATGTCCTATATATATGTAAACCTATGTGTTTGTGTGCGTTTGCATTAACATTAAAAATCCCATGTATATTAACGTGTGTGTGCATTCGTGCCCAACGACATGGACTGTCCCATATATATAAACCTGCGTG
Source organism: Anastatus disparis (assembly GCA_017163975.1). Lineage (NCBI taxonomy): Eukaryota > Metazoa > Arthropoda > Insecta > Hymenoptera > Eupelmidae > Anastatus > Anastatus disparis. The sequence continues at coordinate 1,713,263 of JAFFSR010000017.1, read as the reverse complement.
TGCATGCGTAACCATTGGCATGAAATATCCCATATATATATATATATATATATATATATATACTAGGGGGGGTTGCCCCCTGCTCGCTTCGCTCGCCAACCCCCCATTGCATCACCTTCTACAAATATAAACTTTTATATATATAATTTTTAAATTTATATTAATTTAAAATTATTTTTTTTTTTTTTTTTCTGTTTCTTGGTCATGAAGATTAGTATTCATTAGAAGTTAAATACACTTATTAAGGTATATGAAGTTAAGTATAATAAAACGTTTTATGATAGTTTAATACTTTAAATATGTTGAAGATATCTATAATAATATTCAATCGCTTTACGATAGGAGCACAACCATTCAACGTATTTACCTCGAGCTCAGCCCAATGTTCTTTTCTCTTCCTAATTTCGTTCATTCCTTTCGTTCAATTTATGGACGATGTGTATGCATCGCATCATAAAAAGAACTCTATTAAATTAAATATTAAATTGCCTAATTAGATAACAATTAATTAAATTAGCTAACAATTAACTACCTTTCAGCTATCTCTCAGCTAACTTTTAGCTAAATTTTATCTGAATTTCAGCCAACTTTTAGCTAACTTTCAGCTAAATTTTATCTGAATTTCAGCTATCTCTCAGCTAACTTTCAGCTAAATTTTATCTGAATTTCAGCTATCTCTCAGCTAACTTTCAGCTAAATTTTATCTGAATTTCAGCTATCTCTCAGCTAACTTTCGGCTAAATTTTATCTGAATTTCAGCTAACTTTTAGCTAACTTTCAGCTAAATTTTAGCTGAATTTCAGCTGACTGAGGGCACATAAAATTCTTATACATGGCGGCGGCGGCGGCGTAGACGATATATCTTTATTACATAGAGAGATATATATATACTAGAGGGGGTACCCCGTTGCTCACGCTGCTCGCCAACCCCCGTGCATATTTACACTAATGAAAATATCAGTCAGTAATGAAATTTGTACTGACAAAAATTATTAATAAGATTAATAATTATTATATATTTGTTCAGACAGATTTCCACACCACCTGAAGAGGTAGTGTCAATAATATCTTACAATTAATAATTTATAATATAAATTAAACAATAAAAAATGTATAGTATTAAGGCGCGTTGGATTTTTTTGTTTTATTTTAAATAATTATATAAAATCAATAATAATTTTAAATTATTCTAAGATATGTTAAAATTAATTAAAGTTATTCTATTTTTTTAATACAATTATTTAAAATAAAACCATAGTTCCCTTCGCCTGTAGCCCTATACAACCATGAGAGTCTATATTTCTTCCTCCTTATATCTAGGACTCCATTTATAATCCATCCTCCACTATCAGTATTACATATTTAAACAAAGTTTCAAAAGTCATTTTATTATTTGTACAATTTGTTATTATATTAATGTTATATAACAATTTTTCAATTAATATTTATCTCTTTTAAATCTTTGTTTAGGTATGTTAATTAGAATAATTATTTTTCAATTAAATATTATTGTAACGTGTCTTACAATAATATAGGACAGAAATTTTTTTTATTATAATTATCCTAAATTTAAAGTTCAATACCTGATTGAACTCTATGTTTTTAATATTATTATTATTTAAAATTTTTCAATTATTTCTAATATTTGAATATTAATTATTGTTATTTTTTTTAATTATTTAGTATCTTTAGTTTATATACTTGAAATTAATATATTTCATTTTATTTTTTATAAATATTAGTTTTATTCAAAGCATATATTTTACAATAAATTTACATATCATTATGATAATTATAATATTATTAATTAATATATTTCATAAATAAAATGATAAAATTAAATAATATAATTTTTCCTTATTCGAAAAATTATATACGAAAATAAAGGTTTTTTTACGAATATTCCTACGTTTTCAAAACTTTGACCTTGTGATTTATTTATAATTATAACAAATGCTAATACAATAGGGAATTATTTTCTATATAAAATAAATGGTAAAGACGAAGATTCATTTGCGCTTAATGTAATACGCGGTATAAAAACTTTATTTCCTTTATTTTCGTCTGTAATTACTTAACAGCTTCTATATTTTATTTGAATAATCTTGTTATCTTTAATCGTGTTCCATTGCATAATCCATCTCTTATACTTAAATTTCTAATCAGCATGTAACGGGCGCGTTTTGTTGGATGCACGGTCGCCAGGTAATTTTAATAATAAATTACCAAAATATAGATTAAAGTTACATTAATAAGTTCTTAACATACATTAGTCACATAATTCATGCAGCAAGAAGGATTAAAACACCATAATCGACGATCTCCTCTAGATACTTTACTGTCAGAGATGCGATATATGGTATTTTAATAATTATGCAAGGATATACAATCGACGACTTTCTCCAGATGCTTTACTATTGGAAGTGCGATATCATATCCTTATCATAGATGCAACTTATGAAAGTACAATAATCGACGACGTTCGCTGGATGCTTTACCATTGAACATGCGATAATGTGCACTTTAAAGATAAGATTCATTATTACCTTTATTATCTGAAATTAGTGTAAAACAGATTTAATTTAATGAATTTAGAATAATTTTTATTAATTTTAAATTATTAAATGTATTTATTATAAACAATACTTTTTTAAATAGATTAAAAAGATACAATAATTTATTTATATAAACAATTAAATGAAATGAAAATCTTACGGTAAGCTAGTCTCTACATTTTGCCTCGTAGAGAGTCGGATCAAGAATCCGATAAAATACATCTTAGATGTTACATGATCGAACATCTAAAAGAGAATGAGAGAGCTTGGATGGATTCACGCTCTTTTATATTATTTCATAAACCTTCTATGAAGTTCTGTTACTCACTAAAGAATTATACATTAGGAAATAGAATGTTCGATAAAATTCATTTTATATATTTGCCAAAGAAACCTTTAATTAAGATAAATATATTTGCAAAAGAAACATTCTATTTCCTTTACATTCCAAAAAACTATTTTTAATAATCTATTTTATTATTTATCATCTAGAAAAGCTAATTTTTTATATTTTAATTTCTATCTTCAAACATTAAATAGAATCATTTTTATACATATTATAGAAATTGAATGTTCTATTTATGTATAAACAATTATTTTAAAAAATTACATCTGATATATTTTATTATTAATAATCAAATATTGATAATACTTTTTCATTAACAGAAATAGAACATTCCATTTCTATATTCCTTTTACTATCTCTATATATATATATACATTTTGACTTATCTTCGTTATGTATACATTTTGACTTATCTTCGTTATCGGCCTCAGTAGGTTACTATGAAGTCCTTACTTATACCTTTAACGTAATTCAGAATTATTATTACAGAAAATCATTCTATGTCTTAAATAATGTCCAATTATTTATGAAAATATTCATATTCAATTTAATAATTCTATGCAAAATTGATATGAGCCGTTACAAGCATTATTACAGCATTTATTTTTAAATTAAGTTCATGTAGAGGTAATCCTTTTTTATATTATTTAACATTCCTATTGGATAATTTAAATGAATATTACCATCTGTTTGATCAACACCCTTATATGTTGCATAATCAATACTATAATACGTCATTGTTTCATTATTAATTAAATGCAATATTTTATTATTTAAAATATTCACATCTTCATTATGTGTGCTTAAAATAACATTTTTCGAAAAACAATAATTATTGTTAATGCTTTCATAAATTTTATTACAAACATTATTAGTTTTCCATTTTTCTGGTATAATAAATGTATCAACTTTTCTTTCTCCGATATCTAATAAAAATGATAAAAAATTTTCATCATTAGATCTTACGTTTTTTTTAAATTTAAAAATATGAAACATGGGCCATAGGGATGAATATTTTATAGTTTGTTCTATAATTGTATTTTTATTTCCATGTTTTAATACAGGTAAAATTTGACGAAAATCTCCACCCAAAATAATAATTTTTCCTCCAAAAATTTCATTATTATGACAGATATCTTTTAATGTTTTGTCAACTATCTCTAAAGCTTTTTTAGGAATCATTGATGCTTCGTCCCATATAATTACATTTGCTTCTCTTAATTTTTTCTTATCTGAATCAAATTTAAAAAATGCACTTTCAATGCTATTTAAATCTAAGGGTAATCTAGAAGTTCGGTGACTGGTTAAACCTTTTGGTAATAAAATTGAAGCAATACCTGTCCAAGCCATTGATAAGAATTTTTTTTTTATTGTTATAAAATAATATATTAATGTTTTATATAAAAATGTTTTTCCAGAACCTCCTGGTCCATCTATGAAAAAAATTTTATGATTATTTAATATTTGTTCAAAAATATGTTTTTGATCGTTATTCAATTGTTTGTACATTTTATCAAATTTTTTTTCACTAAAAATTATAATTTCATCATTAATTTCTTCGTTTTCCTCGATATAGTTTTCATTTGGTTCATGTGAACAAAAATTTTCAAATAACATTCCTTCTGAATTTAATATTTGATTAATATGGGATAAAGTTTTATTTTCTTTATTTTCTTTAAAACCTTTTATAAAAAATATTTTATATTTTTCCCAAATAATGTTACCTTGAATATTTTCACATAATAAAAAACATGCAAAAAATTTACGTGATTGTACTGGTAACGTAACATGGCATGCTTCTTCAAAAATATAATAAATTTGTTTTTGGTGTTCTATTTAATTCATTCCGCAAGCAGTTTCTTTATAAGTATTATAAGTTACGTTTTCGTAAGTTCGTAAATCCTTAAAAGATGTTGGACCTTTTACCCTGTTTAATATTAATTTAAAAAAAAAACTTTTAATATATTTTGGTGATACTGCATTTAATCTACCAATGGCTATATTTTTTCTAAATTTTGATCTTTCAATCCAAGATTTAGTCTTAGAATTAAAAATATAATATTGTGGTATATTAACATATTTAATTTCTTTAGCAAAATCATGTTTTTTATTCAATTTAAACCATGCGGTCAATGTTGTTTGGTGTTTGTTTAATGTTGAATGTATATCATTTTCATCAAAAATCATTTTTTGTTGATTTTCTGTATGGATATTTAATCTTATTACTGTGTAACTTCTACCGCATAGTGTGAATTCTTGTAATCTCCATGCGGCCTTAATTGGACTTAAATATCTTCCATCTATGTATTGATTTATTTCATCATAAACATCATCTTTATTATTTTCTTCAATATTATCTTGTTTTATTTTACAGTAAGCTTTATCTATTTATTTATTTTGTTGATACACCTTTATAAATATAATCATAAATATATTTTATACTTTGTATTGACATACAAAGTTCAGTATTGATATGAGCATTATATTTTACTAACAAAATACTGTTGTAAGAAAGTACCATTGAATTATCAACTTTTATAATTTTTTTATTTAACCCTTTCAGTCATGCGATTAAATTCACTTTTTTCGTATGTATTTTTTTATAATAATAATTAATAGTTATAAATTTATAAAATATCATCAGCATTTTATATAGTAAGGCTATGTGTATCTGAAAATACAAAAAATCCAAGAATCAAGCATGATATTGCAAAAATATTGAGGTAAAAAAAAAGAAAATTAGGTAGTCGATATATCGGCTCCTGTGACTGTAAGGGTTAAATCATACGTATGATTATCTAAAATATTATTTCTTCTTTTGTATTGTAGATATTTGTTTTCTTCAACTATTGTAATTTCATTAAATGATTTTGGGAATTTTTTTTTACATATAGTTTTATTTTTATCGTAACAAGGTGATTTATGTGTATGTGGTCCATGTAACATGTGTTTAATTACTAATTTTTGTAAGTATTTATTTTCTGATGAAGGTATTTCTGCTGAAATATATTTATCAATATTTTCTGTAGTTAATATTTTATGATTATGATTTAATATTATAATAATAAGCGCGTGAGGTAACCCTCTTTTTTGGAATTTAATCGAAAATACATAAACTATGATAGAACCAAAAATTTCGTTTTTTATAATATCATTTAATAAAATTTTAAATTTTATATAAAATAATCTTACTGTGATATTTGGTATGTCATTGAGAATCGTCCCTTCTGGAAAATTTAATAGTATATTATTAACCTAGGGAGAGAAGTTGACCATTAAATGCTCGCGTAAGATTTGCCCCCGAGCGCAGCGAGGGGGCAAATACGCGAGCAATTGATGGTCAACTTCTCTCCCGAGGTGAATATACGATTTTTTCTTATTCCCGGCGAAAAGTACGTCCAACTTACCCGTTGTGATAATTCGTTTTTGATGATAAATCATTAAAATAAAAATACCGCGATGAATCGCTTGCTGCTATTGACCGAGTATGCTCTATCCTTCTCTGCCTCTCTCCCACTGATGATAAATCATTAAAATAAACCATCAATATTTCACTCACATTTTATAATTTACACACTTTATAACACACTGCAATTTATAATTCACAAAATAAAACAAGTTAGGTTTTAATAATAAAATATTTAAAATTACTATATAAGAAAAATAAAGAAAAAGATATACTGCTTGTTGTAACCGGCAAAGAAGGCTAGACATAGCCCCCTCCATTCGCGGCTACCTTTATTGTACATATAAGAGAAAGAAAGAGAGAGGGAGAGAGTCAATTCTTAAAGCCGGCGGACAGAGAAGGATAGACGCAACCCTCTCTATTCTGTATGAAAAAGAAAGAGAGAGGGAGAGAGTCAATGTCTAACGCCGGCGGACAGAGAAGGATAGACGTAGCCCTCTCTATTCTTAACTGCCGTGAAAAACAGAGCGTCAACACGATTGCGCATCGCTAGTGCGCCGAGCCGCCGTAGATAATGCTTAACTTCTCTCTCAGAAAGTAGACGTCTTTCGACGTACTTTTCACCAGGGGATAAGAAAAAAAAATTTTTTCCAATTCTTTCCATTTAGGATTACATGGCATTGTTTTAAATAGAAACACTATCGTGTAATAATAAATATTTCAATTTTTCATTATATTTAGTTAATGGTGATAAAATAACTTTTCCTTGTTGACAACAATTGAACTTTTTTATTTCTTCTTTCCGAAATAAAGCACTACAATATTTACATTCATAACTCATTCTACCTAAATAATTTTTGAAAATTTTTATTTATGTTATTTTTATTGTTTATATTATTCTTTAAATTTAATTATTCAATTGATTTTTTTTGTCAATTTTTTATTTTTATTTATTTCATTATAAAGCTTATTTTTACTTTTATTTTTTTTCGTTTCTGTTTTTACTTTTTTTATTATATTTGTTTTATTAAATTCTTCATGTTTTAATTTTCTTTTGAGATTATAATTATTATTATTATTATTATTTTTATAATTTAAAATATCATAATGACATGCATCATATGATCCAGTAAAAATTAATGATAATTAAAAATGATTAGAAAAGTTCCGAAATGTTTGTATTTTGTTTTTAATATGTACTTTAACATATACATTATAAAACTCTACAAATCTTTGAATTTCTATTTCTGTTGCAAAAGTACCATTATTTGACATGTACTCAAAATAATTATCACTATTTATTATATTCATATAATATTTATTCCCTATTATATGTTGTTTATATTTATTCCAATTATTAACAACATTTCTAATTATATGTTTTCTTATAATCATATGTTGATTTTCACTTTTATATAAAAAATACGAAAAACATACGAAAAACGCTGCCAAGTGCTTTGGCGGAATGCTTTCTCATAGAGCTCTTTGAGTTTCATTATTTTTTTTATATTTATTCAAATGTGATTTTAATATATAACTAGTGGGCATATATTTGCACTTGACTTATGTAATTCTTATCTAATTCTAGGGTAAAGTGCTGCTGCAAGATTCTTACGGAAGACTGCTTCGATTCTGCTGCAAGTTTGCGTGTTTATTCTCGTCATATAATTGCACTTAACTTATGTCTTTCTTATGTAATTCTGTAGTAAATTGCTGCTGTAATATTCTTACGGAAGACTGCTTCGATTTTGCTGCAAGTTTGCGCGTTTATTCTTATCTTTGAATCGCACGTTTCGATTGGCAATCTGTTACAAATCTGTCGCACGTTTCAGTCGCAAAAAAATTATTAATAATTAAACTTAATTCGTTTATTTTTCAAAAGATGGCAACCTTTTTCACTTCTTCTATCAGATTTGCACATTTGAATGAGCGTTATTTTCACTTGTTCGACATCGTAGTTATTAATATCTGTAATTTTTTCTTCTGCAATATCACTATGAATTATTATTTTATCAAGGCGATTCTTCTAACTTATAGTTCATGTTTATAGCAACTTTACAACAAATTACTTTTAACATTGAAAGAGATTTTTTAACAAAATTTCAAATAGGTAAATGCCAATAAATGAGCATATTGGCATGATGCTGGTACTGTTTCTGTATCACTAAAATTATAATTCAATAAGGTTAATTCGAATGTTAACCACTACATTTTATCCAATGAAATACAAGTATTATCATCGATAACATTATATCCTATTTCTTCTTCTTCTTCTTCTAATTTTCTTCTTCTTCTCTTTTCTTTCTAATATTAGCCTACTGATAGCTAATAATTAATCAATTTAATTTTATGACTGAAAAAAATTATTAATAATTCAACTTAATTCGTTTATTTTCCAAAAGATGGCAACCTTTTTCACTTCTTCTATTAGATTTGCACATTTGAATGAGCTTTTTTTCACTTATTCAACTACGTAGTTATTAATATCTGTAATTTTTTCTTCTTTAGCACTATCACTATGAATTATTATTTTATCAAGGTAATTCTTCAAACTTACAGTTCATGTTTATAGCAACTTTACAACAAATTGCTTTCAACATTGAAAAAGATTTTTTAACAAAATTTTAAATAGGTAAATGCCAATAAATGAGCATATTGGCATGATGCTGGTACTGTTTCTGTATCACTAAAATTATAATTCAATAAGGTTAATTCGAATGTTAACCACTACATTTTATCTAATGAAATACAAGTATTATCATCGATAACATTATATCCTATAAATGTTACAAAACCTTTTCTGACTTATTAAAATATAATTAAAAAATTCATTTTTTAATATATAGTTACGTTTTCACGTTAATGATATATTATCTTGTAGATATCTTTTTATCACGACTAAGCTTAGTAAATCCAAGTTTTCAATTTTAGTAACGGTAATTAAATTAACAAGATGATAATTAAAATAAACTGATAGATTTATTATTACGTTAATCGCGAGAGAGAGAAATGTATTATAGATATATTTGAGTGAGCGTTTTTTTTACTTGTTCAACTTCGTAATTATTAATATCTGTAATTTTTTCTTCTTCTTCTAATTTTCTTCTTCTTCTTCATATATTTTTTCCATTTATTAAAAAACAATTTAATTTATAATATTTAATAATGATTATATTTAGATACTTTATTGAATGTAATAATACAAGTCAACATCTAAATCAGTAATACTATTATAAATTTTCAAGAGTAACTCAGAAATCAAAAGAAGTAATCAAAAAGCTATGCTAATAAAATTATTTTTTTTAAACTTGGTTTATAAAGACAGTAGCAAATAACTTGTATACAAATTTTAGAGCAATTCTATCGAGTACTTTACGTAAAATGGAAAAAAACTGAAATATGAAAATTTTTTAAGAAAATTTTTAAAATTTTCTAAAATGAAAACTACGCTAAAAAGATCGGTTTATAAAAGTTATCCTTCTTTCGACAGATGCAAATTATTCCCATGGGAACCTCAAAGCAAATTCATCAATTAACTTACATAAAATACAAAAAAAAAATTAAAAATCGAAAATTTTTTCAAATTCTTAAAATGGCTCTATAAAAAAAAATACACAATGAATACAAATTTTCAATAGCTTCCCAACTAGTTATACAAAAACATAGATGGTATACAAAATTTGAAGCAAATCCATCGAGTAATTTTCGAGATCTAACTGGTTAAATAAATAACATTTTTTTTTCAAAATTTTTTTTTCAAAATTTTAAAAATGCTCTAAAATTAAAACTACGCTATGAAAATCAATTTTTGAAAATTTCCCTTCTTTTGGCAGTCTCAAATAATTTCCCTGCAATTTTTAGAAATTTTTTGCTCTAAAATTAAGAAAATAAAGAAAATTAGTTTTTCAAAGCTTGTTTTCTTCAGACAGTAGCGAATTAATTGCATACAAATTTTGGAGCAAATCTATCAAATGGTTTTCGTAAAATAGAAAAAAATTAAAAATAAAAATCTTTAATAAAATTTTAAAAATGCTCTAAAATTAAAAGTGCGTTAAGAAAATTAGTTTACAAAATTTTTTATACTTTTGGCAGTCGAAATTAACTTCCATACAAATTTTCGAACAAATTCTTTGAGTAGTTTACGTAAAATACAAAAAAAATGAAAAATCGAAATTTTTTTAAAATTCTTTATATGATTCTAAAGAAAAAACCACGCTAAGAAAACTAATTCTCAATAGCTTCCGCACCAGTTTATCAAAAAATTGAATTGTATGGAAAATTTGAAGTAAATCCATCGAGTAGTTTTTAAGATTTTATTGGCTTAATAAATAGAAACTTTTTTTTTTAATTTCAAAATGCTCTAAAATTAAAACTAAGCTAAGAAAATCAGTTTTTAAAAATTTATTTTATCCGGGCAATCACAAATAAATTCCATGCAAATTTTGAAGCAAATTCATCGAGTAGTAAACAAAAAAAAACCAAAAAACGAAAAATCGAATTATTTTTTTTTTTTAAAACTTTAAAATGAAAACTACGCTAGAAGAACCAATTATCAATAGCTTCCCAGCAAGTTAGTCACAAAACTAAATTCCATGCAAAATTAGAAGCAAATCCATCGAGTAGTTCTCGAGATACAGTTTACTAACTGAATTCATACATCCACACACACACACACACACACATACATACAGACATTTTCTGGAAACCACTTTTTTCGACTCACCGAGTTCAAATATGTACAAATTAATGAAAAAATAGAAAAAAAATTTTTTTATCGATACAATGCTTTCTCTATGAGAAAGCAAAAGATCAACTCAAGACAAAAACAAGAAAACAAATTTAAGCTAACCTGAAAGAAGAATCTTTTAGATGTAGGAAATTTTTTGATAAGTTTTTCTGACCAAGATAATGACTAACTAGCACAAAGTAAAATGTGCTTTACTTTTAGGCAAGTACAGCTTGGACATAAAAAAGTAAGCTTAAATGTTGGAAGTAGAAGTTTTTTATTTTTTTTGTCTCAGTATGGGTGGTGTGGAAAGTTGTTTAAGGAACGCAGGTATTAGTTGATGGTTAAAAATAATTATATCGACAATCTATAATATTGGTAACTATGTATTAAATATATATTCCATTATATAGCCTTCACTAAGTATTTCATAAATATAAAATTAAAATATTCTTTTCTTAATGGTTTATAATGATTTTATGAAGAGTGTATTAGGGACATGAGGGGTTATGAGGAGTGACTTGTGGAATGAGGGGTGACTTGTGGAGTGAGGGGATGATTTATGGTGTGAGGGGTGACTTGGGTAGTATAGGGGTGACTGGGGTAATGAGGGATATCTTTTTTATTTTTTTAAAAAGACATTTTAAGAGACATTTTTACGTTATTTTGAGGGGTGACTTGTGATTTTTTGAGGAGGAGAGAATAAAAATGAGGGGTAGTAGTGAAGGGGTAGAAGTGGAAAGGGTGATAGTAGTGATATAGAGAATGAGTAACAAATACATTGGTAAAATAAGGTATATTTAGCTTAATTATCTGAGGGGTATATGAGTGATGTACGAGGCGTAGCAAACGGAGTGACTTGGGTAGATAGGGGTGTCTTTTTTTTTCAAAAAAGATCATTTCTAGATAGATTTTTACGTTATTTTAAGGGGTGAATTGTGATGTTTTAAGCATACAAAATAGGGGGAGGAATAATGAGGGGTAGGAAAGGAGGTTTTTTTTATATAACTATATAATATAGGAAGATATATAAACCTGTGTGTGTGTGCGTTCGAATTGACATGAAAAATCCTATGTATTAATATACATAGGATATTTTAGGTTAATACGTGTTTGTGCATGCATGCAAATCGACATGAAATGTCCCATATATATAAACCTGAGGGTACTCGGATAGGTATGTGCGTGTTGTCATAAAATGTCCCACATATATGGAGAAACCTTTACTTATGAGTATGTGCTAGCCGACATGAAATGTTTTATGTATATATATATATATATATATATATATATATATATATATAAACTTGTCTGAATGTGTGCGTGTGGGTCGACATGAAATGTTGCATGTATGAGTGATTCTACCAAACCTTTAACTTCTTAGGAAACTTTAGAGTGCTGAATTAAGAACGCTATAGCTTAGCTTCGTCAAGAGGCACATGAACATAACACGATTCATATTAATGGTTTTGAAGCCAAGAAATATATCCTGGTATTTTTGTGAGAGCACATAAAAAGTTATTCTGAATATTTTGTAAAATTATTGAAACGATGGGCAATTTCACGTGATAAATCATATACAAATGCAAAATTTTGGAAGATTTATGAAAATATTTAATTTAATATATTGAATAATCAAAAAAAATCATAAGAAATTATTTTTTGACTTCATTACGAAGAATTTGAGCATAGTCAAACTTGTATGCCTGCTCAAAAAGTTGAGTAGCAGCCTGCAGAAGATACGTAGTTCTCTTTTAGTAAAATTTAAGATAGGTCAATGTTCTCATTAAGCACATAAGCTTACCCCGGCTGAAATTCTTCGTAATGAAGTCAAAAAATAATTTCTTATGTTTTTTTTTTGATTATTCAATATATTAAATTAAATATTTTCATAAATCTTCCAAAATTTTGCATTTTTATATGATTTATCACGTAAAATGGCCCCTCGTTTCAATAATTTTACAAAATATTCAGAATAACTTTTTATGTGCTCTCACAAAAATACCAGGATATATTTCTTGTCTTTGAAACTATTAATTTGAATCGTGTTATGTTCGTGTGCCTCTTCAAGAAGCTGAGTTATAGTGTTTCTAATTCAGCACTCTAGAGTTCCCTAGAAGTCAAAGGTTTGGTAGAATCACTCATATATGAGTGCAGGTGCGTATGTATGTGCGCGTTCACATATGTTTTTCTGTATATATATATATATATATATATATATATATATATATATATGATAAAAATTCCTTAGTACATTTAATTAAAAAGGAATTGTGGAATTTTTAATTAAAGCCCTCAAATTCACAAATCATAATCATAACTGACGCTCTTTCAATTCACAATTACATTTTTGTTTGTTAATTAAAATATCTTTAATTAGGAATTCCATTTGAATTTTTAATTAAAGCCCTTTTCATTCACGATTACATTTTATTTTCTTAACTGAAATTTATTTGATTAAGGATTCCTTTTGAATATGTAATTAAAGCTCTTTCAATTCACGATTAAATTTGGATTTCTGAATTGAAATTTATTTAATTAAGAATTCTTTTTGAATTTGTAATTTAAGCCTTTCCAATTCACGATTAAATTTTGATTTCTTAATTAAAATTTATATAGTTAAGGATTCTTTTTGAATTTTTGATTAAAGCCCTTTTAATTCACGATTAGAATTTGATTTTTGAATCGAAATTCATTTAATTAAGAATTCCTTTTGATTTCTGATATAAAGCCTTTTCAATTCACGATTAGATTTTGATTTGTTAATTAAAATATGTTCAATTATCAATCCAAAAGGAATTGTTAATTGAATAAACTTTAATTGCGAATTCAAAAAGGATTTGTGAATTAAAATTTATTTGAAGCTGAAAATGATTTAAATATTTGCTACCCTGTATCGAATAGATTCTTTCTGGCGATCGGTGAAATATTTTTTGTATCAATATCATTTATTCTGTCAGTGAAAATAACATTTTTAAATATCAATGAAATATAGCTTAACATACATAAGATATTTCTTAAACTTAAAAATATCTCATACTAGAAATTATTAATTTCATTTTAAATTTATATCTTGTAATGTCAAAATAAAAATTAAGTTAAATAATTGGAATAAAATTTTTTTCCTTCAACAAAATATTTTTATGCATATAAAAAATATTGCGTATTAATTAATTTCTGCGTACCAAATAGAAGTAACCAAGTAGTATACCGAGTAGTATTCATTGAATAAATATTATCTTTCTTTGAAAATACATCTGAATTTTTCAAGCCGAAAAAATATTTTTTTGTAGAAGAACATATTATTTTGATAACATGAAACGTCACTTTTAGGCATAGAAATAATTTGTTACATGTAAATTTAAAATATTAATTTAAATAAATGTTTTAACAAATTTAAGTTCTTTTTCTGCAATATAAATTTCAATTTTTTTTAATTACTGAAACTCTTTTGATTCAAATCGAAAATGATGATTTATTTTTATATTCAAAGAAATATTTCTTTAAAACCAGTTAAATGTTGATTTTAATCAAAATTTATTTTTTGTAATTATGTTTATATATAATTGTTGTGAAATTTTTTTTTACTGAAATGTACGTTTTCAATCAAAATTATAATTACTTTATTAAAATGAGAAAATTTTTAAAGTTTTTCAGTTATATTTTCTTCATTCTGACAATTATTTTTTTTTAATTCAAAATCCTCTTTTTAATGTAAGGGAACGTAATCAATTACACCGCTTTTTTGCACTAACAAACATTTTATTGTTAAAGAAAGATAGGTTTATCGAAGTCATGAACTAATTTGTTTAATTTAAAAATTATGTCTTTGTATTAAAAAATTATTTGATGTTAGATATTCTTTTCATTTTTATATAAAAATTATTTAAGATAAATATTACATTTTTTTCAATAAAAAAATATAATATTGTTTTTCAGCAAGTTTTACTGACTATCAGCACTATTTTGGAAGTAACTTATTTCTTAAAGTTAATAAGATATTTTTCTAAATTCGAACATTTTTTTTCAAATATAATATTTTATTAAAGAATATTTCAAGGTTTTTTTTTTATTTTAAAAATTATTTCATTAATTTAAAAATGATTTTTCTTTGACTCAAAGAAATTAATTTTTTTTACACCGAATTTCTTCTATTCAAAAACACCCTTGAAGTTAAAAAAACTTTTTACGCTGTGTAGTCACAAATTTTGCGTGAAATTTCATGATAAAAAGAAACATTTTCACATACCAATTTAATATCATTTCAAAACAATGTATAATTAACTATTTTTATTGTAAAAAATGAGGCTTCCTTTTTTTTAAACATTCTGCAGCTAAAAATGAAATTTCATTTCTTTAATATGAAAGGACAAAGATGAGCCACCTGCTCTAGGATAAATTTAGAACAAAATGCCTTTTTTCTTATAATATCTTACGAATAATACGTTTTTGATTAACAATCATTGATTATTTTATTACTCACTAATGTCAAATTATTTTTTTCTTTTATGCTTTATTATTAAAAAAATCAATAATTTCTAAAAAAATTATCTTTCTATTACTATTTAGTTTTTGAATAACACTAATTTAAAAATTCGTTTCATGTCAAGAGTGTGCGCATATTTTACGTTTGGGTTTTTGTGAAGGCTGCCGTGGGCAGAGGCGCCCTCTTAGCTTCTCTCTCTCTGTATATGCGTCGGTTGGTCTGTCAGTCCTTGTTGAGCGACACATCGTAGAGCCTCCAGACTTTATTAGCGTAGATCTGTATTCTTGGTGTTTTTATACGAGTGTGCTTTGTAAAGGGAGTGTATTGTTGAAACAATAAATACTTTAAATGCAATTTGTGTGTGATTCTTTGCTGTGTCTACGTAGTTAAAACTATTAACAACCTCGCCCCTAAATTGAAATATCCTAATAGGTTATGGAAGCCCAGCAAGCTTCAGCTGCGCAAGGCCCGGCAACAGGGGAGATGGAGCGAGGTTAGAAATTAAAAGAAAATGAAATGCATTATGTACGGGAAAGGAAGACGAGGAGGAATTTCGTTTTGCTGCGAGAAAACGTAAAAACGGTTAGTGCGCGTTTCTCGGTGTCGTGGAATGGAGAAAGCCATGAGCGTGGCACACATGTGCATCGGTATATGTTTGGATGTGCATGCACACGTGTATGTGTATGTATATATGTAAATCAAAATGATTGTTAGCAAAACGAAATTCGTGTTAAAATTGGAGCTGACATGTCAGTTGGGTTTTTCTTTCTCGAGATTGGCGTTCTTTCTGGACTCTTTGTTTCGAGGCAAATCAATATGGCGGATTTGCGTCGATCTAGGAAAGAGACAGAAAGAGACAGAGAAAGAAGAACAGTGTAAAGATGGCGCGAGGCGTTAAGCACGCGCGAGAACGATGCCGCGCTCGTACGAGAAACGAGGAACGAGGAACGCGAATAAAAGATGGCGATACATGATATGGCTATACGAGTACGACATGTATATATGTGTGCTGTATGATAGTTATGGGACGCCATATAGCATATAAAAACGCACAAACATATAATCAAACGAGGTCTAAATAATAATGCATGCCAAATTTAATATAAAATAAATTAAATTACAAATAGAGTGGTGAAATGAATTAAATTAAAATAAACCAGTGCAAAATAAATCTATAACTATGTCACTTATATGAGAGCGACGAGTATATACGTATATACGAGGAGTTTGTAACTTATATGTGTACAGACACGAATATAAGCAGTAAATGAATACGAGATATGAACTTACGTACGAGTGTACATATGTATACGTATATATGCGTGTATATGTATACACATAAATGTAAATGAATAATTATTAAATTCATATACAGAACGAGAACGAGACATAAAAATCTTTTATTAGAAGTTTTGTTTAATCTAAGGAGTAGTATGGCAGTAACGAGAAAATCGTTGCTCAGACGAGAACGAAAAAGCAATATTTACGATGGACTCTGGCCAAGTCTAAACCTTAAATACATGTGTAGATATTTGTAAATACATTATATAAGTATTTTTTATTTCATAATATGTATTTCATATACATATAACTAAATTAAATAAAAATTAAAATAATATTTTCACGTGATTTTTTAAAATAGAAATGTTAACATAAAGGTCGGCAGTGGCGCTGTAAATAATTTTAATTTACACATTTAAGCAATTATGCTTAAATCATTAAAATATATAACAGCGCCCACTTTAAAACGAAATGTAACCGAGTTCGAGTTTGTTATATTAAAATTAAAATTAGCAATCATCTTGATCGTTTTGAAACTGCATACTTGTGTTAGGTATGCCAGAATCTTAACAATTAACTTAATTGCAGTTGTTTTGATACTGATCATACTAGTGTTCCGTATATTAGAATCTTAACAACGAAATTAAAAATTACAACCATTTAAAGACTGATAATGTTTGTGTCCAACGTATCAGAATCTTTATAATGCAAATAAAAATCTCAACTGTTCTGAGTTTGACAAGCTTGCGTTCAGTATGTCAGAGTCTTGACAGTGAAATTTATTAAATAGAGTTATGCTAAATACGATGAATAACGAATACATAGTTAAATAAATTTTAGTTTCAGTTTAAATTTAGATAGTACTTGTGTTCAGTGATATCTGAATTTCTAACTGTATAACTGATTGACAGGAAAGGAGTTCATACCTAACGAGTAGATGGCAGCACTTACGAGAGAAATTACCTAGGAACGAGAAAAGGGTCTGTCATTCTATGTATCTTACTGCCGTGACCTATTCAAAACGAGACGCAGCTACGATACGAGAAAATGAGGAATTGAACGAGGAATGATACGAGAAAATGAAGAATAGAACGAAGAACGGAACGAGAGAATAAAGGAGTAAAACGAGACCAAACAACGACGCAAAGAGAAACGAAGACCAAAAGGTAAACGATGTATATAACCAGTTTTTAATTGTAAACTAAGATATAAATCAGGCAACTATTTCTATGTTAAAAGGATCCACAGAAATTGAAATTTAATATATATAGAAAATTGTCATTATCAAATTCGAAGTTCTCTTAAACGAAAATGAAACATTGTCTAAACGAGTGCATAACGAAGTTAATATTAACGATGAAAACTGTCTTATTTTCGATTCTTTTGTAGAAATCAAGGATCAAATGGCCACCTTCATGGTTCAAGTTTATGTATTCGAAAAGGAGGCATCCGCAAAGAAGTCGTAATCTAAAATTGAACTAAATTGAGGCTGGTCGCAAGGAGGCGGAGAAAACAAAGGCAACTATGTATAACGAGTCCAAAAACTTGAAAATTCAGATTGACGTATTTGATAATAAATTCTTATGAAATACTTTCATAAATAAGAACAGTATTGAAAATCTGATAACGAGATAACCGAGTTTGATTTAGTACGATTTATTGTAATTCTATGGAGATCGATACTAAACGAGTTGAAAAATCGAAAACAACTCTGCTTGTGCTAGCAGAATAAAAGTCTTTAACGAGAGTAACTTAACGTACGATTCTTGTAATGTTATAGTATAATTAAAGGAGTCTTTTTTTTAAAACAAAAATTGATCAATAGATCTGTTTCTCGTGAATTGATCAATAAGATCGATGAGATCAATAAGAATTAATTTTCAATTGATCAAATTAATGGAAATACATTATTTCATGTATCGTCTTATATCGATACATGGGCTCATCGGCTCGAAAATAATTTAAAGGAGAGTGTCGTAGAAAATCATACAGTTCGAACATGAGATATTATTATTAACTACATAGACACTGATTACCATAAGGAGTTTTTAAAATAAATGAAGAAATAGGATTATGAAAAAGAAATGCTTTTTCAGCGATTATAAAGAAATAATTTTATAGTTCACTATATAATCTGAGAAAGAAATTAACGAGTATATTTTGGATTAATTTTACAAGTCAAAAAGGAATTAAAATAAGTATCAAAGGTAAAATGGCTAGTTGATAAATATATCGGAAATACCAAAAACTGATTGGAATGCATGACGAGCAACGTAACAGCAGCTAAGACTACAGATTAAAGGACTTAGATTCTATCGATTTTCATAGTTGATACTTATATGTATACAGTAATTAGTTAACAATTTTCATTGTGTTACAAGAGCAACTGGATGACCAATTATACAGAAAAGGATTATTCAAAACGTAAAAGACGAGAAAAATAAAGGAAATATAAAAATAAATTTAAATGAAATTGTTAACGCAACATTGTTAATTAATTCTTGAAAATTATTAAAGGGAGGATAAGTAAAACGAGTAACGAAATTTCAATGAAACGAGTTAAATTTAATAACAAAAGTAGAAACATCACGAGATTTAGCAAAACGAGAAATACTAAGAAAAATATTAACGATTTAAAATTGGGAGCCAAGAGTAAGAGAAAAGACTTACAATGGAAACGATGAAAACTTAAAATAAAAAAAAAAAAATGAGTTTAAGATCTTGAAATTAAAATCGATTTAAAACAACGTGAAAATAATCAATGACTGTTTTAAATTAAGTCAAAATTCTCGCTGACTCTGATGTGAGATATTAATTAACGAGTTTGTAATTAATTTTAAATTTCTAACGAGAATATTCACGAGATTAAGTTTGTTAACAAAACAACATCGTGAACTTAGGATCGGAGGGAGTAAATACGAGTTTAGGCACTGCTGACCAATATAAAATTTATCTTATCAGATAATACCTTTATGCAGATGCTCTACAGATAATTTATTACATAAGTCAAAGTTTACGGACCAGTACTTGTGTATATATTTAAATAACGAGACAATTGATATGTACGTGGTCATGTGTCAAATAAAATGTTAATTACTGGAGTACAAATATAAAATTCTATGGATTAACAGAATTTGCGTTCGGAGTAAAGATTGATAGTAAGTATACAATCTTAACAAACTCCAACATACTTAATTACAAGAGATAAAGAAGAAATGAGTGAAAATAATAAAAACTGTAAGAAATGAGTATAGATGCGTAAGCGCTAAGTTATACTCAAATTTCAATGACACTATAGTGAAAATAATAAGTGTTATAAAGGAGGCAATAGAAATTAAAAGGATAGATTTTGAAATCATGTCTGCAGAGAATATCGAGATAACTTCTCTTAACAGAAGAACGATGATTTGATATGGATAAGACATTTTTCTTAAATGATTTAAGGAGTTACAGAGAACTTATAAATATATCAAGGATTATAATTTTAAAATACCAGAAAACATGTGGGACGTGGCTCTGGGATCTGCTGTGTTCGCATATAACAGATTGCCACATGCTTCTAATGATATGATGTCACCGTTAGAGAAATTTGCTCCTTATCACAAGATAGACATCACTCAACTGAAACGGTTTGGCTGCCTAGCTTACATGAAGGTGCAAAGGAAAACTGGTCCTAAATTTCGAGGTATTGGAAGTAAAACTGTCTTGGTTGGATACAAGGAAACAGGCTACGTTTTGTTCAAACCTGAAGAAGGAAAGTTCTACGAGAGTCGAGACGTAAGGTTCAACGAGAAGCTAGTCTTTGCTGATAAGTATAAATGTAGAGAACTAAATAACTGGGAGACAGCGAGGTAAATCGTGATACATGGTTTACTGAATTCGAGAATGAAAAGGAGAATCAGACAACGAGAACGGAGGGAGTGCCTAAAAGAGGAAGAGGTCGTCCAAGGAAAGTGAAGGAAAATATCACTAATGAAGAAATTTTAACTAAAGAAACTACTACAGCTTTGATTGCTAAACTAAATGGAGACCCTGCCACGTATCAAGAAGCCATGTCATCAACTGATAAACAACGATGGAAGGAGGCTATCGAGGACGAATTAAATTCCATTCATAAAAACAACGTTTGGAGAACAGTTGATAGACCAGAGACGAGAAATGGAAAGAAACCCAACATCATTGATTCTAGATGGGTTCTGAGGAAAAAGGAGGACCCAGATGGTAACACAAAATACAAGGCTAGGCTTGTTATCAGAGGTTTTAAGGATAGGAATGTTTATGACCTGCAGGAAACTTACGCACCAGTTTCACGTCTGCCCTTAATTAGATCTGTGCTAGCCATCGCAAATCGATTTAATATGGACATCTGTCAAATGGATGTTAAAACAGCGTTCTTGAATGGCATTCTCAATAATGAAGTTTACATGGAGATTCCTGATGGAGTAAACTGCACAGCAGAAACGAGACGAGACAAAGTGTGTAAACTTGAAAAAGCTTTATACGGACTGAAAGTCAGTCCCAAGTGCTGGAACGAAAGATTTCGTGCAACCGCTCTCAAACTTAATTTAAAAGTCTATGACGATGAGCCATGTTTATTTACTTGGTGCGAAAATAACAGACTTTTGATTCTTGTGCTTTATGTAGACGATGTGATGCTGGTCAGTAACGACAAAGGAAAATTGAACGAGATAAAGCAAAATTTAATGAAGGAGTTTGAAATGACGGTCATCGGAGAACCTAAAGTATTTCTAAGACTTGAGATACACAGAAATCGAGAAGAGAAGAATCTGAGTATCAAACAAGAGAAATACATTGACAAGATGCTAATTAAGTTTGGATTCGATAAGGAACATCCTCAAAGGACACCTATGGTCACAAATCAAGTGGCCAACAGAGATAGAAAAGATCACGAAGAAAACGAGGATTTGAACACAATTATAAACACAGAAAATAGTTCAAATCGACCTTATCGAGAAGCTGTAGGTACCTCGCTCTACTTGGCTAACACTTGTAGACCGGACATTGCTTACGCAGTGAATGTTCTCAGTCGACATCAAATCAACCCATCTGAAAAGGAATGGAAAATGTTAGAACGAGTATTCAGATATCTGAAAGGCACTAAAGATATAGGCTTAAATTACTTTGGTAAAGGTGACTCTCTACAAGGTTTTTCATATGCGAGTTTTGGAGACTGTAAAGGATCTCTGACAACTAGTAAGTACGTCATAAAGCTGTATGGAGACACTGTAGCTTGGAGAACGAAGAAACAGCAGTATGTTGCTCTATCAACTTGTCAGGCTGAATACGTAGCCATGAGCGACTGCTGTCAGGAGCTCATTTCTTTATATAACTCTTTAAAAAGATTCCTCAAGAACGAGTTCACACCCATGGCTTTATGGTGTGATAATCGAGCTGCGGAAGCAAGTGTTAAAACTGGAGGAGGAGGAAAATTGAGACATATGACTGAGATCAAGGAACATCACGTTCGAGAATGTGTCACGAGAGATCTGGTTAAAGTAAATTGGTTAGCTTCGAAAGAGCAAATAGCGGATGTATTGACTAAGCCCTTATCGTTCGAGTTGCACGCTAAATTGATGAAATTAATCTTAAATATATAAAATGTTTTTATATAACCTATTAATTGTTTCTCTGTTACAGGAAGTAAAAATTTGAAGAAGTAATTGGGAGTGATGGTCGGTCAGAGGTTTTCTTTTAATTTTTTTTAAATATGCGGGAGGGAGTGTCAAGAGTGTGCGCATATTTTACGTTTGGGTTTTTGTGAAGGCTGGCGTGGGCAGAAGCGCCCTCTTAGCTTCTCTCTCTCTGTATATGCGTCGGTCGGTCTGTCAGTCCTTGTTGAGCGACACATCGTAGAGCCTCCAGACTTTATTAGCGTAGATCTGTATTCTTGGTGTTTTTATACGAGTGTGCTTTGTAAAGGGAGTGTATTGTTGAAACAATAAATACTTTAAATGCAATTTGTGTGTGACTCTTTGCTGTGTCTACGTAGTTAAAACTATTAACAACCTCGCCCCTAAATTGAAATATCCTAATATTTCATGACACAATATATAATAAAATTGAGATTTAGATTAGATAAGGACAAAAATAAATGACCTATTATGAAACAAAATTTTTAAGGGTTTGATTCAGACCTATACTTTATCGATCAAATGTAGTTTAAAAATAAATTTCGTTTTCTTTTATATGAATAAATATCAGAATTGTTTGTAATCCCTAGCGGAAATATAAAATGTTTAAAAATTTTGAAAACTGTTCAAAACTGTTTGAAATTGTTTATAAATGCGAAATTTAGGACATTTAAAACAGTTATGAACAGTTTTAAACATATTTTAACACTTACAAAAAGTTTTGAAAAGTTCGAAATGATTTCAAACGGTGTTTAATAATTTTGAATTTTTTATGTTAAAAAGTTATAAATTATTTTAAATATTCAAAATATTTCAAAACAATTTAAAATCAATATAAACTATTTTTTAGCAACTTGAACAGTTTTGAACGGTTTTAAACAGTTTTAAACAGTTTCAAAAAGTTTTAAAAAGTTCGAAATGATTTCAAACAGTGTTTCATAATTTTTTGTATGTAAAAATTTTCTTATATATATTAAAATTTATATAATATTTACGAGAAAATGTTCACTTTAGTTTTAAATTATTCTGTATTGTTCAAAACTGTTCAAAAATGTTTAAAACTGTTTACAACTGTTTTAAATGTCCCAAATTTCATATTTATAAACTATTTTGGACAGTTTTAAACAGTTCTAAAGCTTTTTAAATAGTTTTGAATAATTCAAAACTCTTTCAAACATTAATGCACATTTTATATTTTCACTAGGGATTAGAGATATCATCTTCTTCTCTATTTTATTGCCAGTGGGTCTCTTGATCGCTGTGGACTTAGACCCATGATTTCACCTTAATCATGTAATTTTTATTGGCCAGGGAGAATTTGTATTTGGTTTCTCCCGGTCTCCTAGTTCTATTTCACAGAGAAAAATTTAGAAAAATTTTTCCAAAATTTTCCCGGGGATTAATTTCTGGTCTACTACAGCATGAGCCAAGAGCCTTAGCCCCTGCGATAGCACCGATTCTACTTATAGGTACAAACTTATTTTAGATAAATGAGAATCGGAAGAGTGTAAATATGTATAAATTTCAAGAACAAGCCAAGAAAAATCATCCCTACTGAAAATTTTGTATAAGCTCTCATGTGAGATCTCATGTGAAATCGCCAATGAAATCTCATATATATTCGTTGAAATTCGAAAATAAAATAAATATCTGTGAGATCTCATGTCGGATCGCACATATATTTATTTTATTTTTAAAATTTAAAGAATATACATTTCATTTCATATGCGATCTCAAAGGCGATTTCATGTGACATTTCATATGCAATGTCGTGTGCGATTTTATATGTGATCTCACATGGAATCTCTTATATATTTTATTAAATTTAAAAAATTTGAATAAGATATTTATTACTTTTTTATTTTTTTTGTCTTGTTCTTCAGACTTTGACAAATTTTGACATTAGCTATATTAGTACAATCATTTTAGGTAAAATAAAAAATTCTTTGGAGCTGTTATTTTTTTATGAACTTAGATCGCAAATTAGACATCAAAGTTGACAAACCTAACCTCAAAATACTATAAACTGAAAACTTGTATATAACATTTCTAGTAAAAGATGTTGGTAGATTTCTTTAGTTGTTCGCACTGAAGTTGAATCCTACTAATTTTTCTTGAAGTAAAAAAATCTAATTAAATTCTCCATTCCCTTATCAACTTAGATCAGGAATATTATCAGAAGGGGAAGCTCCATCGTGCCCTCAATGTATATAATTACACTAATATTATAAATACGACTTCTAACACTAGAACATTATCATATTCGATAAATTTAGTGGAGCCATAAGACTCCAAGCATCTTGCCCGGGGTCAGTAGTTCTTATTTTGGCCACTTCAATTAGTTTGCATTGTATTTCATGGTGACACTTTCCAATTAAGGATCAGGTTTCGACTAACTTTACCAATCAAAAATAGCTGAAAAAGATATTTAGTTTTTATTTATTTTTTTTGGCTTGTTCTTTGAATATTAACAAATTTACACTCTTTCATTTCTCATTTGTTAAAATAAATAGATATTTATAAGTGAAAGCAATTTTGATATACATTTTTATTGAAAATAAACGAAATTACTTGTTTCACTACTTTCGATCAGTAAAAAATGTCTGAAACCTCGTCTCAAACTGACCTTTAACATAACGAATAGTATAATAATAAAATATGTGTAGTACCTTACTTTTAACGTTTGGACTTATATTGCATACAAATATAATTCTTATTATAAAAACTATGTGAATAGTCTGTATGAATATGATTATATATGATGGTTTGAAATTGGATTCGAGCACGATTTAAAAATTTTTCAGATGACGTTAGATTCACGACTAAATTAGGAAAACGAGCAATAAAATTGTGATAATACTTTAAAATAAAAATAAAATCAATAATTCTTGAGTTATAAAAACCTATATTATTTAAATCTGTATGATGCAATTGTAAACGATATGTAAAAATAATTTATCAGTATGATAAAAAAAAGATATTAAGTACTAAGTCACTGTCCGTTTATTGAAGGTAGTTTGTCTTAATGTACTAAGACATAAATAAAGCTGCAACTGTTTTTACGGCGATATGCGAATCGTGTAACAATTGGTAAGACGTGTTATGCCGTAAATCTAAACCAAATGCAGCGTGCGTCATAGGACGACACTACCTATTGATTAGTAAAACTGTCATTAATCAGTGAACTGAACCCGAGCCTTGTATACATGATTTCGTCTGTGATATAAAATGAGTAACTCAATTTGTGAATACACAAATTCTGTACAAACCTTTGCATACGAACGACATCGCTCCAGACCTCACTGAAAAGTGATGGCCGATGTAAAAGGCGATATGCATAATTGTAGTAACTAGTTTCTCAACTATTACTTTTAAATATCGTCTAAATCTTTGTAAAAAATTCGATTGTTTGTATTATTATTCAATCGCCAAGTATAATCATGCTCGAATATAGTTTAAAACCATAATTCATAATAGTATGCTTTAGGTAACGATTGTTTTGTAGATGTAGAGTAGAATCATTCAAGAGAAAATAAAAATTTTTTGCAGATGAGATCTCACGTGAAATCTTATGTGAGATCGGGTATCGGCAAAAATTATTATTTTGCACTTGAGATCTTACCTGAGATCTCACGTGAGATCGGGTATCAGGAAAAATAAAATTTTGCGGCACGTGAGATCTCACGTGAGATCTCATATGAGTTTTCATATGAGATCTCGTTTTATTTTCAATCGTGAGAGCTCATGTGAGATCTCATGTCATTTTTTTCAGTAGGAATTAGTACATAACGTAACGGGTATGGAAAGGCTTTATTTACGAAACGAGATGTTTACGGCCTGAACCGAAAGTAAGGGTCGTAACAAGTTTTGTAAAGAAGCCTTTCCATACTAGTTGCGTAGTGTATTTTCCGCCACGAGAACGAAAAAAGAGCAACGATATTGCGATTTCGGGGTTAGAATAACGAAAAGTAATTTTCGTCATACATTCGAGAAATCCTCTAGTTTTTTGTCAAAATACCCTTTGCGTATGCGATCCCGACAACCAACGATACCAGCATATTTTAAACCAAAAAATCCTGTTACTTGACGTTAAAATTTGTGTCCAACTCCTGGAAGTAGTGAGAGTTCAATACACTTTGTATGTAAGTCCGATCCATCTGGCCATTACTAAAACGCGTGCATGTTTACTAGCTACCTCTGCGGTGTTACGTTTATATTAGGTTTGATATGATATAGGTCAGATTAATTTACAGCGATCGAATAAATATAGACATTTTAAAAAACATAATACAATTCATTTATGTTTTCTTACTTGTATGTTATTTTAAAAATTTTGTCTATTATATATTCAATATTTAAATAAAAACTAATAAAAAATATTAATAATTGATAAATAAAATTAAAAACTAGTATAATTGGATAAAAAATATCATTTTGTTATATTAATAGATAAAACTGGATGAAAAGGGATAAAATCTAATAAAATGTACGAAATTTTACCGAATTTTATTCTCTTTTATTTAATTTTATTACTTATTATTGTATTTTATATATTTTTATCCACTTTTATCCATTTATATATATTTTTATCACCTTTTTTCATTTTTTATTACTTACAAATAGTTTTTATTCATTTTTATTATTCATTATAATTTTTTATTAATTATTATTTAAAATCTTTTTCGCTAGGGTAGGCGAGGAAATTTCTTCAATTCTACTCAATATTATAGCTGTAATGGCATAAGATATTGTTCGTTCATAAAAATTTTTAATAACTATATTTATTTTTGCTTTAAAACATTGCCAACGAGTCACACTTTTAATTATATGAGCTACTTGCACTTTAACTGGTAACTGATCAGACCATTTACCAATCACTTTCTCTGTAACTGGTTAATGGTGCAAGTATTTTCAATTGCTTGACGGTTTCAAATGAAAAAACCATTTCCTCATTCACAACTCTGGTAACTGGTAAATGGTCGGATCAGTTCGCAGCAAGCGGGTGGGTAAATGATAAATGATTCAACCAGTTTGTAGTTACCACGTGGGTAAATGGTAAATGGTCGGAGCAGTTACAAAGCAACTGGTAAATGGTTAGACTATTTACCAGTTACTGGGTGAGTAAATAATAAATGGTCGGACCATTTACCAGTTACTGGGTGAGTAAATGGTAAAAGTTCGGACCATTTACCAGTTACTGGGTGAGTAAATGGTAAAAGTTCGGACCATTTACCAGTTACTGAGTGAGTAACTGGAAATGGTCGGACCATTTATTAGTTACTGGGAGAGTAAATGGTAAATAGTTGGACCATTTACCAGTAACTCACCTAGTAACTATCAACTGATCTGACCATTTACCGTTTACTCACCCAGTAACTGGTAAATAGTCCGACCATTTACCAGTTGCTCACTCGGTAACTGGAAACATTCACAACCCTGGTACCACCTCACAAACTCTCCCCCCGTAAGCTGGACATTCGCTTAAGTGGACTGCTTACAACTCATTGTGCACATTGCACTACACACTAACGACTCTCGCCACCGATCCACTCGCAAGTTATATATTTCGTATGATCAATTTTCTTACAACTAATACGCATTTACTGTCACCGTACTATTCCCAGAAATTACATACTCTTATATCTTAATTCATGCTCTATATTAGCTTCATATTAAGTTTTAACGTGTGTTAGGCTATGATCAGTTGGAGGGGTGGGGATGAATTTTCGGATATAACTACGAACAACACATTTATCAATTTATCATATGGAGAAAAAATAATTAGGTATAACAGGGGTTGGTATTAAATTAGGGTTCAGGGTTTGGATTTCATGTCAGGTTTAGTTCTAGAGGGTATATATCTTTTGAGTTCTGAAACGTGTACCTTCGCATTGCGCTTACCACCCTCGGTTAAGACTACGTATACTAACGGTGGTTTGACTTCTAGAATCTCAAATGGTCCGTCGTATTTCGGTGCGAATTTCGCGGAGAACCGGTTAGCTGCGTTCGAAAGTGGGTGTGAACGTCGCATGACTTTATCCCCTACATTAAACTTAATACATTTTCTACCTTTAATATACTCTTTTGCTTGTTTTTCCTTTGTTTTTTTAATATGCTTGATTACTAAATCCCTAAATGTGTCTAATCTTTTTACTCTATCTGCCCAGTCTTCGGGATTTATTCTGATTATTGGTTTAGTTTGTTCCACTTCTCTTCGTAAACTTTTTACAAGCATAGGGTGTCTCCCATAATTCAAAAATGCTGGAGAGGTCTAAAGCGTTGACTGCGTCGCTATATTCACTGCATGTCTAAATTCGTGAAGATGCTGGTCCCACGTCCTATGATCCTCTCTTACAAAGGTCGCTATCATGGTTTTTAAGGTCCTATTTGCACGTTCCACTGGGTTAGCCAGCGGGTGATATGGCGGTGTCGTGACTCTAGATACTCCGTATTCTTGCAGCACTTCGTCTAGGTGTTTGTTATCGAACTCCTTTCCGTTATCTGTCAAAAAGTACTTAGGAGTCTCCCATCTGAATAATATCAGCTCTTCGCAGGCTTTTGCTACTGCTTTTCCATCAGCAGTTCTTAGTGGTTTTAACTCGATCCATTTGGTAAAAAGATCTTGAAAGACTAGCAGGTATTTATTTTGGCTCTCACTAGGAGGAAACTCCATCATATCAGCTGATACTACCAGCCATGGTCCCTCAACGACACAGTTTCCCATTAGTACTTGAGGTCCAGTTTGCATGGTCTTGTATCGCTGACAGTCATCACACTCCTTTACAAATAGAGTGGTGTCATAGTACACTCCTGGCCAATAATACTTTCTGATAACCTTCTCATAGGTCTTTTCTAGTCCTCGATGCCTTGAGGAAGGATGAAAATGTGCATCTTGCAGTATTCTCTTTCGGTGTTCTGCTGGCACTACAAGTCGCCATCCTTCTTCTCCATGGGTCACAGTGTACAGTGAATGGTTTGTTAAAGTCAGGTCTGGCGAGTATAGGAGCAGTTGTTAAGGCTTTTTCCAGGTCTTTGAACGCCCTCTGTTGCTCGTCCTACCAACTCCATTCTCTGCTTTTCCTTAACAACTTCACTAGTGGAACTTTCTTTTCTGAACCATGCTCAATAAATCTTGAATACCACCCTACCATTTCAAGAAATCTTCTTAGTTGCTTCACAGTCCGGGGTGCCGGGTAATTGACGACTGGTGCTACTTTGTCTGGATCCGGTCTTAGCCCCTCATTGTTTAATATGAATCCAAGGTAGGTGATCTGTGAGCAGCATATCTCACACTTTTTCTTGTTCACAGTCAATCCAGCGTCCAGCAGTCTCCGTAGTACTGTTTCTAGCCATTTTATGTAATCATCGAAATTCTCAGTAGCATTAATAATATCGTCGAGATAACCAAACGCGTTAGGTTCACATTCAGCTCCAAAGAGGGCGTCGATGAGCCTTTGGAAGGTTATTGGTGCGTTGGTAAATCCAAAAGGCATTTTCTTGAATTGCCAGAGACCTGAGCTAGGTACTGAAAAGGCAGTATACTTGCTACTATTCTCCTCCATGGAAATTTGGAAGTATGCTTGCTTCAGGTCAATTTTGGTTAGGTATCTAGCTTTCTTCAGCTTATCTAGGATTGAATCTATACTAGGTATTGGATATGCATTATTCCTTGTGACCTTATTCAATTCTCTATAATCGACGCAAAATCGGTGCTCCCTGTCAGGTTTGCTAAGAATCACTGTTGGACTGCTCCATTCACTTGCTGACCTTTCTATTACATTGTTTTGCAACATCGTCTCTATTTCTCTATGAGCAATTTGCAGCATCATCGGCGACATCCTTCTAGGTCTCTGTTTTATCGGTGCTGTTTTCATTACATCTATGTGATGCTTCGAAAAATTAGTTGTGCCTGATACGTCTGTTGTTAGAGGTATGATTTTATTTACTAAGTCTTCGATTTTCACTCGTTGCTCATCATCTAACTCTACGATTCCAGCACACTCTCCGAAAACAAGGGTTTGGGTATGGTCTCCGTTATTGAATTCTCTCCACTCACCATCTCTCATTCTCTATAAATTTTCACTAAACCTTGTTTCTATTTCCCAGAGTCGACAGAAATCTACTTCTAGAATGACATCAAGGTCTAAGGCAGAAATACCTTTCATTTCTAGTCTTCTCACACATCCATCTACTTCTAAGTCTACTGGTAATTTTCCAATTGTTCGAGTGGATCCTCCTATGACGCTTCTGATCACTGTTCAGGCTGGTATCAATCTATCTTGGAATTCCTGGGCTACTCTTGGTCCTATTAACGACACCATTGCTCCAGTATCGAATAAGGCCTGGTACTGTCTCCCTTCAAGCACTACATCGAGGGAATTCCTATCTTGCACATGCCTGCTATAGCATCGTCATCGTCTTCAGGTTCAGATCTGATTTCGGTCGTCGTAGTTGGATATTTCTTTCCCCCTCGACTAGACTTACGCTCTTATGCTCGAGTCTTGGTCGTTGATATAGACGGGTGCTTCTCTTCCTTTTTATCTAATACACTTAATACTCTGTTTAACTTTGCTAGCTTCTTAAATCCTTTTTTCTTTTCGTTATCAGACTCTTCACTCAGTTGTAATGTTTCTTGCTCTAACAATGCTAGTTTCTCCTTTCTCTCTTGCAAGTGCTCCATGGTCCACAGAATCCCTTCTCTAGAGTATTTCTCTGCAAACTTGAGTGGGGAGAGTATCTTCATGGGCTCTTGTATCTCTTTGTTCTCTTGTGTATTCTCTAAAGTGGGGGTCTCCGTCTTTTTGTTTGTGATTAGGTACTCTTTTAGCTGCTCTCTATCTAGTTTTTCCCAGTCGGTAGCCAAGTCGGGGGCATTAGTGGGTTTTGCATCAAAGGTGGGGAGGGGGGGGGTTAAGCTGGGTTCTGCTTTCCTGATGCTCCGTTTCCCTGTGATTGTTGTAGGTTCGCTGTCCTTTGTTTATCGGGTCTTTGTGCCTGATTGACTTGGTCTAGGGTCCAATTCGCGTTTCTTTGTGTGTAATTTTGATTAAGTTTGTTCGCTGGGGTTTACTGGGTAGGGCCAACATTCATAGAATGACCCATTCCTCCACAGAAGCGACAGATTCTTCATGGACAGTTCTTTGCTCTGTGTCGAACAGTCTGATATGTATAACACGATGAATACTGCGGTTGGCTTCTAGTTGCTCCGTTGGCTCCATTAGCTATGTTCGCTGGCTGTTAATATCGTTTGCTTGCGTTATACTGCGGTCCAGCTGATGCACTCCACCAGTTAACTGACGGTATTACATTTGGCAGCTATATTGCCATAGGAATCTGCTCAGGTACCACTGCTGGTGTACTCTGTGTTACTGTCGTCAGGGTCTCTGGTAGGGGATCAGCGTTAGCTTGGGTCTTCTTCACTTTTTGTACTCCTGCATACTTAGGTTCTTGTTGTTTGCTATTTTTCTTCCGTCGTCGACGTTGCTTTCGTTGGGTCGGTTTAGGAATCTCCTCTGGTTCGCTCTTACTTTCGCTGTCGGTCTCTTTAAATTCTTCTACATAAGCTATTCGGGGTTTATCTATTCTCTTAGGAGCTTCAAACGCTGCACCTTGAATTAACATTTTCTTGAGTGGTGGTGGGGGTTGATATCGATTATCAAGGTCCGTTTGTTTCTCCCAACGTCGATCTAACCTTCTGAGATCTTCGTAGGTGTCTACTCGTCTACCTGCCATAAACTTGCGATATTCTAGTAGTAGATTCCTATACGCTGTATTTATCTAGGTTCTCATCGACGGTGGATTTTTAAAGTATCCTACGATACACCTGAAGCAATATATAAAGTGGGCTATGCTTTCTTCTTTGGCTTGAGTTCGCCTTTTCAGCTCGTCGAAAAGGTCTACTCGTTTGACATCGCCAACAAATTGATGTCTGAAGGTCCTCTTGAAGCTCTTCCAGTCATACGCTTCTAATTCCGCGGTCTTATACCAGATGCTTGCTGCACCTGTAAACACGCAGGGTATAGACCTTAACAGATCTTTATCCAGAATGCCGGTGTTTCTACGACAGTTACTTAACCTGGCGAGAAACTCCTCCGGTCCTTCTCTATCATCTCCACT
The DNA here is from genome assembly GCA_017163975.1 of Anastatus disparis. NCBI lineage: Eukaryota > Metazoa > Arthropoda > Insecta > Hymenoptera > Eupelmidae > Anastatus > Anastatus disparis. The sequence continues at coordinate 1,680,696 of JAFFSR010000017.1, read as the reverse complement.
GAAAGAAATTCTCCAATTCTTAAGCATTTTGTTGATAGCGTTGTCTCGGTCAGTCGTGTCTACCTGATTGCTTCAGTGTCTTCGATAATCCTTGTCGCTGTTATAATTTTCTGTGTTACTGGAGCTATCTGAATCATCGCTATAGTCGTCATCTCGATGGTTTCTTCTGTGACCTCTGTGCTCTCTATCTCTTCTGCTTCGTCTGTTTCCTCTATCTTCTTTATCTCTTCTATCTTTTCTATTTCTGCTATCTCTTCGGTCTCTTCTCTCTCTTCGCTCATTATATTCTCGTAAATCTTCCCTTGGTGCATCCCATCGTCAATCATGGTTGTCTCTTAACTGGTGAACTCCATGGTCTCTTGCGCAATAGCCATCTCTATTGCCACTGTTTCCACGTCTTGGTGTTTTTCTGGCCACACCATCTGTGATTTGCTGTTACTGGTCCCTGCCGGCATCTAAGCGTATATCTGCCTGCTCATTTAGTACTTCATATCGAGCTTTACAGGGTATCTATTGTTTATTTCTAAACTTGTTTAATCAAAAAAAGTGGCATAAGCGTCGGTGATATTCTCCTCATTATCGAAGTCTTCTTCGTCTGGCATATAGAGGTCATCCATGGCTATCAGTTCTTCAATAGGAACTTCTCGGGGGTTCTGTGATACTACTGGTGGTTGTTGGCTTTGTATGGCTGAAGTAGGTGCTGGCGTCTCTGATCTTCAAGTATTTGTGGTGTTCAACGTCCACCGTGGGATGCGTGTATTCCTGGAGTCCCATCCTGCTAAACCTAAGATGGACGACATATCATTGAAGTAGCCTAGAGGTGCATGGTTGGACGTGGCGATATACCTGGCGGCAATTCCAGTCGCTGACATAGCTGCTCTTGCACTGGCTATCGTCTGTAGCAATGCATTACCAAAAGTACCAGCCACGGTGGTGGTAGAAGTCGTGGAAGTAGCGGTCGTCACTACTGCCATACAAGCGGGAGTTTGTACCACACTGGTCATCACCGTCGGTGCATTTAATCCTGCTGTTACAGCTGTAATAGTCTCTGATCTACTTCCAATTTGGTCGGACTGCTTTGCTCCTTGCTTGCTGGACCGAGTCTCCTGACGACCTCTCGGAGTAGCTTCTGGATCTTTTTCATCTTCTGACGGCACCATCAAGAGGTTACTCGTCGTTGCTGAAATGTGGCTATGTCTTTCGTCGACTGCTGGGTTTCATGGTACGCTCCAGCTTGGTTCTAATTGACGGGTGCTTGCTCTGATTAATCTACTACGTAGAACATGTAACGTTTCTGTGGTGCTACACGGAGCGAAAAATCTAGTGATATTAACTGAAATATTTACGCGATAATAGCTTGAACTTCTTTCAGGGAATTTAAACGCGGATCTAAGTCACTTTTACTACGAATTCACGTTTTTAGAACGTGAATAGTGTCCAAAGGAATATAGCGCTGTTTCACCTTAGATTTCCTACGTTTCCACGGGATTTTACCGTGAGCTTACAGGAAATAACTTGAAACGCAAGGGATAATTTTGTCGGAAACAGAAATATAACGTGTTAATATTTTAAGTTAAATAAGCTTGAATTTATCGTATTATAAGAGTAAAAATGCACACAAATATAATCTAAACATTTTTCACGGTATAATAACTGGTTTTTTTGCTCCGTGTACAGTTTATACTATCTAATCTCTGTATTACTAGACACGATTCCATTTTCTTTACGGTTTCTTTCAGAGCTGGGTGAAAATGGTTCAGTGGGTTGGTCGTACGCGGACCCCTTGAACCTGCTACATTTTGTGCCATTTCTGCGATGTCTCCTGAGCTAATCTCTTTAATTTCTAAGTATCTTCCTAAACTAAAAAAAACTCGCGATGCTACTTCTCTAGAGTCTTCAAACAGAGGTCACGTATTACTAGGTACACGCTTCTAAGGGTTATTTCTAGTAAGGTTAGGGTTACCACTGTGCCTGGGGCTACTTTAGGGATTATACGCAATAAAAAAATAAATATATATGTATTAATACAATCAAATTAATGAAAAGGTTTCAGATCTTAACTCTTCTGGATCTTCAAGTTCGTCTTGAATTAGAATCTTCGTTTCTTTTGATCTTTATCTTCTAATTTTCTATACAATATTCTCCCTATTTTTTTTCTTAATCCTCTTAAAATTTTTTCTTTTTTGTCTATTAAATTTATCTTCTTTCTTGTTAGACTATCAATAAATTTCTTCTTTTATCATTACAATAATCTTTTCTCCTTTTTCTCGGTCGGATATAGATGTGTGGGGAAAAATTAGATATATTTGTGGTAATTATATGTGTATATGAAGGAAATAAGGAATAAATATGTTTAATTTTTATTGAATATCTATATACATATATATATATATATATATATATATATATATATATATATATATATATATATTTATATATGAGGGTATCTTTTCTATGAGCACAGTGGTTTAGAGAAAGGGGTGGGGCAGGTAATATATTTTTTCGCACTAATAATTTCTTAAACACAATCTCGCGAGGAATAGAACAAAGAAAGCTTTTTTTTAATTAGAATTTTAAGTAACGAGTGAATTTACTTTGAATTTCACTCTGAATTTTTACGAACAGCACAAGAAAAATTTAATTTAATAATTTATTATTCGTAATTGGAAGTGGGGAAGGTAATTTGGGAGAAAGGGGAAATTAGTATATAATATATATATGTAAAATATGTATATTTGTATATTGTAAAATTCAAACGTGACGCAATTTCTGGGAATGTCACAATCGCTTAGTGATAAAAATTTTATTTTAGGTCAAGTTCCTGTGACTCTCGTTTCTACTACCTATTTCTAAACAGCGAAAAAGGAGGTATAGATTTTACTTCTATTTGTCACGAATTTAACTTAAACTGCGTTATAAATTTATTTAAATACGTCTAAATCTAATTCAATTCAATTCAATACCGAAAAGTAATTTTTCAATCAGTTTTAAATTTACTCAAATCACTAGTAGTTCGCAAATTTTAGTCTAATTAAGTCTAACTTTCTCTCCTTTTTCACTTCTTTCACAACTTTAGTCTAAACTTTTCACTAGAAATTTTCCCGAATCAAGCCCCATGTTGGGCACCATTTGCGATCTGAGAATTCAGTTATTTTAAATTATCAATAAGTGAATTATTAATTCATTTATTATAACGTTACCCGTCCCCGTATGCAACTTCGGTCTGCCGAAAAGAAACAAAAAAGAATCTTTAATTTATTATACGACGCCAGACAGACTTCCAGCTAACTCGTCGGCAAGCATGAACCTTAAGCATCTTTGGAACGGGAGGTGGGCGACCTTGAGTGGCAAATTTATGAAGCTGAAAGTTGGAGAGGTGTGCACAAAAAAAATGATTTCTACTTGTTTAAAACTCGAAAATTTGGGTTTAAAAATTTAACATTTTTATTAAACAAAAAAAAATCTATGAACACTTTGCTTACTAAATTAATTTATGAATTTATTTTAACGCGCACACTCATAACCCATTCACATACTCTTAATTTTGAATTTTACTCGCACTTCTAATTAAATAAATTATTCGTTTCTCAATATAATAGTAATCAACAAAAAAATGAATTTTATTTTCTGGGCAGCGTAAGCGACCTCACTTTTATTTATTTAACAAGATGGCTGATAATAACCCACGTGATTATCTCTCTCTCTCTCTCTCTCTCTCTCTGTCTCTCTCTGTCTCTCTCTCTCTCTCTCTCTCTCTCTCTCTCTCTCTCTCTCGCCGTAAGTAGCGCCATACGTATTTTTTTCGCTCCTCTTGAAACTTATTTTAAACAGCATTTTTTCACTTTGCGGAGTGGAATTTTTTGCAGGGAATCGTCCTACTTGGAGTCCGAGAGTGTTGGCCTCATTCATTTGCATTTTTGCAATTGCATATTGGACTCTGGACGGTTTCTTACTGTGAAAGTGCAGTCTCTCAACATCAACCTGCTCTTATCTCTGACACTGCTGTGGACTCTGCTGCTGCCTGAGAAAGTTGCTGTGGGCCTGCTTGTGTTATTGAGTGTTGTTTTGAGTGCATTATATTGTGCACAATTGCATTGCAATTGGTTTTATTTTTAATTGCAACATAACCTCATTCTTTTTTGGCGCAATTACATACTGCAAGAGGGATCATATTTTTTTAACGATGATAGCGCCATCTCTTGGATAACGTATACACTAGCTTCACTGTTCTTTTGATAAAATCTGCAGTCTCTCAACATCAACCTGCTCTTATCTCTGACACTGCTGTGGACTCTGCTGCTGTCTGAGAAAGTTGCTGTGGGCCTGCTTGTGTTGTTGAGTGTTGTTTTAAGTGCATTATATTGTGCACAATTGCATTGCAATTAGTTTTATTTTTAACTGTAGCATAACCTCATTCTTTTTTGGCGCAATTACATACTGCAAGAGGGATCATATTTTTTATCGCTGATGGCGCCATCTCTTGGATAACGTATACACTAACTTCACTGTTCTTTTGATAAAATCTAGTGGTAACAACGTGGAATTTGCTGCATGTTTGATTTAATTGCTGTATATTAGAATAGTGCAGTATATTGTATGCAGTTGTACTGCAACTGGTTTTAACTATTGTCTACAACATAACCTCAATCTTTTTGGTGCAATCATATACCACAAGAGGATTCTTATTTGCTGAGTGCTGGTGGCTCCATCCCTTGGATGACCTGTAAATTGGCATCTTTGCCCGTTAAGGCGCTTTTCCACTATTATCTTCTGCTCTCTCTAATCACAGTCAAACGAATCTTACTCTGTACAAATTGAGCCGCTTTTCCACTTACAATAACTGAAACTTGGAAGCAACTCAGAGTACATTTATTAAGCTGCTTATCTACTTTTAAATATACAACTGGCACCAAATTTAAAATTAAAAATTTAAGATTCGTTTAATTAAGCTATTTTTATCTTGGAGGTCACTATGTCCAATCAGTGTGGTCTCTGTTTTAAAAACTTTAGTGCTGCATCTAAGCCTCAGCTTTGTGGTCGCTGTGGTAAGACCTATCACAGCTCTTGTACCAAATTGCTCTTAGTCAGAGATAATAACGACCAACAAGTGAAGGTATGTAACTTTTGCATAGCAGCTGCAAATCCTGATTGCAGTCGATCACGTTCTAGTTCTGTGGGTTCTATGAGTGATGTCTTAGCTTCTCTGTCTCTGTCGCGTACTCCAAATCCGACACTACCAGCGCTACAAACAAATGAACTTTTGTCTTCTATATTGAAGAAGATGGAGAAATTAGATAAGCTGAATGCTATGGATACCAAGATCAACAATATCGGCACTCAACTATTGACACTGGATGGGAGATTCACAAGTTTGGAGACACGAGTGGATGGTATTGCTGTGGCATGTGAGGAACGTTGTGGAGCAGCTGAGGCAAGACTTGACAAGGTTTGTCAGGATTATCGGGAGCTTAAGGCGAAGCTAGAGGAATCTCTCTCTGTTGTGCCTGATCGGGCATTATCTGACCCTATGGCTGCTAAACTACAGGAATCGGACAAGCTCAATAAATCTTTACGGCAACAGTAAGATGTTTTGGCGGCTGGCCAGCAGCGTCTTGAGCGTGCATCAGACTTGTTGTTTGGAGGCCTGGTTCCTAATGAATTTAACGATCTGAAGAACGGTGTCTTTGCTGTATTGGCTTCTCTTAATTCTGGTTTTGCTCTCAGTGACATTGTTTCGGTTCGACCTTTGTCGCGACCTGCTACAGCTCGTAGTACTGATGATAGTACTGCTCCTTCTGCAACAACATCTCAAGGTGGTCCTCCGCTGCTTACGACGCCATTGCTCGTCACTATGAAAAGTGCCTCGTTGGCGCGATCTGTCATCGGAGCAAAGATCAGGATGGGTAGCCTTCATACCTCAGAGATCAGGAGTGACCTTTTGCAGGGAACTTTATCAGTAGAAACACTTACTCCTTCCTTGATCAACATCAATGAATATCTGAAACACTCATTGCACCAACTGAAGTTGAGAGTGCTCAGGAAGGCCAAAGATCAGAGGTACAACTTCTTTACATTTGTGCGTGATGGTAAGATCTTCGTCAGAAGAAAGAAGGAGGATGCAGCCATTCGTGTTGCATCGGATGACGACTTGGATGCTTTTTTAGCAAAGCTCTCATTGATATCAGCCAACGACGATGTAGCCACTTAACATCTGACACTGGGGTAAGCTCATTCTCTCTTCCTTCTCACTCTAACACACTTCTTCCTTCTAACAATACTATTTCATCGGTCATTCATGATCATTTCACTACTAAGGATGGTCTCAGAGTTTGTCATTTCAATGCCAACTCTATTAGAGCGCACATTGAGATGATTAGACTCTTTTTGGCTTCTCGCCTTTATTTCCACGTAATAGCTGTTACTGAGACCAAACTGGGCCAGATAGTTTGTGATTCTTTGATTGCTCTTGATGGGTATGTGCTTTATAGACAGGATCGTAACACCAGGGGAGGTGGTGTTGCTTTATTTGTACACTGCTCTCTCACTTCTGTGCGTCTCTGTTTATCCTCTGAAAGCTGGAGTGGTAAGCCTGGTTTACCTGAGTATCTCTTGTGTGAGGTCAACTCATCTGACTTGGCTTCACCCATTTTCGTTGGTGTTGTTTATAGACCACCTCACGCTCCATTTTTGGCCAACACAGACTTTATTCCTGATTTGACCACTCATATGCACAATTATAGTACTAAGGTAGTTTTAGGAGATTTCAACACTAATCTGTGTTCTGAATCTGATGATTCTGTGTTCCTGAAGAGCCTTATTAAGGAAAATGCACTTTTTTCAGTGCCTTATGGACCTACGCATCATACTTATTCCTCTGATACGTGGCTCGACTTGTGCCTTGTCGATGCCAATGACTTACTGCTTGACTATTGGAAGACTGATGTACCATTTATTGACGGACATGATTTTATTGCTGCGACTGTGAAGTCGTCTCTCTCTAGGCCTACACTTAATAATTTTACTTATCATGATTATAAAGCGGTTGATGAAACTGCTCTTCTTGATTATTTTCGATCGCTGAATTGTGCTGTGTGTAACGGTGACTCTTCTCTTTTGGCTCGCCTTGAATGTCTTTACACTCATCTTAATGAAGCTGTCTCACGGTTTGTGCCTGTTAGGCGTGTTCGACAGAGCAAGAGTCATCGTCCGTGGTTTACCTCTGAGCATCACCGCTTAATCTCTGAGAGAGATAGGCATTACAGACGCTTCAAACGTACTAGGCTGCGTGCTGATCTTATATGTTATAGAGATTCTCGAGATCGAGCCCATTCATGCATCGAATCAGCTAAATTACTGTATTACCACGACAGACTATCTAAGATTACTGACGCAAGACAGATCTGGAAAGAACTCAAGAACCTGGGCGTATGTTCCAGCAGTAGTGACTCTCGACATTCTTTTTCAATTAATGATTTGAATCGGTATTTTGGTGGTGTTGCATTTGATCCTCTGGTCCCCTCCATTTCTGATTACATGAATACACTTGCTCTAGATGAACCACTTAAACCCATGTTTAACTTTAATCCAGTTACTTTGGAGGAGGTATGGATGGCTGTTTGTCATTCAGCTTCACAGGCCAGAGCGTTTGATGCTGTTCCTCAATATTTTGTCCGTGTGGCATTTCCGGTCATTGGGCCTTTGTTATGTCGCATTTATAACGACTCATTGCGTGAATCCTTATTTCCTTCATGCTGGAAGATCTCACTGGTCACTACAATAAACAAAATCTCCTCTCCTCAAGCTTTTGGTGACATTAGGCCAATTTCTTTATTATCTTTTATGTCCAAGGTTCTTGAACGTCTAGTCCATGATCAACTCTACAATTACTTGTCTATGCGACAGCTACTGGACCCTTATCAGACTGGATTTCGAACTGGACATAGTACTCAGACCACACTACTGAAACTAACTGAGGACATTAGACGCAATATGGACAGACGCTACGTGACGTTGCTGTTGCTATTTGATTTCAGCAAGGCATTTGATACGGTATGCCATGTCTCTCTGCTCAGAAAAATGTCTTCTCTTGACATCTCGCATTCAGTTGTGCGGTGGTTTGCGTCTTATCTCTCTGAGAGACAGCAGGCTGTTATTGATGCGGATGGTAATGCATCTGACTATGTAACATTAAATACTGGTGTTCCCCAGGGCTCTGTCCTTGGTCCACCGTTGTTTTCTATATACATCAATGATGTGGCTGCTGACTTCCATGCCGATGTGCAGCATCTTATCTATGCTGATGATCTTCAGGTGTACATTCACTTCCCAATTGCTAAGTTAGCTTCTGTTACTGCTCTCATGAGTGATCAAGCTGTCAGTATTGTTAACTGGGCGACAAAAAATCATCTGAAATTAAATGTGAGCAAAACAAAGGCTATTATTATTGGATCTTATTTCTATGTCAATATGCTGCCCTCATTACACATCACTGGTGTTCCAATAAACGGTGATCTTATTAAATTTGAATCTTCTGTTCGTAGTCTTGGTGTATGGCTTGATAGTAAGTTGAACTGGAAGGACCAAATTGCGCATGTGTGTAACAGAAGTCACTCATTGCTCTATGGATTAAATTTCTTTCGAAGAAGTACCACCATTGCACTACGTAAGCATCTCATCCGTTCTTTGCTGTTTCCTTTACTTGATTACTGTTGTTTGGTCTATATTGACCTTTCTGCTGAACTCGATCTGAGGCTTCAAAGGGTCGTAAACTCTGGTATTCGTTACATCTATGGTGTAAGTAGGCGCGAGCACATCTCTGTTTATAGGTCCTCTCTAGGCTGGTTATCCACTTTGGGTAGAAGAAACTACTTCGCTACTACCTTCTTATCCAAAATGTTTTTGTCATGCTCACCTTCATATCTTTATTCTAGATATTTGTGGAGTCGGCCTGTGAGGACACTGAGGGGTGATGTGAGACCGTTAACCATTCCTTTTTCATCTACCGAGTATCACCAAAGATCGTTTCTGGTTGTGTCATCGCAACTATGGAACGGTCTACCATCATCATTAAGAGACTCTTCATCATTGGCATTATTCAAGGCATTAGCATATTCGCACTACCTTTCCCTTGAGAATGAGCCTCTGCTCCGAGCTAGGCTTTAATTATTTTAATTACTGTATCTTTATTTTAATTATATTTTTACTTATTATCTCATTTTATATATATATATACTTATGAATTTGTATTATTTTTGTTGTACAACATAATGTACAGTTAATAAATTTAAATCTCTCTCTCTCTCTCTCTCTCTCTCTCTCTCTCTCTCTCTCTCTCTCTCTCTCTCTACAAATACCAATTTAATTTACTTTATATGAATTTATATGAACAAAATGGCCACCAAGGCCCGCGTCATGAAATTCGTTTCTTGTATATAACACACGCCACTGCGTCCACCAATTTCAATTATAAATTATTTATCGGTCATTTTAAAGAATTTTCATGAAGAAATCTTTATTAAGATAATCTAATGATTTACTTGGTCAACGAAATCGTTGGACACGTGATCACGGTTTCTTTCTCTCGCGAATTACAATGAAAAAAAAACGAATTTTCCGTTACCTTTTTTTAATACGTAATAAAAAGGGACACTTAACGTACTGTTAGATATAAAAGTTATGATTAATTTTATTTTTTTTTGTTTTATAATTTTTTTTTAAATTTTTTTTTTGTCTAACGCTTTTGAAGAAATGAAACTACAATTAATTTCTAAGATTCGCTTAATAAGATGAATTTAAAAGAAAAGAGACGCAATGCTCGGATATCAAGCGTGTTGTAGGCTTGATACATTAAGGTTATACGCATTTTTCTATTATTAAACATTGTTTATATTTAAGACTGTTATATGTATATATATATATATATATATATATATACTTATGGGTTTTCAAGAGAAAAAAAGAATAAAAGTTTATAAAAATTTTACATAAAAATAATTAGTTATTTTCTGATACGAATAATTTTATATATATACATATATCTGTTTTATTTAAAACGAAAATAAATCATATGTATTCGAAACACAAAGAAATACTCGTTCTAAAATTTTTTAGGAATGATGTTCATTTTTTTGTGTTGTTTTTTTTTATAATAACAATTTTTCTTTATATTTTTTTGTTTTTTGATGTTTATTAATTTTTAAATATTTTATTTATAGTAAAGAAAGAATTATTCATTTATAATAAAATATGTGAGTTGATAAAAGACATTTTGGATAAATTATTATTAACAAAATTTTATTAATTTACAAAAAGAATATTATAAGTTTCTTGGGTAATTAGGAGTATTTTTGTTCTTGGCGCCTAACTTAATGAGTTTCTGTCTGGGTGTTCTAATTTGAGTAACGGTAAAATTTTTCAGGTAAATTTTAATGTTTTCGTATATACGTGTGAAGTCCTACATAATGTTTTCAGATACCCAAGATTAGAATATCCCTTAATGGTTGTTTACACAGCTGAAGTATTTTGCTTCTGTTTTATTTAAAAGGTACAATATTTTCTTTTCTATTTATGAGTAAGCGATTATTTAGTTTTGTTCGAAATTCATTTATGCAAAAGAAAATCAAAACAAAAAATTTTAAAAGAAAATAGGAAAAAGAAAATAGTAATAATATATATAAAAAATAAATGTTGAATTATAGCCCGACGGTACACTTGACAGAAAGGATACATTTTCGGAAGAAACGGAATTTCAAATAACCAAATAAACTTAGAATCGATTACAAATGTGATACGTAACGAAATAAGTAAAATTAAAGAAAATTCAAATGACAACGTAGTCACAACCAACGATAAATGCTGGAAGGATAAGATTTGAATCGAAATAATAATAAAGAAACACTAATACGTAGAGATTACAAATTAACGAAAAATTTGAATTTGAATTTGAATCAATTTATCGATTTCTTTCAGTCAGAACTGAGAAGTAATGATCTATTATATGTAATCGATTCAACCGTGCAACCGCATAAAAAGCTAGATGATAATATGTTAGAAAGAAATAAATTTAAATTTAGAGACATTCTAATCAATAGAATAGACACTTGTTATTACTTCAAAGTACATCAAATTAATGATTCTTCACAAATGCTTGAGTCGATTAAAATCATTAAAAGAAATGAAAAATTAGTCACGACGGGATTAATAAGAAATCGATTACATAAACTTAGGTACAATTCGTCAAAAAAAAGGCGAGTGAATTTTGAGACAAGTTTCATGATTTTATATATCATAACAGTAAAACAATATACCGATCACTCCAAACATAACGGATATTGAAATGAGAGATGCATTCTTTGATGCGATCGCGCAAAATGTACCTCTAATTTGCGATACCGCGATGTTACACAAATACGATACTGGTAATCAGCTAACGATTGACCAACTTAAAGATTTTATTATTTAACAGAAATCTGCCTAGGAACAGGAAAAGAGAGCAGATAAGCTTGAGGCAAATTCCCCAATGCCTGCAGCGAAATATGCCATGCCTCATCCAAGGTGCAGATGTTGCAAGTGTGGCAACGGAGGACATTGGACTCAAGATTGCACTAGGAAGTGGAAGATGTGTTACGGTTGTAAAAGATACGAGTGCCATGAGCACGCGACTTGTCCCTACACGGATGAGGAGGTGGCGATATTTCAACGACAGACTAGAGAGATAAGATATGGCACGCCAGATTAAGCTAGGTATGGTAGAACTTTTGCTAGAAATATAACTAACGGTGGTGGTGATAACATGAATATAAAAAGAAAAATCACTGAGACTCGAAATCGAACAACAATCAAGAAACGTCAGTTTGACAGAGGTCAAGAACAAAAACAAGTATTTAGTAATAGCAATCGCGGACAGAATAAGAAAAATTTAAACATCAAAATAAATCACCTGGTGAGTGTACCAGTTTGTTGGCCAAAAATAATTATGAAAATAAATACAAGTCTGATGATTCTGAAAATGATAGATTAATCAAGTTTCTTGTCGACTCTGGTGCCACAGAACATATGTCAAATTCTCGACTGATTTTCAAAACCTTTGATGACGATAAGAAAATAAAAATAAAGTGTGCCAGCAAAAACGATTTCACAATCATAGAATCGGAGAGAGCAGGCAGCATCCAATTGACTACTAAAGATAAAAGGACACTAAAGTTAGACAAGGTTATATGTGCAGAATCATTAGCAAAAAATTTAATGTCATTAAGAAAATTTGTAGACGAGGGCTTAGTTGTATATCTAGACAACGAACGCGTAGACATACTTGACCCTGTCTTCAAAGAAATATTTATTACTGGAATTTACTAGAGACCATATTGGATAATAGTATTAGAAGCAGAAAGCTTGAGTGAAAATGTCAATGATGAACATGAACGTATGCACAAACCCATCGCATACATAGCAACAACTGAGTCAAAGTATAACACCAGAATAGTAGCTGCAAAGAAGCACTTTCAAACTCCAAATGATTTGATAAATGAAAAAGGAAATTTACAGATTGATGGAATCAACGGAGTCAAAGAAACAACAGAAAAAACAAACAGTGATGCAAACAAATAGATATTGCAGAAACCACACATATACAAAATTAAATTTGAAAACTAACAAACTTAGAAAATACAAACTGTGATAGAAAAATTAACAAGATTGATAGAGTTCCAAAATCATAATCTGAAGAAACAAACTCGACCATGAATAGCCAAGCAATGTTACGGCATGCAAGACTGAGTCACGCGTCGATTAAATATTTGAAAGAACTCCAGATTAAATTTCCAAAAATAAAGGACTTGAGAAAAATTAAATTTGACGATTCAGTTCTGGATTGTCAAGTTTGCATTGTATCAAAATTTAACAGATTGCCTTTCAGTTTGAGCAGACAAAGAGCAACAAAACAGTTGCAAATTATTCACTCTGACACAATGAGGCCAATTAGCCTTAGTTTGCATCCAAAAGGTCATCGATTCATATCAGTCTTTATTGATAATCACTCGCATCTAGCAATAGCATATCCAATGAAGACTAAAGATGAAACAGGATATTGCCTAGACTTCTTTGTAATAAGTGCGAGAAACATCTTTGGATCAGAAGAAAAAGTTTGCTACTTAACCCTTTCAGTCATGCAATTCAATTCACTTTTTTCGTATGTATTTGTTTATAATAATAATTAATAGTTATAAATTTATAAAATATCATCAGCATTATAAATAGTAAGGCTATGTGTATCTGAAAATACAAAAAATCCAAGAATCAAGCATGATATTGCAAAAATATTGAGGTAAAAAAAAAGAAAATTAGGTAGCCGACATATCGGCTCCTGTGACTGTAAGGGTTAAGATGTGATCAAAGAACTGAATTCACAGGAGGGTATACAACTGAAATACTGAGCATGCTTGGAGCAGAATTACAATTAGCTTGTCCAGATACACCACAGCACAATGGCGTACCAAAACGTTTCAATCAAACGATTCAAAAGAAAGTAAGAGCATTAATTAACGACATAAGACTGCCACAGAACATGTGGGATTTAGCCCTAGAAGTAGCAGTCTACGTTAACAACAGAACTCCACACAGCTCAAAAGAGATGACACTACTTTTATTGAAATTTCGGCTAAATTACGAGTCGTGTTCAAAGGCTATAAACCAACAGATTATTTATTTCTAAAACCTGAAGAAGGTAAATATTATGAAAGTCACGATGTACGCTTCAATGAGAGAATAGTCTACGGAGACAAATATAACAAAAACAGCATCAAGGATTGGAACAATTCTGTTGCAGAGATAAATAAAGACGAATGGTTCATCAATGTGAATGAATAGTCATTGAAAATTTTCTTAATTACCGTAACCGTATTTGCGCGTTTTAACGGATACAAGACTACGTATTTAGAAATGAACGTCTATTGTCGATAAAATGAATTTTGCGCCCCCCCTTGTGGTCGGCAAACGCCCGTAAAAATCTATCGAGAGTAAATCTTTAGGATTTCTACGAGTATCGGTTGAAAAAGCTCTTCGTATTTAAAAGTTGAGTGCTTAGTTCTTTGACCAGTCGGCCATGCGCGGTAACCGCTTGTCGCTTATTCGTCGAGACTTGCACGCGCTGTTTGAAAGAGCTAAAAATAAGTCAAATTTATACCGATTTATTTTAGAGTTTTGAAAAAATTATGAAAAATACTAAAAAAATAAAATTTTGAATGAAGTGAATTTAGAAATAATATAAAAAATTAGTTTAATATATATTTTTCAATTTTTTATTTGATAAAATTAATAAATATTATTAAACATAATTTTTGTTTATATTATTAACATTTTAATGATTATAAATGTTTTCAAAGAATGATAAAATAATATTATTCAATTCGAAACGGCTAAAAATATTTTAAAGTAATAAATAAAAAATAATGGTGGGGGCGATAAACATAAGCACTCTCAGTCTAAGATTATTGGTGCCTTCGTAGCTCAAGCGGCTGAGACGTCAAGCGCGTAAATTTTTGTTCGGAGGTTCAATTCCCAACCAAACATCAATTGTTTTTTCTTCACATTTTGATTTTGAATCTTATGCTAAATAATTTTTAATATTTATACATATTTTTCAAGTGTGTATATATAAATACACATACTCTTTTTTACTTTTTTTCATTATAAGTGTATGCTTAGTGTATTATTGCGTGTATTGTTTTATAGTCTTAATTATTCTTGTATTATCTACGGTTTATCTGTGATATCACTTATTATTGTGACTTACTTTTTCAGTATTATTAGGGTTAGTTATTCAACTGTGATATCAACTTTAAGTGCAATATTTATTTGTAATCTTATATTGTATTACACGCCTTTTTGTATATTTATACGAATAAATCATTATCTAATCTGATCTAATCTATGCTTTACACAAATTTTTATTGACAACGCTAAGAATAACATAACTTTAAATTTCATAATAAGATTATAATTTTTCGAAACAAAAATTATATTTCAATGTAGTTTTAAACAATTGTAAATATGCGCTTCAATAAATAGATCAATTTATAAAATAAAAATGATATAACAAAAATTCATAAAAATTATTGCGATTAGAATTCCAAAAAGCGTAAATTACCGGATTTTTTTTAAATAATAAAATCTATCAAATATTACAAATGTAGTAATCAATTATATAAAAAAATATAATTAATTAAATTAATAATAATTAATAATAATAATTTCTTTATTTATCAAATATTATAAATATAGTTATTTATTATATTAATTTTTTAACAAAAATTAAGAATAATTTTTCTGATATTAATGGAATATAATTGATGTTTTTTAAACTGTAATATAATTCAATAAATCAGATTTTAATAAAATCTGATTTTTTGAATTATATTATATGTTTAAAAAAATCGGTTATATTCCATTAAAATTGAAAAAGTTATTCTTAATTTTTGTTAAAAAATTAATATAATAAATAACTATATTTGTAATATTTGATAAATAAAAAAATAATTATTATTTTAAATAGATAGATATTGATTTTTTTTGTAAAAAGAGTACAAAAAGAAGTGTAATACATGAAACAATAAGTAATAATTCTATATAAAGTATTGCGCATAATAAGATAGGATAAGATATCACAGTCAAATATTAAAATTAATATATAATACTGTATCAGTAAGTCACCATGTAAAGATGATATCACAGACTATTCTAAATACACTCAGAAAACAAGAAAACATTAATTATAATAAAAAACAGTCTTAAATATTTATCAGTCATAGAATTAAAATTAAATAACGCAACATAAAAGAGGGATCACTGTCATGACATTAATAAAAATAAAATTGGACAATACTATAAAAATAAAATTGGACAATACAACAGCAAAGTAATAATAAATAATTTAAAATTAAATAATAATAACATTTAAAGAATAAAAACTTGATACCGAAGATGTCATGACTTCTAATAAAAACAGAACAACTCATTCTTTCTGCATTCATTCATCCATCATTCACGCTAATAAATACATTCACACCTTAAATCTATATATAGGACAAAACAAAATAAATAAACATAAAAAATTAAAATACTTGAAATTAAGTTCATTCAAGGTCGAGTAAGTATCTCCTCTGAACTTGAACTTAACGGGATGTCGTAGTTGTTGGAATCGAGTTTTGCTTTTTTTATCTTACTGATATCTTTTTAAATTCACTATTTGGACAAATATAATGACTTGTCCGCGCTAAAACTATATTAATACAATAATTTTTGTTAAATTAAAAATTCAATTTAGCTTCATATTTTTTCATGAACTTTGAATGAAAATTAGATATCAAGCTCGATGAACCTAACCTCAAAATAGTATATATCGAAAGTTTGTTTATAACTTTTTATGTATATTATTTTGATAAATTTCTTGACTTGTCCGCGCTAAGGATTAATCTTACGAATTTTCTTATTAAAGTGAAAGAATTTGATTTGACGCACTGTTTACTCATGAACTTTGAATAAAAATATTATTAGGAGGAGCAGAACTACGATATCCTCTTAAAAGGAATTTCTTCCAGTCTCAGTACGCATGAAGGGCACCACAAAATCCTTAATCTCTCCCCTAGTGGCTACCTTAGGTACATATCTAGTGAAGAGACTCACTAGATACTCGGGAGTTTTCGTGCGCACGATTTTGTACATAAGTACAGCCATAAAATACTGTCTCCTCGAATCAGTACGCAGCCAACCAAGCGCAGCTTTATGAGCAGAGATATGATCGTCCATTCCTACCTCCAATACATATCTCACACATGAATTTTGTAGTCTTTGTGATTGTCTTCTTAACCCCTGCGCAGCATCGAGCAGAACTACTGAACAGTAGTCGAGGTGCGGAAACAGCAAGATGGCTGCAAGTTGCTTACGCAAGGCCTCAGTGGTGTACTGACGAAAGAACCCTAAACTATACATTATCCTATTGAATTTTTTAGTCACTATATTAATATGCAACTTCCATGACAACTTAGCATCAAGCACAACACCAAGGCTCGTAACGATATCAGAGAAAGATATACCGACACCTCTCTCAAGCTCCATCGTTCTTGGCTCACCAGCATAAGAGTCATTGATAAATCGACTACTGCCAATAACGATCGCCTTAGACTTGCTTGCATTTAATGTGAGAAAATCATTGACAGCCTATCCCGACACCGCCCTGGCCTCCCTCTGCATAATACGAATACCTTCATTCAGATGTTCATAAGGCGCCTGAGTATAGATTTAGAGGTCATCAGCATATAATATGTGCTCGACGAAACAGGGGTCAAGAGTATCACGCAAGTTATTAATGTAAAGGCAAAACAACAGAAGCCCCAGCACTGAACCCTGTGGAACTCCTAAATTGGTTGTTAGCTAATCCGAATCCTTTTTTAAATGTGAAGAAACCATTTGTTTCCTACCTTATAAATAGGAGCTAATCTACTCTAGTGCAGCCCTGGATCTAAGCCTCGCAAGCAAATTGGAGGGGGAGATCGTGTCGAATGCCTTACTAAAGTCAAATAGAAGTAGTATCATGGCAAGTTTCTTGTCAAGACTTGATCTTATGTCGTCTGTAAGCTTAAGTATGGCAGTCTGCGTAGAATGCTGCTTTCTGAAGCCAGTCTGCAAAGAGTCAAGTATTTTGTGTGTCATAATATACTCTTGCAATTGGTCGTGGGCCATCTTCTCGAGAACCTTTGAAAGAAAACATAATGTTGCTATGGGACTAAAATCTTGAGGTGCAGGGCACTTCTTTGAATGCACAACTCTGCGGGATGCCATCCTCACCACAAGCCTGTGATGAAAAATGCGAAATCGCAGAGATTACTATATTCATATTAATTGGCTTAAAGGCAAAACCACTTTCACTACACTCAGAGAGAATCCTTTTACGTTCCGCAGTATCATCGTGTGGCGAGATTGACACCCCTGCAAAATATGCATTAAGCTCATCTGGAGTGAATCTATTCAAGTCCCCTTGAGGTCCGGACAGGAGTCTTAGGTGTTTTAAATCCTTTCAGACATTACCTCTTGCAAGAGCATCGACAGTCTATTATGATAATAATTTGCTTTAGCTTGTTCCGTCTGTTCGTTTATTGTCTTACGCAGTTGCGAAAATTCGGAGAGATATCGCTCCTCCTTCGTCCATTTAAATCTACGATACGTGGCATCTCTCTTGTGCCGCATCTGCGACAATTCTTTATCTATCTAAGGAAATTTATCTTTACCAATTTTAAGTGTTTTTAGTGGCGCCAGATTTCGTATTGCTGCCGTAAGATAGTCACAGAGGCAGTCAAGTGCAAATTTCGAGTCAACTGTACCAACTGTAAATGGTGTCCAATCACGACCGGCCACACTCTGTACCAATAAGTTTGGACAGATATCTTTATAATTTCAATACCTAATTATTTTATTATCCGTCTTGATATGATTACAAGAATACATACATCAATTAAGTTGTGCCGACTGTGAAAATTCGCCGGTAAGTTGCGTGTGTCAAGTACTGTGTCATTATCGTCAACAAGAATCAGGTCAATCCACGTGTGAGACGTTGGGGTGTGATGCGTGGCACAGTGTTGAACAAGCTGCAACGAAAACTCAGCTGACAATTTATTAATGAATTTGGCATCACTGCCCTCGCGCAGAAGATTGGCATTCAGATCTCCCATTATAATTTTATGAGAGTATTCAAAGGCAAAATTTTTTAAGTTATCCAAAAAATCGGTATTCCTAGAAAAGAAAATTGCAGGAGGTTGATAAATAACAGAAACCAACACGGCTTCGGAGCTGCCCAATTGCAAGAAACAAAAAATATACTCAGGTACCTCCGGTTTACCTTCACTATGATTAGTTTGAGTATTCGAAGTAGCCAAAATAGTGCACTTTAAATTGTCTTCAATATACAAAGCAACTCCTCCACCACGCAAGTTTCTGTCCTGTCTGAATACTTTATACGCCTTGATCCGAATGACGTCATCCGAAACAGACGGACCTAGCCAGGTCTCAGCCACTTTAAAATATATCGCAAAAAGGACCATCACTTAGAAACTTACGTACCTTCTCAATGTGAGCCCTCAACGAAGTCACTTTCAGAAAGCAAGCTCGCAGTTTACCTCTTTTCCCTGTACGACTCTCAGAGAAGGCCTGGTGCAGTCATTGGCGAGAGGTCACACTCGACGTTACTCCATTATTTGTACTTAATAATTGATTTGTCGACATATTTCGTTGATGTTCAAAGGCTTCATTATTATCACATATATTATTATTGTACTTAATATACGATGGAGTTTCAGAATTTTCATTAATTACATTTATACCGTCTTCTAATTTCTTACTATCTGTCAATAAATTATTTAAACCATTTCCATTAAAAAAATTGTGAGCTCTCTCCCCTCTCTTCCTCCTCACCAGAAATTTGCCATGTCTGTGCCAAACAAATTTAAAGCCTTTTTCTTTGACATACTTTCTTAATTTTTTAAAATTAACATATTTTTCTTTAGGCGAAAATTCATTAATAAATATCAAGTCATGGCGTTTATGGCCGGAAGACTGCCAAGGAGGGAGGGATTAAGATCCGCTGTCGAAAAACCTGTGAATTGTCGTTTAGCTGCAAGCACCTTCTGCACCAGGTCCTCCTCAGAAAGTCTAACCAGCAGTGAGAACGGACCCCTCGGGCCGCCACTGATCCCACGATCTGTAGATACCCCGTTTACATCATCATGTTTAGCGATTTTTTAAACTGAAATTATATTTGTACGCTTGATTGTCGGGAGAATGGTACCAAGGGAGAAATGTACAACTCTCAGAGCCACACTTCGTCTCAACTTGACGAGGTGCCTCATCACTAATTACAGTATGAGTATGTGTTGTTTGTGGCATTTTTACAAATTGAGATGTGGGCAATGTATGCTTATTCATTTTCGTGAGATCCGCGACGGCCTGCGCCATACCAGCTACCCCGGTTGTAAGGTCGAAGAAACCCTTTTCCACTTCGTGAAACTTGTTATTTAGAAAAGTTTGAATATTATCAAATTTACAACTAATTGTTTTATTGTACGTTTTAATTTTATTATTTAGAACGGACAAGAAATTCCTTCCTTAAGTGACTATTATTTCCCTAAGTTTGCGATTTTCTTCTAACAGCTGCATCTGTTCAATTTCTAATTTTTTAATAAATTCATTCTGTGTTTTAATTTTGGACACAATATCCCGCAGGCCTTTGTCAAAATTTTTAACTTGGCTCTCAAAAGCCAAAAGTCGATTAGTTATTTATTTTTATATTTTTATTTATGTTACTTGCACCACGTGATGAATTTAATTTTTTACCCGAGAAACGAGGAGCAAATATTTTATTAGTGAAACACCAGCTTGTGAATAAAGCTGGGTGTTTCCTTTATCAATATACAAAATTTTAATGTATTTATTATGAAAGACAATAAAAGGAAACATATATAAATTATATTAAATGTTTATTTATTTTAAATAAATGAATAAACATATATATATACATATATATATATATATATATATATATATATATATATATATAATATATATATATATATATATATATATATATATATATATATATTATTACAAAAAAAGAGAACTCTTTGGTGATAGAAAAAGAAAAGGTATTTAAAAACGCAAGTTTAATGAAAATTATTATCTTCAGAGTCAATGGAGCTCAATTCTTTTTCAATAAAAACTATAGATAACAAAGGGGGTTAAGCCTAGACGCTTGTATGTCCCAATTGTTATCGGTTTTTTAGAATAACCAAGTGAAAAATCAAATTTTATTTTAATTCTTGGCTTTAAGAAACAAAGGGCGTTAAGCCTAAGCGTATATCCCAATTGTCTCCTTTGCTAAGCCAAAATAAATTTAATTGAATATCAACTAAAGTAACAAAGGACATTATGCCTAAGCGCTTGTATGTCCCAATGCTATCGGTTAGAGTTGATTGAAAAATAAGGCATAAGAGCCAGCCAAGATCGCGTTTATATACGCGCTGAGCTTCTCTCCATCTCTCTTACGATGGTAGGGGGCTTTTAAAGTTGTGCGCGCTTACGGGCTTTACAAAGTTTCAAAATTTTAATTCTCCGTCTTACTCGCTTTTATATGCTTAAATATTTAGACATAGTAAGCGTGCTGTGAGGTTGCCTCGCGTCCTGTGAGCCAGCCGTGCATTGACCTAAGTATATCCTTTTATATAGGTCATGCGCTTACTATGCCTTTACTAAAAGAAAATCATTTTATAAATTAATTAAAACGGTCAAATAAAATTTAAATATAAATAAAATGTATTTTTCAAGACAAAAGTAAATAATTAGTTCAAAAATAATAAGAAAAAATCAATTAAAATTAAATTGCAAGTTACTAAAAAAAAAAAAAAAATCTAATAATAAAATTTTAAATAATTAAATAATAATTGTATAAAAATTAAAAATATAACATTTAATATGAAAAATAATTAAATGAAGATAAAAATTATAACAATGTACAAAAAATAAAAAGGAAAGAAACAGGACGCTTTGGGGCATTAGAAACAGGTAATGCAAACATTTCCGAATTCATGGGAATACTTTCCGATGTCTTTTTTAATCCTTAGAGCAAATTTACCAGAAGGTTCTTGGAGGCACAAGAAACTTTTGGCAATAACTTGCCTGATGCTGTCACAGAATATTGTGTAGTGCATGTATGGCTTATTTTGTTAATGTCTCCAATATAAGCTGCCACAATCTTTTCCCCAACATGCTTCAAGGTCCGTTAAACATTAGGCCTATATTCACACTCCATTCGATCGGTGTTGATGATCAAATCTATATTAAAACTCGACGTTATCAGACGACATTCCGCTTAGAAGCTTTCACTTGCAACTTTTAATTCTTCCAATGATTTATGTTCAGTTTGCTTAATATATTTGGTGATTTTTCTTTGTTTGATTCTGAACTCTTTTTTAAATTTATTAATCCAATTTAAAGAAGCATTAAAAGTGAAATCTCTAGTTGTGAATTACATGGCACTTTGCAAAGCTGATTCCTGCAGATTCCTAGTGGTTACAGGGTTGTTCAGAGAACGAGCTTCTACAAATCGATCATAGATCCAAGTCTTAATAGTTTTGCTCTTATCGAATCTTGTTCCATCATTGACAATATCTTTTTTCCATCTAATCAACTCATCCTTCCTGGTTAGACAATGACTTGGATGAGTTTAAAGTGTTTTGAAGTTTCAGTTAGGATGCTCCCTTTGCAAATTTACTGCTCTTTTTTTTCGCTAACGGTGTCACTTCCCTTACTTTAGCTCTTTTTTCTTCCAGTTCGTAACTGGATGTTTGACTGGATGATGGATGAGATTCTATGAAAAAATTAATTAATAGAATATTTAATAAATTAAATAATACCTATTTATTATTATAAAATTTCTATTGAATATTTTATTTTACACATAAGAATTAAAATAACTTTTCTATGGAAAAAGAATAATAACAAATTTTTTTATGCAAAAGAATAAACTTGGTTTTTGATAATCGCAATGTAAAAAGGCATTATAGAAGCTTTCGAACATTTTTAACGTATAAAATTGAAAAGAAATTTAACCATTTTTTTCTGGAAATATAATTTTATTTAAAAATTCTAATCGAGTTCATATTTCTAATAGTTTATATTTGTATTATGAATACGTGCCAATGTGTTACAGTAAGCTAGAGTGTGTACTGTTCCATTACTTTACAAACAAAAAATTTTAATCTTGATGATCAATATTAATAAGAATTCTTGTTTCATTTGATATCTTAATGAATAATAAATAATACATTACAATTCTACATCTTTAAATCTTTCATTTTTTTCAGCATTGAATTTGAAGTCTTTTTAAGTCTCCGATTTTCTTCCACCATGAACTAAACACTTTAATCTTTTCTTTTTCTTAATACACACTTTCACTCTCCTTGCTATACCACTGAATCATGAAATATTATATATATTTAAGACTATTTGGGACTTTTGCAGAGAAAGCTGTCGATTTTCTGGGATTTTGTAGACTTTCCGGGACTTACCAGAAAACATAGATATATAGTTCTATATTCTAGGCATCCCAGAAAATATACATTGATTTTCTGGGATGCCCGGAAACCATAAACGCAATTTTAATTAATTACCGAAAAATATATATGTAATTTCAAGTAATTACCGGAAAATTTATATGCATAATTCTATTATTGTGAAGTTAAAATAGTAAGAGAGAGCCGGTCTGTGGCACAGTCGGTAGGAGCGTTGGATTCGTATTCTTGGGGAACCGAGATCGAATCCCGCTCTCGACTGTTTTTCAAACGAGCACCTCTGTTTCATGTGTTTTGTACACAGAACACACTTGCGAGCTCCGTCGCTAAGGGATGAAAAAGTGCAGTTGTAAAAATCAACTGACCTTGCGTCCCAGTGGACCGGGGTTTGATTCCCTAGGAAAAATTAGAAAAAATAATTTTCGAAGTTTTTCCGAGGGAATAAACCCGAAAAACACAAAAATATACAAAAAAGTCCCAATGGGCAAAATACAAAAATTATAAAAAGTCCCACTGGGCAAAACTAAAAATATGAAAATAATAAAATTACCAGATGATGGCCTATCATATAGACAATAAAAAGTCTGGAAAAGGCCAATAAAAAAGAGAGAAGAGAGAGAAGAGAAAATAGTAAGAATAGAGTATTCATTAGGGCTCGAATTCATAGACGTGATTGAAGAATCTAGTATAACCTAAAATATTATCTGTCTTCATCTCTATTATAATACAAAAAAAGCAGATGATACTTCAGTTATACTCATTACTTAAGTCGCGTCTATGATCTCGAGCCTAGGGTTGGTTTCAGAAAAACTCTCATAGTTTATAACTCAACTACATGTGGCGTTGCTGATAATAACACTGGGACTCGAATTCATAGACTCAACTCAAGTAATGATCGTTACTTAAACCTTATCCTGTTTGTCCTTTTTAAGATAAGAAAAAAAGACAGATGACATAATCGTAACTTGAGTGACGTTTATAAATTCAAATCTAAATACATTTTCCGACAGATGATTTCTTGTCAAAATAGGTTTTTCTTAGAACTTGAACATCTCCTGCAAGAGAACGAAACATTTCTTGCAAGTGCCAGCAAAATCACTAGGTGCACCTTGCTGCGGATTATGTTCTGTCTATATGTGGTCACCCTGAGGCCGTGTTCAGTAATGGTCTCGCAAACGAAATAGACCTAAAGAAGCTCTCCGATTGGTCAATACAGGTCGTGTCGCTTGTGAGACACTTACAAAATAACCTTCCAGAGACCTGGACATTCTCAAGTAAGAGATATCAAATCACTTTCAATTATTGGCAATAACACTGAATACACTTTCCACAGATGATGTTTCGTCGATATGGGGTCACCCCAAAACCGGGACATCCTTTATGAAAAATAGAAAATCTTTTTCAATTGTTGGCAATGAAATCAGGTGTACTTTGGCGCAGATAATGTTTCGTCAATGTGGAATTATTCCAGGACCAGGGCATTCTCTACCGGAAGATATCAAATCTCTTTTAATTTTTGGAAGTAGCACTGAACATGTCAATTCCATAACGCTTGTTCTTTAAGTTTAGGTGTATTTTAGATAGAAGCTAGTATACTATTAGATTAAGCTTGAACTTCCATGCTTTCAAGAAGGTCATAAATCGAAAACGAGAAACCATCAGACTAAACTGAAACGTCGTCAAAAGATTTTAACGTATCTATAAGGATCTGGAATAAGTTTTTATTCAAGGGAAAAATCTGGCAATCCTAATATAAACTTCATCCTCAGGAAAAACATTAATATTGCTTATTTATCTTAGCGTCATAGTCAATATGAACCAGTGCCAATTGGGGCAGATATACTCATCATGATTTTTTTCTTTCGATCTTCTAACAGCTATATTATATCCCCTATACTTGTTTTATTTTCTTAGCCGCTAGAATGAACGACTCTTTCTAATTTGTCTTTATCAGAAGCTTCTGCGATTCATCTGACATTTAGATAGCAATTCCTATAATATTTATAGTACTAACTAGATTAAAAACTAGCAGCTTACTTATTAGAATAAGTGTTTGAATCTTATTTAGGACAGAATTAATTTTTCCTAGTGCATAACATTCTATTGAACTACGAAAGTATGGGTGAAAAATATAGCATTTATGATGTAGACCATAATGTTTATAGTTATTATATTGACTGATGTCAATAGTTAAAAATCCAAATTATAATTCTTGTCACTATCATATTAAGATGTATCATAAATGCTGAACTGCCTATCTTTATTTTGTAATAGAATGAAGGTCAATACTGATATGTCCTTAGAATGTCAATTTACTAATCAGCTCATATTTATGTGATGTTTGATATTTTCAGGTTTTTTTTTGATTGGTAGTTCGACGAAATATGTAATTTCTAGTTGTAACTGTCATTATGAAAAAACGAACAAACTGTGAACAAGTCTAACGCTCGGAAATTTCCAAGATTTATCATTTTATGTCTTTAACAGTTTTCAGCATCTCATATTTATTATGTAGTGGTTCAGATAATAAATACAAATTTATTGATTACTCTAGACACTTACGCCTTATTTTTTTTTTAATATCTATTTGTAAAATATTAGCAGGGACATATTTTGTTTTAAATCTATAATATCGTCATGATGACTTACATTTGATACTTAATACTGTGGGCTGCAATTATTTAATAATGTACAAGAGTATACTATGTGGTTGTAAAAGATATATGGGTAATTCTTTCATACTTTTAAAAATCATGTTACTGCGTCATTTCTCCTAAATATGAGATAGCACATCTTGTTAGCAAATGTTCACTGATTTATTGAGTTATTAGAAACTAATTTTGTTATATTTTTAATGATAATTAGACGTGTCATTTTATGGCGGATGGGGAAAAGAGGTTTTTTTTTTGAAATTTAAATGTTACCAGGCCATGTAAAATGATAAATTACCGCTATAAAAAAAATGACTACTGCTTTTTTGATTTGAAATTCACACCAAAGCTTTATCTATACACATACTTTTGGAAAATCAAGAGCATGGGTGTGTGCCTGTTAACAAAAGTACTTTCTGAAAGGTTATTAAAATGTTACCATAAATTTATATATTTTACTTTTTTCTGGAAAATACGATGCTGTAAAAAAGACTATTCAGCGGTGACATTTTAAACTACATCAAAAGGTAATATTTAGAATCACAAAGAGAAATTTTTTCATTAGGAACGTGTGCCTAGTGTAGATAAAGTTCTTTGTTCGTTTGAAATTATACTTAAAAAACGTGACTCACTTTTGAAAATAGGTTTTTATCCACTAATATGAAAACTTAAGCTTTGATTCACCTTTTCTCTGTTGTGAACTTTGTAATTTACTATTTTATAATACTCAATGTAATCTTTAAGTTGCTTTTGAAGTATTATTTCGAGTATTCTGGAAATCATTGAATTTTTCCCGGCTATTAAATTTTCCAAATTTACATCGATTACCTAGTTTCTATCAATGTTTTAATTCTAAAGAGTTTAAACTTTAAAAAGCTCAGTTTTAGTATGTATTTAATAGCTTACACCTAGAACGTTGAGTTGAATCATCACTGAAGTTTCTAGATTTTAAATTTAAAATTTTTAGATTTAATGTTTATTAAATAAACTAAAATATTTGGTTAAAAGGAATATAAGTATTTTTATTCGAAAACATATCTATACAAATCATATACAAATCCATGTCAAATTTCATACCCTAAGATTGACAATTTTAGCAAAAATAAATTGATATTCCACTCACTTATGATTTGTAATCAGGAATCCCAAAAGCCATTGGGTAACTAATATCACTCAATTTTAATACCCGAATCGCCAAAAATGAATTTTCCAAAAAAATTGGCATTTCTGGCATATTTTATTTATTACAAAAAATTTTGTAATTATTAATGTAAATTGCGTATTTAAATATTTTCTGTAACATATTAAACATGTAAAAATGAAAAAGCTCAATGGAAAATGATCTATTATAGCCCAAAATACTTAAAAACTGATCTGAGATATGTAAAATATTATACCTGGGTGTGATAATAATGAATATATTTAAATGTCTTATATTAAAAAAAGCTATCTTCAAAAGTGAGTAATGCGATTTTTTCTTTTATTATCATTTTAATATATCAACATTTAAAAAAAATAAATTTGATACATGTGTCTTCAATTTTTTTTAATTTATTGAAAGTAAATTTTAACACTATGAAAAATTTACTCGAAAATCTGTCTTTTGATGTTTGTTAAAAAGACTACCCTTAAAAGTGAGTAACACGATTTTTTTTTTCATTATCATACGTCAACATTCAGAGAAAATTAGTTTTATACGTGTGCCTGTATTTTTTTTTTTTTAATTTGTTGCAGGTGAAATTTTAACATTATGAAAGATTTACCCATATAGCTGATATGTCCTCAGAAATTTACACAACTTCTTTATTTTTAAGGAGATGTAAAACGGATCTGAACCTGTACTTATTAATATTGACTATCTTTTAAATTTATTGAACTAGTTGGAAAAAAAATTCATTAATTATAGTATGTCTCAGAAAGATAATTTAGTTGAATTTTCAAATGAATTAATCTATTAGTTTTTCAAAAATTTGAATTTCTCGTTTCTAAACCTAAAAATATTAATATATGATATTAAGACCAAAAATTCTGAAAAACTTATGATTGAATTTATTTAAAAATTTAACTGAATAATCTTCATGGTAAATACTATAAGCTGAAACATTTGTTTTTTTCAAGTTTTGCAATAGAATCAGAAGATGAACAAAATTCATGAGCACAGGTATAGTGTCCGTTTCACATCCGTTTAAAAGTATCTAGTATATTATTAGATAGAGCTTGAACTTCCATGCTTTCAAGAAAGCGAAAGGTTCGAGAGTTAATGAATCAAGAGCAGGTAACGATCGGACTTAACTGGATTGTCGTCAAAAGGCTATTAAATCTTTAATGAATCTGCAATAACTTTTTATTAAAGTAAAAAATTGAGCAGTCTCAATATAGTTTTTGTTCTCAGTACAAACATTGATATCGCTTATTTATCTTAGTGTCATAGACTTTATAAAATAGTGTCCAATTATGGCAGATGTACTTGTCTCTTCACACGTACTAAACTTTATGCTCAAGACAAACATTGATGTTGCTTATTTATTTTGGCGTCACAGATTTAATTTAATGACATCTAATTACGACAGATTCACTTATTTTGATTATTTTAGTATATAGAAGTGACAGATTTCTGGAAAGATGGGAAAGAGGAGAGAGAGCATACACATTTGCTATGAGAGATGATATAGATAAAATTTTAAGTAGTTCGAATATTATTATTTTAGAGAAAAATTTTATTGTTGACAAATCTCGTGTGATTAGTGGATGCTTAAATAAAATTGACAATGTTATTAAGATAGCTTCCAATGATGAACGTCCTAGTATTAAAAGTAAGTTAATTAATAATAATGATCTCTTTCCCCAATGACTAAGCCAGATCTACTCAGAGAGTCGAAAAGGGAAAAGGGGTGCACTGCGAACAGGCTTTTTGAATGTGACTTATTTAGGGGGCACATTGGACAAGTGCGTAAGCTCCTATATTGGGGCCATTTTAATGATCTCTTTGGAATGGCTGGGGCCTAGCTGGGTCCGACTGTCTCGAACGACCTCATTTAGATGAGAGGGTATAAAATTTTTAGACAGGATGGAAATCTTTATGGAGGAGGGGTTGCCCTTTACGTTAAAGATAGTTCAAAATGTGAGAAATTAGCTTTTTCGAATACCACAACTATAACTACCAGTAATGAGCTTGAAGTGCCTGGATATATTTTTTGTTCTGTTAAGGAAGGTAACTCTGAATCTCTGTTGGTTTCCGTCATTTACCGTTTTCTTGTCATTTCTTTTACAAAAGTCTCTGATCTAATGATACGTTAATAAGTTTCACTCTTGATTTTTCATTTAAAATTATAATGGGAGATAGATTAAATGAAGTCTCCTGCGATAAAGCAGTGATGCGAAGCTGTCCACTAAACTTTCGCTTCAGTTGGTCCAACACGGTGCCAAGCATATAACTCTATCGTCTCGCACATGGATAGACTTGATTTTTGTAGATGACAATGACACCATACTTAATGCACGTAACGCACCTGCGAACTTTCATAGTCGGCATAACTCAATTAAAGTTTCTATAGCCTACAATGTATGCAGTTTAGTGCAATAACCGATTACGTATCGAAACTGTAAGAATATTAGTAGGAAATTATTATTAGAAAAATTAGCCGGCTATGATTGGTCCAAATTGACAACTAGCACAGTGGACCCAGAGTCCGCACTTTGCTGAATTTGCGATAACCTTACTACTGACATTATAAATTTAGCACTACTGAAAATATTTAAATATACAAAAAAGAAGCCACCATAGATAGATGGAGAACTGTCGCAAATGCAGCGCAGGTGGGATGCCACATATGGGCGATATAAACGGACAAATAATAATAAGTATTTCTCAGAATTTTTAATTTTACGTAAGGCATTGGACGAACAGATTGAACGCGCAAGAACTGAATACAACCATAACAGACTGTTTAAGGCTCTTGCAAACAGTAATGTCTGGAAAGAGTTGAGAGAGCTGGGACTGTTATGCGGACCCCAGGAGATCTGAATGGATTTGCTCAAGATGAGCTTAATTCGAACTTTGCTGGGATGTCAGTTTCGTCTCATGATGATGGTGTGGAACGCAAAAAGTTTCTTTCTGAATGCAGCGAAAACGGTTTCGCATTCAAGAGCAAGTCGTATACCTCTGTTCTTTTCTAATTAAAGAATTAATTTTTTTGCAAAAACTAATAATGGTAGCAAAAAATAAGGAGATAGCCCCATCTTGTATCATAAAAAGCAATATTTTCTTCGATGAGGAAAAATTATTTTTATCGATTCGTTTTGAAAGATACCTTGAAAAACTAAAAAAATAGAGGTTAGGATAGACAATACAGTTTTTCAAAGTTTTCTTAAAAACGAAGCGATAAAAATAAGTTTTCTTCATAAAAGAAGATATTGCTTTTTATGATACAAGATAGGGCTTCCTTCTTATTTTTTTACTACAATTATTAGGTTCTTAGAAAAATTAATTTTTCGATTAGAAAAGGATAGAGATATACGACCTGCTCTTAAACCAATCAATGTTAATGACGTTATTCTTGCAGTTTCTTACTTCTCATCGCAGGTTCGTGGTGAGAAAGGCATTCCGCAAAGCGTGATACTTAAAGCGTTACTGTTTATTGGTGAACATCTTGTAACTCTATTCAACTCCTCTTTTGCTCAGGGGGTCTTCTCTGGCCTTTGAAAGCAGGCACGTATTGTACCATTGAAGAAGTGCTTTGCACCTAAATCGCCTAAGAATTTTAGGCTTATTGCTATTCTATATTTCCTTTTAAAGGTACTTGAGGAGATCGCCGACGACCAATTGCAGGAATACGTTACTGCAAATAAAATACTTGACCCAATGCAGGCTGCCTTCAAAAAGCACAGTTCGACGCAGACAGCTATTCTCAAATTAACTTATGACATAAGATCGGGTCTAGACAAAAAACTCGTCACGTTAGTTTTTGACTTTAGTGAGGCATTCGACCTGATCTTTCCCTTTCAATTACTTACTAGGCTTAGATCGATGGGGCTTTTCAGGACCACTCTCTTGTGGATTAACTTCTATATATCAGGAAGGAAACAAATGGTTTGCACGCATTTAAATGAGGAATCGAGTTAGCTGACAACCAATCTAGAAGTTCCACAGGGTTCGGTACTGGGACTATTGTTGTTTGTCTTTATATTGATGACGTACGTGACGCTCTCGACTCTGGTTGTGTCGAGCACCTAATCTATGCTGACGACCTGCAAATTTACACGCTGTTGCCTTGCGAAAATGTGGAAGAGGGTATTCTTATCCCACAGAGGGCAGCCAAAGCGGTGTCGGAGTGGGCTGCTGGTGTCTCTCTCACTTTGAAATCTAATAAAATTAAGCTTATCGTCTTTGGAAATAGTTGTTTTTTAAATTCTTTTTATGCTGGAAGGTCATGGATGATAGATCTTAGGGAAGGCATTAGTATACCCTTCTCTGACTCCGTAACGTTTTGGTATTGTGCTTAACCCTAAACTTATTTGGGTTCCGTAGATTGATATGATTGCAAGTAGATAAGCTATGGGGGTTCTGGCCCAAGTGGGCCAGAACCCCCATAGCATTTCTGGGCCACCTGTGCTATTGCACGACTGTCTCAATAACCCAAGTGGGCCAGAACCCCCATAGCATTTCTGGGCCACCTGTGCTATTGCACGACTGTCTCAATAACCCAAGTGGGCCAGAACCCCCATAGCATTTCTGGGCCACCTGTGCTATTGCACGACTGTCCCAATAACCCAAGTGGGCCAGAACACCCATGACATTTTGGGGCTACCTGTCCCAACGCTGAGCAAAGCAATATCCGCGAGCGCTATGCCCTATCTACTATTGAAATTTCAAATATTTTTTATATTATAGTTTTATATTATAATTTTTTATACTTAATATTCGATGAGGGAGTTTTGGATGATTGCTGCATACTGGAATATTTTTCATCTACATATTCTTTCCAGTTTACATTTTTCTTTCGTCTGTTACGAAGAAGCGGGGTATACTCTGAACAATTTTGATCAGAGGAGTTTTGATCTGAGGAATTTGAGGAGTTGCCCTCTCCCATGCTTGTTGAAGCTTGTCCCATTTTGGAATGAATGTGAAATCGGAAAGCATCCGCTATTTATAGCTACTCACACTCCATTTTCTCGGTAATACTCTCAGTGAGGAATTTTTTCATGAGCCTTACATTGTGAAGCGCACAACTAGCTCTGTAGGCTCCATTATGGTGGGGGCAAACCGTGACAAGTTTAATCTTATCTAGCGGTGGGAAGCCCATTTCTGCTACATCGTGGACTTTGAACTTGAATCGTTCTAACCACGCTTTCTTGATAGAGCCCATAACTAAGACTCTACTAGCATCGTGTAATGCCTCTCTGAGTAATTTTCCTACGTCTGTGTAGGGAATATTTCCTGAATCCCAAGATAGACCATGGTAATGTTCTTCTAACCATATGTTTTCTCTCTTGTACTTATCTGATAGTCGACGCCAAGGATAAGGCTTTTCGAATAAAAGTACAACGGGGTCGGAATTATCTTTCAGAGGAACTATAGCTAATTCTTTGAGAATATAGTCATTGCCTGGCTGTTTAAAGCCTTGCATATCCACCAAGTACTCCATCATGAATGAGACTCTTACTAACGAGTCAGCTTTTTATAATGATTCCCTCATACAAGTTTTCGTACGTTACCGCTCGCGGCGCTGTACTGAACTACGCGATCGTGTAAGATTAAGCAGTAAGCAGAAGTTCCGGCTGGAAAATTACCTCTCGATTCGAATTCCAGTCGAACATCCACAGGGGCACTCTTTAACGATTCATTTTGCTTAGAACAATCGATTACGATTAAAGGTAGGTACTGGATGTAATGTTGCTTTTTTAGCATAGGCTCGATATCTTTAAAATAGTAAGCACTTTGAAAGTTGGCGTACATATCGTATAGCATTGCGTATTGATTATGAGGGATATCTAAATTTAGATTTCCATACGGATAGTATTGAGAATTGAGAAATAGCTTCACATTACTGATATTGCAATGATCGAAGCGGCTCGCGTTGATAGTTCTCTGACTTTTTCGATTCGTTTGAAAACCTAGTATTACGAATCGTGGCTTTTCCAACTGATTGGAAGTTTTGACGGTCCAAACATGCATAGATGTTGTAGGGAGTAGTGGATACTCGTACAATTCCCAACTACGAAAACTCATATCGATAGGTTTATCCTTCTCAACATGATTTAATAGTTGAATCTTGTACGCACTTGATACAACTACGTAAGGCATGAGCCATTCTATTCTAGTCAATTCAATCTTAAAATTCTCAAACGCGTTAGGGTGAGCAGGATCTGGTGCTGTCTGTACGACAGCGTTCAAATCATTTCTCGATCTTGTGAGAATAAGCTCATGTTTCACGTTGATTACAATTTTACGATAATCTTCAGCAAAGCCGAGAATCATGGCTAGAGGAATGGAAACATCGAAGTAACCAGCATTGTTAGTCAACTGCTGTGTTTCTTCGACATCGAGCCATCCTGCATTTTCAATAATCAAGTTTTGACTAGGATTGAACGAAACCCAACCTTTCATTAGAGTAGTCAAACCTACATTCTTACACTTATCGATTTCTACTGCGTTGATTTCGTAACGTATTTCCTCAAACATATGACAGATGGCATTGTTGACTAATTTAGTATTAGCTACAGCAGTTCCATCGTTTTTCACTAGTCTACCACAAATATGTAGCGAACTGCGTGACGGTAGAAGACACAAATCTTGATGTTGAATGGCTATACGAATCTCATCGCTGTTGTTGAAGTTGGATGCTGAGTATGGTTGATGAGCATGTATCTCATAATGTTCAATTGATTCGTCATACTTTACAGCTGACTTTATGCTTAGTATTTCTTCCATTTTTCTGTAAACAACAAAAGAATAAACAAGTTATTTTCCACCAGGGGTGACTCGAAGACCGAGACTCCTTAGAAACTGTATGTTTTGCCGTGTTAACGCTTTGTCTGCTCTTGGCTGACTGATAGTCGGTTGCCATATTGATCTGCTTTTATAGCCTTTTCCAACTTTGGAATTGAATACGATTCCCATTACGTTGGTTTCAGATGTAATCTGATGGTAATAATTTCTCCTCGAAAGTTAACAAGTTGTCCGTCTTGATCGACTATGCGCACTTGAATGTGATCTATGCTCTTGACGACGATCGGAAGGTAAATGACCTGTGAAGGAACTTCGATGATCTTATATCCTGGCGGTACTGCTGGGAAGAACTCGTGTATGGTGTGCACTCGTTGACCGTTTATATACCCACCGCAGATAATATCGCACTCTATTCGTAGAGCGTTGACCTTCAAGATGGCTACTGGTAAATCAGAACTATGAGTGACGTCTGGTGCAAGAACGCGTTTAGCAAATCCCAATAAAGATCCTATGGAATTTTTGGGTCGGAAATCTATGGAACGATTGCACTTTATTTCACTACGAAGAGTATTATTATTGGGTTTTATACTGATTGAGATATTTTTATGAGCCAATGTCTCGCTTAGAAAATTCTCTATATCTTCGATCTCGTAACTACCTGTCGGTAAAGTGATTTCTTCTTTATCAACGTGAAATAGATTGCTACCTTCATCAATATTTGGTATTGAATTGAAGGTCATAAAGGCAACTAAACCAAGAACATAACTT
The DNA here is from genome assembly GCA_017163975.1 of Anastatus disparis. Taxonomy (NCBI): domain Eukaryota; kingdom Metazoa; phylum Arthropoda; class Insecta; order Hymenoptera; family Eupelmidae; genus Anastatus; species Anastatus disparis. The sequence goes on along the minus strand of JAFFSR010000017.1, from coordinate 1,646,221 downwards.
TTATCAGGAGATAGTTCGATTGGTGGAAAATATTGTGCTTCGAGTACGGATGTTGTATCCGAAAGACTTAACGTCAACGATTCTTCCATGATGACTGTTAAACTTATAATAACTTAATATTCACTCACTTCTCTCCTTATATACGAAGAGCTCTGCTGAGAAACTTTAGGCAAAGATGGCCGCAGTTGAATGTATCGAAGTCTTGGTATCTCTGAGGGTTGTACTTAATTCTATCGATACCTAAGTATAGCATCAAATCTAGAGGTGGTTGAAGATCTCCAAAACTATCGAAATATACTACGTTGTTTCCTCGTTTGCGATAAGCTACCCAATGAGTTCCTGGCCCATCTGCATCATCAAGATTGACTATAGCAGATTCACGATAATGAGGACCGCTTTTCGGTAATGCGTTGCGCATAAATACCCCTCGAAAGTTTGGAATTTTCAAAATTCTCGCATACTTGATGATATCAGCGTCAGTGAGAGCTCTATCAGGCAATCTTACTTCGTCGATCTTTTTTTTTTTAAACCTTTACCATGGTAAGGTTTTAGACGAAGCCCGAGTCCTCTCTTACTTGGTTGTAAATAAACCCCTTTACCAAGAGCTATTTCTTCCATTTTCTTATTATGTCTTTTTATCTCCTCCAGTTGCGAATTAGCTGCTTTAGAATCGTTGACTGCTTTAGCTATACCAGCAGCGCCACCTGCAATACCTCCAACTGCACTCAAACCGGCAAATAATGGTATAAGGAATGGTAAGAATCCACCAACTTTCTTTGGAATCGGTAGTGTACGTGGAATCTTAACATTTTTCTTACCACCTGCTGCTTTAACAGCTCTACGTGCACCTTTCAATGCCGATAAAATGACTTTGCGAGCACACTTGTTGGGAACTACAGATTTAGAGGCTGCTTTAATCACGTTACTCAATGTAACGGTTGACCTCTTCTTCTTTCTCATCCCCATACCGAATGTTGATTTTAGTTTCATTGCTTTACTAACAGCAAAAGCAGCTGCTTTCTCTCCTATGGTTGCGTCCTTTGATTTTACTCTCTGCCAAGCTTTCTCTGCCAACACTTTGTCTGCAGTGTTTCTCGCTTCGATGTCCTCGCGGTTTTGCGAATAAGCTATATCGTGCTCCTTACAAGCCTTGTCAAGAAGATTGATTCCTGGATCACCTCGAGCTAATCGTTTAGCTAATTTAGTACCTGGTCCGCAGTACTGATATCCTGGAATGTGAAGTTCGAATGGAAGACTGTTGATGATTTTATTGATAAAACCTCTACCGCGTGGTCGCTGTTTATAATGTACGATCATCACCCTATGAAGGTTACGTGAAGACTGATGCTTGCGCGAGTATATAAGGCCTCTATTTATACTAAATTGATCACTCTTGTTTGAGATCTAATAGCATCAACATGAATTTCAAAGAACATCCAGTTAAACTTCCGATCGTGAATTTTGATACGATAGTCGAGCAAGAAAAAAAGATAAAGAGACATGGAGACTTACTTCCAGATAGTATTCGAGCTATATTTTGTGGACCATCCAACTGTGGTAAAACAAACAGTCTACTTGCAATGATTACACATCCTAATGGACTGAGATTCGAGAATGTATATGTATACTCGAAATCTCTGAATCAACCAAAGTATAAGTATTTAAAGGAACTCCTTGAGCCTATAGAAGGTATACAATATTTTCCATTCAGCGAACACGAGTCAGTAGTATCACCTGACGATGCCTTACCTAATTCAATAATGATATTCGACGATGTAGCTTGCGAGAAACAGGATAATGTGAGAGCATTTTTCTGCATGGGAAGGCATAAGAATGTCGACTGTTTCTATCTCTGTCAATCTTATGCTCACGTACCGAAACATCTTGTAAGAGATAATGTAAATTTATTGATAATTTTTCGTCAAGATGACGTTAACTTGAAACATTTGTATGATGATCATGTCAATTCGGACATGACTTATACACAATTTAAAAGCCTATGTTCACGATGTTGGACAGATGATAAGTATGGTTTCTTGATGATTGACAAAGATAGTTCGATTAATGCCGGTCGGTATCGGAAGGGTTTCGACTGTTTTGCTATAAATATAGCACACTCTTAGAGTGGTTAACACTCCGTGATTGAACGTCTAATCGTCAACATGGCCGACATTCGTCGAAGAAAAGATATACTACATCAACTTATCAAAGCGAGAAATGCAGTTAAGCGTAAATATAATCTATTGAAATATGGAAAGGAGAATTTTGAGAAAGCGATTGGAGATACTTTTAAACCAATAGTCGATCCTCTACAGAAACTTGTTGAGACATCTCGAAATATTGAAACGAAGGAACAAGCTACCGATGCTATGAGCGTAAATAATGATAGTATTGCAGAGGAGTCTGATGATCCATCATTGAATGAAACTGTTCGACCGCATACGGATACAGAGTTTGAATCAGCGCTCAGTGATGAAGATAGTGGTACAAATGATAAGTATATTTCCGAACTCATGAAAAATAAAGCCAAGGAGTTGGATAAAATTTATGGTGTTCGTAAAGAGGGTAACAAATACCTAATAGGCGACTCACCTATTTACTTTGAAGATAAATATGTGAAAGTTAAAGATGTAAAATATCCGAGAACTGATGGTTTGTTAGAGTTATTACTAGCAAAACAGCCTAATAAAAAAACATTAGTTCGAACGATATGAAGAATTATCAAAAAATTCTTGAGGTTACCAGTGCTCACAAGAGACGTTACAGAAGCGACGAACAGATTCGTGCTCATAGAAGCAAGAAATTTGATAACATCATTGCTCCTATGTTCAAACGTGGCGGTGGATTATTGCCTCGATACAAAATTGCTAGAAGGGATATGTTGATGGATTACGTATATTGGGATGATCCCAATGAACTTGTCGATCGATTACGATTACTTATAGCCGAGAGAGAAGCTGGAAATCCTAGTCACACGAACGAAATTCATTCAATCATCGAAGAACTACATGAAGCTGGCTATATATACTGAGACGCGAGCGAATACTTACACATTATCAATATGAGTGTTGACGTATTCGGACGTAATCTTAAGCGTAGCGAGGGTGCTCGTGGTCCTCCAGGTGTTGGATACAAAATCACATCTGATGGTCAGTATGACTTGGAGAATAAGAGACTTTGTAATCTCGCATCACCTAATCAACTCAATGAAGCTGTAAATTTAGATACTTTACAACGTTTCGTACGTTTGGAAGTTCAAAGATTATTAGATTCAATATCTAGTTTGAGAAGTGATCTTAATAACCTAGATAAAATTGTAGAGATGTATAGAAATGAACTCGATAAGAAATTTGCACAAAACCAGACGGAAATCGAGACTATAAAAGAGGCGTTATCACTGTTAGTACAAAACAGTCAATCGATAACCATCGATGGAACAACGTCAAAGAGTAGTAGAAGAGCTTCACAAACCAGCACGTCGTAATTATCCACGTCGAAAGTTCGATGTGCGAGGTTTGGACGAGACATGGCAAGCAGATCTAGTGGAAATGCAACCTTATTCTAGAGAGAATAAAGGTTTTAAATATATGCTTACCGTAATAGATGTATTTTCAAAGTATGCGTGGGCAGTTCCTGTTAAACGAAAAACTGGACAAGATGTCGCTGATGCTATGAAATCTATACTGCGCAAAGGCCGAGTGCCGAAAAATTTACAAACAGATAAAGGTAAAGAGTTCTATAATACAAATTTCCAAAGTCTTATGGAAAAATACAAGATCAATCTATACTCCACGTATAGTAACCTTAAGGCATCCATTTGTGAACGTTTCAATCGCACGCTGAAAAATAAGATGTGGATAGAGTTTAGTCTACGTGGTAACTATAAATGGCTCGATATCTTACCCAAGCTAATAGTAGCTTACAACGATAGAAAACATCGAACTATCGGTATGAAACCCAACGATGTCACAGCTGTCAATGAAGCACAAGTTCTCAAACGTTTTAATAAAAAAAAAATTGGTGTGATTAAAAAGCCAAAATTTAAAGTTGGTGATAAAGTTAGAGTTAGCAACGTGAAACAGTTATTTGAAAAAGGATATACTCCAAACTGGTCTACAGAGATATTTACAATAGCTAAAGTGGCAGCAACAAATCCAGTGACTTATCATCTTAAAGATTATCGCGATCAGCCGATCACTGGTGGCTTCTACGAGCAGGAACTTCAAAAAGCAATGTATCCAGATGTGTATCTTGTTGAAAAAGTTTTGAAAAAACGCGGTAATGAAGTTTATGTGAAATGGTTAGGTTTCGATAGTTCCCACAATAGCTGGATTAATAAGTTTGATAATTAAAAAAGAAATAAAGAGAAAGTGGTAAGAGCCCCCACCTTCGCTCGTACCTGTGAGGAACAACCAATGAAATCGTCATTTGTTAGTCTTATATAATGAATGAATTCACTATATAAGACTAACCCATGACTCGTTTTCCTCTCCGTTGACTTTCTCTTTATTTTTTTATTTTATTTTATTTTTTTTATTTACAATATATAAATTAATTGAATTCAAATTTATTATCACCAAGATATAACAAAAATAATTGGTATTTATTAGCTTTAGCCGCCATTTCTTCAAACAAACTTTCGTTTTTCTCCAATGCCTTGGATACACGGTCAGGTAGAAATACTTGAAACTCCTGTCTGATGGTAACTACAATCCTTAGGCCGAATTTAGTACTGACTCGCCTGAGCTCAGTTATCATATAATTTTCTCCCTTCTCCAATTCGGATAAATTCTTCTTTGGAAGATAGGCGTTTGCGCAGATTTTATTTAGCATGTTGAAGTCCATTCTGAAAAACAAATAATGGTTTATTACATTGATAAAATATATTAAAGAGATATTTTATGAATACTTACTTAAGACGTTGCTTCTTAGATTCTAGGTTTCTTGCTGAGAGGCTCTCCGTTCTCTGGCTCGTCGACTGAACGAATGTGCTGATCTTCATTGCGGAGCTCCTTATGTAGGACGTTTCCCCTCTCCTGAGCAACTCCCACCTCTTCCATTTCCCACTCTTCCACCATTTCTAGAACCTCCGATTCGCCTAAGATCTTGTAATGCCCCCACGGCAATGTGTCAGTGCTGTTAGCTAATAAATGACGTTTGTCGTCGTGGGGATTAAGAGCAATTTTTGATTGGTGTTCAGTCTGAACATTATGGCGGCTGGAGCGAATATTATTCTGCTGACATCTGATGATAGTTTTATCAAATAGGCAATTATGATAATCTTCGAAGTTGATGCAAGTTTTCACCACAGCTGTTTTAACACCTTTTGCCTTCTTTATAGGATTTTCGTTTTGTATGCGAACTGCATACATTTTACTGCGCAGTCCTATGAATTCCGTCATAATATTTCCACCACACTCGTCTTTCATCAGTCCAATCACCTTCTTGTTGACACGAGGAAGTCCAAATTGATTATCTTCAGGATAGTCCGATGTATCGAACTTTTCGATATCACTTTTCATCATGTCGTACACATTTACGTCTTTGATTTCGTAAATAAGGCTGTCTGTGTCGGTATACAAAAGTTTGCACTTATCACCAACACGTTCTTTCATATATGAGTAGTGAAAATCGTAGATAAGAGTCTTTGAAATATCTAGTACACTCAGTCCCACATAAATGGGTTTCCTAATGGTGATCTGCGTACGTGCCAGTTGTACAGCTACAAGATTCTCATCAAAAATAGTTCTGCTATGGAAATTTGGACTAGCGATTAATGCCTCCGCTCCGTAACGTCCTGACCACTTATTTACGAGTTTAATGTCGACTCTTTTTCGCTCATTTTCCATTGTTTTACCGTATACGGCATTGATCATTAGTTTAAAAAAGAGTTTTTCGAATTCATTCTTCGACTGCTTCCTTTTATCAGTATTCAGGTCCACATAAGGCTTTAGCCAGGGACTCTGTTGGAATTGTAGTACTCTATGTACCTTCTTTACAACGAGTCCATGCTTGATTGCCTGCTTCAAAGCGATGTAATGAATAACGTATCGCTTCTTATTATCAAGCGTTGTCAGTAGCTTTTCTTGTTTGCTACCAGGTGGTGCTCGATGCTCTGGACACAATGGCAAATCTTTGTGATAATCGTGGATGCTTGGTGGATACTCTAAGTCTACTTCGTAGATGAAACCAATGTTTGAATTGTCGGCAACGTTGTAATCGAATCGCGTATTGTCAACGTTAAGCCACTTAAAATCACCAGTCGGTAAGTATTGTGTCATTGCCCATCCGTAGAGGTTGTTGGCATCAAAATACATGAGGTATTTGTCTTCTTCTTGAGGATTATAGTCATCCATGTATTTATTATTCGCCTTAGCGTACCGATTCGAGCATTGGCTGACCCCTCCTCTTATTCCTCTCTCGACAAACATTAGCATGTCTATATCCGTAAGCAACTCTAATTTTACATTGGTATATTTCAACATGGCGTCCCATGTCAAGCCTGGAGTTGTGTAGTAATGCGCAGGATCGAGCCCGTATGCCAACATACACGTAGATCGGAAATTTTCAAAAACATCCGCCAACAGGAGCACATCTGTTTTTAAGTATACATCGGAATACTCGCCTAGCGTCTCTATCTTGAGCGTTTCCCATACGTTTCTCGCGTGTCTATAATCATCCTCACTGATCTCGGACTCATTTAACTTATTATAAAAATCTTCTTTAGTTGGCAGCTCTTTATCTTCTAATTTTTCGAAAGAACTCACATAATCATATGGAAAAACTCCTTTCCTTAATAATAATTTAACTTGATCTCCTGTATAGCCAGACTTCTGAAAGACTTGAGTAGTGATATCATGTTGATCCAAGTATGAACTTAATTTTTCTAGAGATGAAGGCATAAATCTAAAAGAGTCTATAAACCTAAAACTCACATCACTACCTTCCACATGTTTCGTGAAAGAAATATATCGCTCCTTGTTCTCTGCAATCAGCTGCACACGACCCTTGAAATTCTCAGCTGTGGCTAGTTCTTTTATAATAAAATGGGAGTCGTATCCAGTCAAGTTGTGGAACACTACTGGAATAAATCTAGCATCTTGAAAATTTATATTACAACCTTCGTGAGCAGCACCTCTGTACTTTCCCGTAAGATGGCAGTGGTCTCTAACTTTTACAGCAGAAGCCGAAAAAGATTTATTACAAATGTGACATATTTTTGCATTTTGAAAATCTTCTTTATCTTCTCTGGTGAGTTGCATAGGCTTCGGATTAGCGTATAGAGCAATTAACTCGTCTGCTAATGCACGAAGTTTTTCAATAAACCATTCAGCAGGAGTCTTGGTGCCATCCTCTTCTTGTCTATAACTATAATAACCACACCTTTCGTCATCAAAACTACACTTAACATAGTAACCAATACTATAAGCTTGATGTCGTTGATAAACTCGCGTATCGTCGTCCACAGGCTTTAATAGACACTCTAAATCTGCATAAATAATAAACGGCACTTTCGTTTTATTATTGAAGTTACGGAAAAGCAATATATTATCATTATTCAGAGGCAGCTGGATTTTACACTTATTTATTTGTTGACAGTCCATCTCGTGGGCCTTGAAATTTTGTTCATCATTAAAGAAGTGTAAACATCTATCACAAATGTGATGACGTGCGTTATGTTTTGAAACTTGACTTCTCACCAGTCTTGATAAATTTTTAATCCACACATAATGAAACTTAGGAGTAGAATCACCATCTTCTTCCTCTCCTTCTTCTTCTTCATCATCGACGTAAAAATCCTGAATGAGAAGTAAATTAACGTGTCGCTCCTGCTTGAGAGAGGTAACGTGGCATGGAAGGATTGTATACTTGCTCCCAGATTTTTTTAATATATACACGTTTATAGATATGTTATTTAACTTCTCAAACTTAGCCACCTGTTTTATTGGAACAGGAAAGTCTATCCCAGTAAAATTGAGTTCGCCTTCGAAATCCTCGTAATGACACACACGATAAGAATGACGATCAACTGGATGTAATGCGGATAATACTGCCCACTTAAAGCACTGCTGATCATTGTTTTGAACATTCACGCACGCCTTCTTATCTTGAATAAACTTTGGTAATGGAATATATGAGCTGCCACGTACAGGGTTGAGTTTGTTGATATTAATAGCTAAGTTTAATAACTGCCGCAAACTCCATCCAGAACCTTTCTGTTCAAACTCTTCCATTTCTCGAAGAATGACTTGCTTAATATTCTCATCGAACCACTGCTTTATATCCGTTGTTTGATAGATGGCTACATTTTCCGTACTGAAGTACTTAACTTCTGCTACCACAGAGTCATTCTTCTGGACTGTATACTCAGCCGATAATTCAGCGTTTATTTTTAAAGCGTTGTATTCACTAAGAGCAGTGACAATCTTCAACTCGAAAACCTTTTGAGCATCGTCCATAAAAGCAACGATATCTAAATGTCCAAGATTACTTATGACACCAGATCGCACACGTTTCTCGAAGGCTGATTCAAAATCATCCCACTGAACTCTCTCGTTGTTGACAGGTTCCAACTCGTTCTGTTGCAGGCGACCACCAGTTTTTAACTGATTATTTAGCTTACACTGAATCGTAAGTAGGTGTGTCATCGATGTCTGACATTTCTTCTTCTGCGGGTTGGTTAATTTCGTTGCCATAAGATTTTCTAAAGCAGTAATGGCTCCAGTACATAAATTTAGCCAAGATTCCAAATCACTGGCTGTCACTTCTTCTTTTCTTTGCATCCCATCCATCAATAGCTTCACAGTATAAGCGTAATATTCGGGTGACTGCATGATGACTCCTCGTAGACTGATGAATCCAAGCTATCCAGAGCTCCTTATATAACCAGATTGAGTGGTGGGAGAAGGTTCTTTCTCGATTTGCTCTAGCGAGCTCCTGGTGGGAGGAAGTTCTCGATGGTCTCTCTCGTAATATTGAATTGATCTAGCGAGCTCCTTATAATCACTTAATGGTAGAAAGTTCTCTCTTAATACTATATTTCTCAGTAAGATCCTTATATTCACTCAGGAGAAGATTCTTTCTTGATGCTCTGTAGAGATATCCTTATGATAAACACTTGTAGACTTGGAGGACTTCCTTTCTGATCGACTCGAAGCACAAGAATGATTTTCGGTTCGCGATGTGCCTCCATATATACTCGATCAAAGTAGTGGGAGAAGCTTACAGAAAGAGACTTTTCTAGAAGCTTAAAGAGAGGGGAGACCTATGTACGCTTACAGAAGGGACTTTTCTAGAAGAAGGGAGTTCGCTTACAGTAAGGGCTATGACTCTAGAGAGGGGTTTACTTACGGAAGGGGTATGACTATTCTAGAAGCTCAAAGAGAGGGGAGGCTAAAGTATAAAAGAGAACTCGTGAGCTCATTGAAATCAGTTCTTGCTTTGCAGAGTTAGTAGCAACATCAGAGAGCAAACCAGGAAGATGGAATACGTCGTAGATTTACAAGGCTTTAGGAGATCATCAAACCTCTTCATTGTTAAGGAGATGGCTCTTATCTCCATTGAAAGAAAGGCAGTACCAATAGCTTTCCATTTTGAAGCTCCTTGCAAGTGGTCCAAACTTACAAAAGATGAACGAACTGTCAATCGTTGGCTTGTACTTCATCATCATGGGATGCCCTGGACTTCAGGCTCCATACCATATCAGTACAGGATTAAAATTATACAAGATAGTCTAAAAAACGCTTCCAAAATCTACGTAAAGGGTCTTGAAAAGAAAAGGTGGCTCCAGGAGATTCTATCGGAAAAGTAAGTTTAAATAAAAAAATCTAAACACTAAAGGATTATTAATTTACTGAATAATCATCTTTTAGGATTATTATCAACATGGATGAAATAGGATGTCCATCGTTAAAAAATATTAATAAAATATCTATTAGTCACTGCACCTACCACACACCAAGTCGTGAGTTTGTATGCGCATTAAGGAACGCGAATACGCTAAAGGAATGGCTACTGGACAATTATCTTCCAATCCGAACACCACTACCTGAAGAAGAATATGATCAAGTAGATTGTGGTTGCCATCGTGTAGAACGGACTAACATGCACTCATCGTTCACTCATGCGAAATTAAATGAAGATATATTGCTGTCTATGTATAATTAATATTATAAACTTTCTGTATTATTATTATAAATTTATAATTTTATCTGTAATATAAATTTAAATAAAAAAAAAAAAAAATTAAAAAAGAGTAAGAAAGTATATAGGAAAGGAAATACTATGGTTGTTCCTTACGGGTAGAGGGCGTAGGTTGGGGCCCTTACCACTTTCTTACTCTTTTATTATTATTATATATTTTATACACATTCACGCATCCTTTATATTGCATTCATTCATACTATTATATTAAATTTAACAAATACACATCCGTTGTTTTCCTATCATCATACATACACTCATCAGATCCTTACAATACACATTTAAATATAAATTTTTTCAATCATTCATATAAACTTTCATGCATACTTTTATTTTAATCATCAATACGTACTCTCCATTCCATTCTATCTCATTTATTTTCAAACTGATATACTATCATTCATTTTTATTTATTCTCAAACATTCATTCATCAGACATCCAAACTATTTTTATTTCTTATATTTAGTTTTATTTTATTTTTTTTTTTGTTTATAATTATCAATTCTCTCTCTCTCTCACTCTCTCTCTCTCTCTCTCTCTCTCTCTCTCTCTCTCTCTCTCTCTCTCTCTCTCTCTCTCTCTCTCTCTCTCTCTCTCTCTCTCTCTCTCTCTCTCTCTCTCTCTCTCTCTCTCTCTCTCTCTCTCTCTCTCTCTCTCTCTCTCTCTATTTCATTCCGTCTCATTTATTTTCAAACTTACAAATCACACACATACATAATCATTCATGTATTCCTTTCTCTCTCTCTCTCTCTCTCTCTCTTTCATTTATTTTCACACATATCATTCACACACACATACATTATTATTCACTATCATTCGTCTTTTCATACAATTTTTATTTATTTATTTATTAAATACAATTTAAAAAAATTTTAAATACAAATACAATCAATTATTTTTTTTAAATTAAGAATGATTTTCTTTTAATTTTTCTTTAACTCTTAATCTAATCTTCTTCAGGTCCTCTAGTAAGCGATTATGCTCTTCACTTCTGCATCTGGTACATCTAATTTTTTTCGGCCTCGGCGATGAACAGTTTTCTTCTAAAGATTCTGCAGCAGTAGAAGAAAGAGGATCAGATCGCTGCGCTTCTCTCGTTTTTTCAACATGACGCTTGGCAGCGAGTTTTCTCATAATTTTTGCTGCCCTCTCCTTGGCTAGCTGCATTCTGCAAATCTGCCCAGCTCTCTAGAATAAATAAAGAAAAAAGATTATTTGATACATGAAAACTTAAATAAATAAATTGAATATACGAATACTTACCGACATTTCGAGTGGATTTTCTAATAACTGGAAAGAAGTGTTGTCTACTTCGATGTGCATATTGCCTATCGATGATTGATGACTGATGACTTGGGCGTCAAGTCTTCCTTTTATATGATTAGATAACCGAAGGTTCAAGAAGGATTTTTCATAAAGTCTTTCTTGAACCTTCGATTATCTAATCATATAAAAGGGAGGTTTGTTACTTGAATTATCTCGAAATTATTGAGAAAAAAAATTCAAACTTTCTTGCATTTATGAGAATAATATTAAGCAATTACTTATTTTCATAAAATGCAATTTTTCTAGAATCTTTTTTAACAACATATATTAAAGAACATTCATGAAAATTATGTGACACAAATTTTATTTCTTATTATCAATTTTTTCTCGATTATTCTAGTGACTTTTTTCATAAACCATTATTTGACATATAAAAGGAACTTTTGTTAATAGAAAATCGAGAAAAAAATGATAATAATAAGAAATAAAATTTGAATCGCATAAATTTCTTGAATGTTCTTTAATATTTGCAATTTTTCTAGAACTATACTGTTTTAACTATACTGTAACTATAGCTAAAACGATTTCTATTTTATCGATTTAGCTACATAGTTATTTTCGAATATTTAAATCTAGCGCGTAAAACCCCTAGTTTTATATACCAGAATCGGTAAAGTAGGGTGCGCGCTTACCTATCGCGAGAGCACGTGTTGAAATAACCAACGTGCTAGTTGACGTGCCGGTTCGCGAATAAACATCGTATTTTGTTTAAAATTATTAAATTATAATTGAAAATATGCTCTCTCCGTTGAGATCGAGCATGTGTGTAATTAAAAGTGTATTAAAAAAGTGCAATTTATGCAGTGAAAAAAAAGTGTAGTGAAACGTGTTTACAATTTCTGTAAATAAATTCAAGAATGTTCTTTAAAATTCAATCTTTCTTGTCGTATTATTAACGTTTTATTTAAGTATTGTATGTAATTTCTATAGAATAAATTTAAGAACATTAAAGAAAATTCTATCTCTTATTATTTACTCAAATTTAATATTGTATAAGAGATAGAATTTTCTTTAATGTTCTTAAATTCATTCTATAGAAATTACATACAACACTTAAATAAAAAGTTAATAATACTACAAGAAAGATTGAATTTTAAAGAACATTCTCGAATTTATTTAAATGTGTATGTGTATCTATCAAATAATAATAAATGAGAATTATTTTAAAATTAAGAGAAATCTAGAAAAAAATCAATTAAAAAAGTGTAGTGAAAAAGTGCAATTTATGTAGTGTAGTGTAGTGAAATGTGTATTTTAATAATTTCTTAAAATTTATTCAAGAATATTCTTTAAAATTCAACCTTTCAGCATTATTTATGTTTCATTTATTTAATATGTAAGTTGTTTGTAATTCCTATAGAATAAATTTAAGAACATCAGAGAAAATTCTATCTCTTATTATTTAATATTGTATAAGAAATAGAATTTTCTTTGATGTTCTTAATTTTATTCTATAGAAATTACATACAACACTTGAATAAAACGAAAATAATACTATGAGGATGATCGAATTTTAAAGAACATTCTTGAATTTATTTAAGTGTGTGTATCAGTTAATAATGAGTGAAATTTTTTTCAATCAAGAGAAATCTAGAAAAAATCATTTCCTCTTATTATAAATATTAGAAGAAATTATATAGAATTTCTTTTAAGTATAAAGTATTCATGAAAATTCTATAAAATTTCTTCTATTAATTATAATAAGAGAGTTTGATTTTTTCTAGATTTCTCGATCGTATTAAAACAAAAAATTAAAAATGAATCTCTTATTATGAACTGCAAAGAAATTTTATAGAATTTTCTTAAATCTGTTTAAAATATTCATGATAATTCTATACAATTTCTTTGCCGTTCACAATAAGAGGGATTGATTTCTTTATAGATTTTTAATACGATCGAGAAATCTATAGAAAATCAATCTCTTTTATTGTAAACTGCAAAGAAATTTTATAGAATTTTCTTGAATCTATTTAAGTTCAAAATATTCAGGATAATTCTATAAAATTTCTCTGCAGTTCATAATAAGAGAGATTGATTTCTTTATAGATTTTCTTTCATTACATTTAAAAATCTAGAAAAATCATTCTCTCTTATTATAAATAGCAGAAGAAATTTTATAGAATTTTCAGGATTTATTAAGTTTAAATTATTTATGAAAATCCTATAAAATTTTTTCTGCTATTTATAATAAGAGAGGTTGTTTTTTTCTAGATTTTTTAAATACGATCAAAGTCTATTTAGATTATTTTTTCTCGATGATTCTGGTGACGAGTGTCCTTTTATATGTTTAGATATCAGTGTATGAAATTCGGGAAGGCCCTTTCTGGAAAGGACCTTCTCGAATTTTCATACACTATTGTTTAAACATATAAAAGGGACACTTGCCGGCAAAATCATCAGTTGTCATCAGTCGTCATCATCGGCACAATGGATTCAACACTAGAAGAACTTCTAGCCGCAGCAGCAGAAAATCAAGAGGATACTGAATTTCTAGCAGACTCGCTAAAGACGTCCTCGGAACTTTTAGGAGAAATAGAAAATTACGTAGTTAAGGAAAATGCCGCCAGCTTCATTGAGGACTCAACAAAAGCATCTGATGAACTCTTAGAAGAAATTAAAGAGTTCATTTATAATTACGAGGATCAGAGTGATCTTCGGAATTATTTCGAGGATTTTTGTCATCAAATAAACGAAGACGTAAGTGTTTTTTTCTTTAATTTTATTAATCAAACAAAAATAATCAATAAGAATTTAATTAATTTTTTTCTTTCAGGAGAAATTAAAAACGAGCCCACCACCACCACCGAAGAAAAAAAAAAGGTTCAGCAAAACCATTTTCTCAGCACCATGGTTGAGAAAAAATACAGATCCAGAGGCCGTCCCAACAACCAAACCAAGAAAAAGATGGAACGAGCAGCGCTATTTAGATTTTATTAAAAAAAATTTATAATTTTAGTATATTTTGTATATTTTATTTTTTAAACTTTGTATTTTTGTAAACTTTGTATTTTTTGTAAACTTTGTATTTTGTGTACTTTATTATTTTGTAAAAGTAATTTTAATAAAAATAAAAAATAAAAAAAAAATGGAATGAATGAAAGGATGAATGTATGTATGAAAGAAAATAAAGTGATAGCATGAAATGTCTGAAAGAGTGAGTACGTATGTATGTTCAATATGAGTGTACGCATGCATAGATGAATGAATAAGAGAGAATAATGAGTAAATGATAGAATGAACGAAAGTATAAATAAAAGAATGAAATGTTAGAAAGAGAAAAAAGAAATGAGTGTAAGAATGAATAAGTACGTATATATGAAATTTAATATTATATGTATGAATGATTTTATTTATGTATAGAAAAGAGAGAGAATGATTTCATTTATGTATAGAAAAGAGAGAGAATGAATACGAATGAATGAGTGAGTACATAAGTAATTAATGAAATAGAGAAAATGAATGAATGTGTAAGTAAATGTATGCATATGCATGTATGGTGGTATGAATGATTATATATGTGTGTGTGTGTGTGCGAATGATATGAGTTTGAAAATGATTGAGAGAGCATGAAGTAATAGAAAGAGAAAAAGAATGGATGAAAGTATAAAATAAAAAAAAATGAATGAGTGAGAAAGAATAAGTATGTGTGTATCTTAAAACTTAATATAATGCTGTATGAAAGCATGTGTAAATGGTTTTTATTTTATGATATAGAGAGAGAGAGAGAGAATGAATACGAATGAATGAGTGAGTACATAAGTAATTAATGAAATAGAGAAAATGAATGAATGTGTAAGTAAATGTATGCATATGCATGTATGGTGGTATGAATGATTATATATGTGTGTGTGTGCGAATGATATGAGTTTGAAAATGATTGAGAGAGCATGAAGTAATAGAAAGAGAAAAAGAATGGATGAAAGTATAAAATAAAAAAATGAATGAGTGAGAAAGAATAAGTATGTGTGTATCTTAAAATTTAATATAATGCTGTATGAAAGCATGTGTAAATGGTTTTTATGATATATAGAGAGAGAGAGAGAGAGAGAGAGAGAGAGAGAGAGAGAGAGAGAGAGAGAGAGAATGAATACGAATGAATGAGTGAGTACATAAGTAATCAATGAAATAGAGAAAATGAATGTGTAAATAGGTAGGGCATAGCGCTCGCGGATATTGCTTTGCTCAGCGTTGGGACAGGTAGCCCCAAAATGTCATGGGTGTTCTGGCCCACTTGGGTTATTGGGACAGTCGTGCAATAGCACAGGTGGCCCAGAAATGCTATGGGGGTTCTGGCCCACTTGGGTTATTGAGACAGTCGTGCAATAGCACAGGTGGCCCAGAAATGCTATGGGGGTTCTGGCCCACTTGGGTTATTGAGACAGTCGTGCAATAGCACAGGTGGCCCAGAAATGCTATGGGGGTTCTGGCCCACTTGGGCCAGAACCCCCATAGCTTATCTACTATTGCAAAAATATTTAATAGAGTTTTGTATGCCCTGCGGTCTTTTCGTTAGTACACCACGGAGACTCTGCGTAAACAGCTCGCAACCACCCTGCTGTTCTCGCATCTTGATTATTGTTCAGTGGTTCTGCTCTATGTTTTTCAGGAGTTGAGAAGACGAATGCAGAAGTTAAAAAATTCATGTGTGAGATATGTAATAGGTTTGAGAGTGGGTGATCATGTCTCTCTTTATAGAACCGCGTTGGGTTAGCTGCGCACTGATTCAAAGAGACAATATTATTTGGCTGTACTTATGTATAAAATCGTGCGTATGAATACTCTGGAGCATCTAGTGAGTCTCTTTACTAGATGTGTACCCAGGGTGGCTACTAGGGGAGAGGCTAAGGATCTGGCAGTGCCCTTTATATGTACTGAGACTGTAAGGAATTCCTTCCAAGTTCGAGGTGAGCATTTTTGGAATTCCCTACCTGCTGAAAATCAGTATCTTCTATCTCTTAGTAGATTCAAGACGGCAGTAAGGGGTTACTTGCTTGGCCTTGAATAATAGATACTTTCTTTATGTTAATTTATTATGTGTAACCCCTTCATGTTAATTTATTATGTGTAGTCCCTTTATGTTAATTTATTATGTGTAGTCCCTTCATGTTAATTTATTATGTGTAGTCCGCATACTAGGTTTGCTTGTATTTATAGTATGGTTGATAAGCGCATGGCTGAGAATGAATGTGTTACTTTTTTACTTTCTGATTGACTTGTTTGATTTTCATTATATTTTATTCTAATTTTTGCTTGTTTGACTAATAGATATTAATTCGACAAATATGTTTATTTTCATTTTATTAATGATCAAGTGTGTATTTCATTATTTAGTCCAGTAGAATGCATAATGTAATTAGTAACAGGTGCACACCACCAAAAATGGCTTTGTTGGATGATTAGAAATGAAATTCTTGAGAGACCCTAAAAATTTGAGCCGTCAGGAATTTGTAAACAATGATTTAAGATGCAAAATTCATAAAAATCACTGTTTTCTTTTAGGTAGCTTGAAATCGTTTGCGATTTAGTATATGAAAATTATACTATTTGTAGGTGTTTCAAA
Organism: Anastatus disparis; assembly: GCA_017163975.1. Classification (NCBI taxonomy): domain Eukaryota; kingdom Metazoa; phylum Arthropoda; class Insecta; order Hymenoptera; family Eupelmidae; genus Anastatus; species Anastatus disparis. Next base: position 1,629,131 of record JAFFSR010000017.1, on the reverse strand, counting down.
GACGATTAATTTGAGACGTCATTGATCAAAATCGGTTAATAAATTTTATAAATAATAATAAACAAAAATCGAAAATCGCGAAATTTTCAAATATTTGTCATTTGATGAAAAAAGGATGTACATGTTTGTAATTCTACAGAAATGTGCCTTTTATTATCCTTAAGAGCAGGCCGGATTCGCTGTCCTTGTCTAATTGGCATTTTTGTTATTTACTCAAGTAATAATCGGTGTATCTGCAAATTGAAGGTTAAGCGCAATGGATATTATTATTACAAATATTTATGCACAAGAAAAAAAAAATCTATCGCTTTGTTTTTGAGAAAAGTAAGGAACGCGAAAATATTATAAACATAATCTTTTACTTCGGCGTTCCTTACTTTTCTCAAAAACAAATCGGTAAATTTTTTTTTTCTTGTGCATAGATATTCATAATAATAATATCTATTGCGATCAACCTTTATTTTGAAGATACACCGATTAATACTTGAGTAAATAACAAACAACTCAATTGTTACTCGGTCGGTATCAGGTTCTACTCCGGCCTGCTGTTAAGTTACCATACAAATTTTATCAAAAAATATTAATTATTTTATGAGATATTCTATTTGTCTATTAGAAAGAGGTCAAATGTACGTTAAAAATTTCACCGAAAACGTCATGGTAGAGACTTTATGATAATCATATCGTATTTAGATATTAACGTAGATTTTATGAATTTGATGTAAAATCGCACTGATTTTGCTAAATCTGAGGCATAGATAATAAATAGAGTTAGGTTTAATATTATCCTATCTAGGATACTATGAGATAAAAATTAAACTTCTATGCTTGCAAGTATCCGAAATTCTTGAGAGTTCAAGAATCAAGAGCGGGTAACAATCGCACTAAACTGAAATGTCGTCAAAAAACTTCATTATATGTATGAAGGATCTGCAATAACTTTTTATTGAATAAAAAAAATTTAACTGTCCTAATGTAACTTTTATTCTCAGGAAAATCATTTATATTGCTTGTTTATCTTAGCGTCATAGACTTTATAAAATAGTGTTCAATTACGGCAGATATACTTGTCTTAATTTCTTTTTCCTGATCTCCAAACAGTACTATATTCTATCCCCTATATTCGCTTTTCCTATAATCTTTATACTAATGTCGATAGTTGAGAATCAGAATTCGAGTTTGAATCACTATTATTTTGGATTTATTGAAATTGCTAAACAATACATTTTTATTTCACGATAGAATGAAAGCTAATACTGACCTGTTCTCAGAATGTCAAGCTACCAACGGCCTCATATTTATGTGATGTTCTACACTGTCAGATTTTTTTTGCAATTGGTGGTTCGACGAAATATGCAATTTTTAGTTGTAAGTGTCATTATGATAGGCAAAGAGACTGTAGAGAAGTCTTAAGCCTATGCATTTGCCAAATTCATCATTTTAAGTCTTTAAATGATTACAGTATCTTATATTTATTTTGAAGTGGTTCAAATAATAAATAAAAATATATTAGTTATTCTAGTCACTACTGCCTCATTTTCTTGAAATGTCATTTTGTAAAATCTTAACAAAAATATATCTGCTTTTGAATGTATAATATCCCAATTTTTACTTACATTTGATAGCCACATTGCAAGCTGTATTTATTTAATAATGTACAAGAGTAAACTATGCGGTAGTAAAATATATAATACTGAAGTGTTTTCAGAAATTTATACCACTTCTGATAGCTTGCTGTTACACACTGAACATTTTAATTTTTGTAAAATATTCTCATTGGTTCGTTTTCCTGGAACCATCATAGAATTAACCAGCACTGTTATTGGTTAATCTAAAGAACATTGATAATAAATAAGGGAAGGTTTAATATAGAACTATGATCTAAGTATGGGTCTATTTTCAAAAATAGCTAGGATACTATTAGATGAAGCTTAACTATGCTTGCAAGAATGTGAAAGGCTCGAAAGTATGTGAATCAAGAGCGAGTAACGATTGGACTAAACTTAACTGTCGTCTAAAGGCTTTATTATATCTATAAAGGATCTGCAATAATCAGGTAAATCGGTTATCAAGTAAATCGAATTGTGTCAGATTACCTTGAAATTTTGATCACATGTTTATAATAACATTATGCACTTGCCATTAAATTTTTAGAAGCTTTAGCGGTACCGTTTTTGAGATACAAACTTCTAAAGTTTCAACTTTTAACACGTAATCCCTATATTGACGTGCTGTAAAAGGGACGTTTTCAATGATTTTGAATTTATTTTGTGTCAGATTTAAACCAAAAACTAATATGTAATTTAGAATTTCATAAAGAATATATTGATCACAAATTAAAAAATACCAGCGGTACCGTTTTCGAGAAATTATAACTCAAACATATATACAAATTGGAAATGTCTATAGAAAATGTATGAATCTAAGCACGTGAAATAGTCAGAAAGTAGTGGTGGGGTAACGACGACTAATGTGTGCGTGTACATATATACCGGGCCACCTGTGTGAGCACAGTCGGAATCAAAAGTTGAAACTATAGCGCATGCGCGCAGACGCTTTTTTGATACTTCGAGCAATAAAACTTTTGTCTCCGACCAGTACTTGACAACCTCCTTAAGAAGTCGAACTGAAAAGTAGATCTAATAACAAGCAAGGTACGCAGATTCTCTAAAATTGGACGATGGAATTTGGAGTATTCAGGATTAAGTCTCAACTATGAATTTAAGCCTAAATTCTAAAACCCTTAAACGATAAATCTTTTAACCCTTGAATCTTCAAACCCTAAACTCTTAACTCTTGAATCCTACACACGAACTCTAAGGTTGGAATTCATAGACCATACTCAAGCAATTTTACTTAAGTATCGATGTTACTTGAGTAATATTTATAAGTTCAAACAAATATATCAAACTCTTAAGAGTCGGCCATAAAGCTCTGTTTTTGTCTAATCTGAATTTTCGTTATAGTTAATAAATTAAATATTTATATACAAGCGCTATCGAGCAAAGGATTCTATTCTATGAAAATTTTATAATTTTCTCATAGAATAGAATCTTTTTCTCGTTTTTTGCTCTAAAGCGCTAAGTTTTTATATCTGTAAATAAATTTTTAATTTATTAACCATAACGAAAATTCAGATAAGGTGCTATTCATTAATTACGTAACGACAATTTTAGCGATTTTCAACCCCCCTGCCCTCATGTAAGGACACATAAGATTTTTCTGGCTTCACCTCCCCTCTCTTACCTAAGGATTTATTTAATTTTTTTAAATGCCATCAGAAAATGATTCAATACATTAATACTCACCATTTAACATTTATTAAGATTTTTATTTTTGAAAAAATAATTATTCAATATTATTATTAGATTTAGATTAATGACTATGGTACTATTATTATATTATTATTCATAGTCTTTGGTTAATCATAATTAAAGATAAGATTTCAAATAATCTTGAAATAAAAAAAATTAATTGGTCACAATACTACGAATGAATTATATTTTTCATAAAATAATGAACGACTAGATTTAAAACAATCTTAAATAAAATAATTTAAATAGAAAAAGTTATATCAGTTTAGATCATTAATTACTGTCAATGATTGTAGTTTGAGTAAAATTATATGCTGTCACGTATTAAAAATATTTAAATAATTTAATAATATTATTCTATAAATATTATAATTATGTGAATATTATAATTCCGTGAGTATTATAAGAATTTTTTGTAAAAGATTAAAATTTGATAATTACAGTAATAAATGAAAAAAAATGGATCATAATTTATATTTTCAAGTTATATAGAAGTATAAACTGCTTAGAAATTTTTCATGTATACTTTTTTATATGAAATATGTATTTTTATACTGAAGTATAAATTTTTTTGGAACTCATCAGTTCGTACTTTTTGAAAAGTATATATACTTGTCCCGTGAGTGTTGGGCTTTGAAGACAGCAGCGGAGAGATGTGTTTACCCCTCTTGGCGCTATAGCTTGCATCGTGGCCACATGTTGAAAAAATCACATCAGCCGTAAAAATGTAGTTGGAAATTTTTTATTATTAATAAAAACAAGCAAAATTTACCTCACTCCTGACGTCGCACGGTTGCATTTTCATATATTACTACTTATTATATTAAAGTGAAGAATTAAGACTTTTTTTCTTACGTGAATATCTTTCGCATTATTGTCACATACATACATACACAGACACACGTGCAGCATTAACAGTACATAAACACATACACACACATACACTTATCCAAACACATAAACATACTCATATACACACACACATACACAAAATCCGTTACTCTGTCTCTCCATCTTCGTCTCCGTCTCCATCCCGTCTTCGTCTCCGTCTTCGTTTCTTGGTCTCCGTGTCTCCGTCTCCATCATTCCATCTCCGTCACTCCGTCTAAGTTTCTCTGTCCCCGTTCTTCCATCTTTGTCTCTTCATCTCCATTTTTTCGTGTTTGTCTATTTGTTTCTATTTCTCTGTCCTTATCTCTTTATCTCTGTTAATCTGTCTTTGTCTCTTTGTTTCCGTCTTTGTCTCTTTGTCTATGTCTCTATCCTTCTGTCCACATCTTTCCGGCTCTCTCTCCATCATCACCTCTCCATCTCCGTCTCTCCGTCTCCGTCATTCCGTCTCCATTATTCCGTCTCCGTCATTCCGTCTCCGTCTCTTCGTCTCCGTCTTCATCTCTTCGTCTCTGCATCCGTCTCTCTGTCTCCATATTTCTGTCTCCGTCTCTTTGCGTCCGTTCTTCCGTCTTTGTCTCTTTGTCCCCGTTTTTTCATCTTTGTCTTGTCGATTCCGTTCCCCCGTCTTTGTCTCCCCGTCTCCATCTCTACATCACTCCGTCTCCGTCTCTATGTTTCCGCCTCTATGTCTCTGTCTCTATCTCTCCGTCTCTATGTTTCCGTCTTCCTCTCCGTCTTTTCGTCTCCATCCGTCTTCGTCTCTCCATACCCGTCGCTCTGTCTTCGTTTCTCCGTCTCCGTGTGTCTCTGTTTCTCTGTCTCCGTCTCTCTGACTCCATCTTTCTGTCTTTGTCTCTTTGTCTCTGTTCTTCCGTCTTTGTCTCTTTGTCTCCGTTTTATTATCTTTGTCTTTTTGTTTCCGTTCCTCCATTTTTGTCTCTCCGCCTTCGTCTCTATGTCTTCGTCTCTATGTCTCCGTCTCTCCATCTCCGTCTCTCCGTCTCCCTCTCCGTCATCGTCTCTCCATTTCCATCTCTCCATCTCCGTTTTTCCGACTCCAAGTGTTTTCGTTTCTCCGTCTCCGTTTTCTGTCTCCGTTTCTTTGTCTCCGTTCTTCCATCTTTGTCTCTTCGTCTCCGTTTTTTCGTGTTTGTCTATTTGTTTCTATTTCTCTGTCCTTATCTCTTTGTCTCTGTTAATCTGTCTTCGTCTCTTTGTTTCTGTCTCTGTCTCTTTATCTATGTCTCTATCCCTCTGTCCACATCTTTCCGGCTCCCTCTCCGTCATCACCTCTCCATCTCCGTCTCTCCGTCTCCGTTTTTCCGTCTCAAAGTGTTTTTGTTTCTCTGTCTCCGTCTTCCATCTTTGTCTCTTCGTCTCCATTTTTTCGTGTTTGTCTATTTGTCTCTATTTCTCTGTCTTAATCTCTTTGTCTCTGTTAATCTGTCTTTGTCTCTCTGTTTCCATCTCTGTCTCTTTGTCTATGTCTCTATCCCTCTATCTACGTCTCTCCGTCTCCATTCTTCCGTTCTCGTCTCTACGTCTCCTTCTTTCCATCTCTCCATCTCCGTTTGTTCGTCTTCGTTCCTCTGTTCTGTGTCTCATTTTCCCGTCTCTGTCTTTTCGTCTGCGTGTCCGTCTCCCTGTCTTCCTTTTTATAAAATTGTTCCGTGACTCTGACGCCACTCTTCGACTCTGTGTCTTTGCTTCTGTTCACACACACGTACGTCTACACATTGATGCTGATGTTTGAGTTGATGATGATGATGATGATGATCATGATATGTTTATTGCGTGATGAATTTCAAATTTTACGTTTCGTCCTAGATCTGTTTATAGGACTCATCAGTAAAGCTTTGTGATAGAATACAATCTATAAAATTAGCCATTTTTATAGTTTATTCTAATTGAAAAAAAAATTCTAGATAAATATTTTCACTTCTGAACTTATATTTGTAATTAATTAGAAGCATTTTGAGAAATCATCAGCTAAAGCTTTTATTGAGGGCGCATCAAGGCTCGATTCTATAGTAATTATTTTTAATTATATTTTCTTGTATTATTTGATTTATTTCGATTGTCTTCTTTATTATAATAGATCCTGCTTTGGTTTATTTTTATTATACAATGTTTACAATAAAAGTCGCGTTTTATCAATAACACCGTGCTCACATTGGCGGTTGAGTTCCTTTAGCTACACAGCGTTCCAAATAGAAACCGTGGATACTTAATTACACAGTGTTTTCAATAGCAGCCACGTATTTTTAACCACACAGCGCTCAAAATAGCAGTCGTGAATTTGTAACTACACAGCGCTCAAAAAAGCAACTGTGAATTCTTAATTACACAGCGCTAACAATAGCAGCCGCGTTTTTTTAACCATACAGCGCTATAAAAGCAGCCGCGAATTTGTAACTATACAGCGCTCAAAATAGCAACCGTGAATTTCTAATTATACAGCGCTTACAATAACAGCCACGTTTTTTTAACTACACAGCGCTCGAAATAGAAGCCGCGGATTTGTTATTACACAGCGCTTACAATAGTTGTTGGGTTTTTCAACTACACAGCATTCACAATAGCCGACACATTTTTTTGACCACACAGTGCTCAAAATAGCTGCCACGAATTTTTAATTACACAGCACTCACAATATTTGTTGCGATTTTCATCTTTAGCTCATAAAATAACGAACGCATTTTTTAAGCCAGATAGTGCTCTTAAAAGTAGTCATGAATATCTAATTACACAGCCCTTATAATAGTTGTTGCGTTTTTCATCTTTAGCTCTTAAAATTGCAGCCGCGTTTTTCAAACCAGATAGTGCTTTGAAAAGCAGTCGCGAATTCTTAGCACTGACAATAGTTTTAGCGTTCTTCTCCATCACAGCATTTACAATAGCAGCTATGTTTTTTTAAATACACAGCATTTGAAAAAGCAATCGCATTTTTCCAATGGTACAGAACCAACAATAACAGTCGTGATTTTTTACCATACAGCGTTAAACTCTACTTCATAATTTTTTAATATTATATTAGAGTTTCAAATACGTTTGATTTTATTTTGTTATTCGTTAGATTTAATTTTTCTATTGTGGTTTTTATATTTTTTTTGTAAATGATGTTTTCAGTATGAACTATTTTATCTTTAACTTTTCTCAATTTTTCTGTTAATAATATTTTGATTTTATTTTTATCAGTCGCCCTTGGAAGTGCTACGTATAACTGCTCATGACTGCAAATTGGTGTTGGTAAATACACTCCTACTTTTTTAAATGATTGTCCTTGCGACTTATTAATAGTCATTGCATGAGCAAGTTTTACAGGAAATTGTTTTCTGGTCATCTGGAATAACTGTTCATCATTTGCTGATAAGGTCATACGTGGTATAAATATAGTGCTCCATGTTAATATTTTGCAATAATAGTAAATTGTTTCAATGTTATTCTTACTAATCGGGTTCAGTTACAAAGTCCTTTATTCAAATTAATATTTCTTAGAAGCATGACTATAGCTCCTTTTTCTAATTGTAATCTGTGTGGAGGTAAACCGTTGCACAGTGGTGCCGAATAAAAAAAATGATCACGGCTTAGCTTCCCTTGGTTTTTCACACTCATGGCATGATTCAAAGTAGAAATGAAAGGTTTCTATTCATAGAATACGAAATTAAGTCCCAGAGACATGGCGAAAATCCCCTCATAATAGGCTTTCTCCCCCAAAGTGTATAATGCAACATTACGCACATTATCTATAAGAAAATATCTGTGGGTTTATAAACTCGTAAAATACATATATGCGCGACAAACACACACATATTCATAGACGCAGACACAGATATATATATATATATATATATATATATATATATATATATATATATATATGGGCCGTTCTCCTAGGAATCGAATATCAAAAACTTACCGTCTCTAAAAACTTTTTTGCGCGTTTTTCTTAATATCATTAATTACCCTGAATTTATTTATATTTTTCAGAACTTTTTAGGGAGTTATAAAACATCAAATTTGGACTTTTCCCTGATTTTTGAAAATTTAGACCATTTTTATCCATAACATTTTTCACTATAGTCTCTTATGTAGTTTTTTTTAGGAAATGTTCTTAATTTAGAAAAATAAATAATTGCGAAATTATAGAGTTTCCTATAATTGACATATGTCGATTTTAACTCAAAATCTAAAAATTTTAGGGTTCTATCATATTGACCAACACCAAAAAGTTTATGGAAATAGCTCCTTTTATGAAAAAAAAGTATCAGTACATGTTGAAGAATCAGAATTGGAAGTCAAATAATGCTAAAACTCACTTAAAATGACTTTTTAGCTCATATAATGAAGAGTTTGACCACTCAGACTTAGATTAAAATGAGTTTTAGAAGAGGAGTCAAATTGTATTGCATGTTAAAAAAAAGGTATAGGTCTGATTATTCCGAAAATCATTTGAAATCACTATTTAGGTGGTATCATGACAGGTTCAGTCATTCGTACCATCATAAAAAAATTGATGAAGATACGTTCGCAGATAAGAAAATATGTAATAAGCTAAAATTATAGTTACGAACGCTTAATATTTCCCTAGTTACAGGTTATTAAAGAATACACTAAAAAAGTTACTGAATTTTTAGCTACTTATTGTTCTTTAGGATTAATAGCTAGAGACTTGAAACTTTTTTCAAACGAAAGATGAACTCAAATTCTTTCGAAATAGTAGTTGTAACATATTAAAATAATAATTTTTAAATCATTTTCTGTGCGAAGGAGGTAAACACTTATAGCAGCGTACTTTTCAACTGAGAAAAGGGGTCCATAAATGAGTCAGGTTTTGTGATTTAGCTTTCTGGTGCGTCACTGAATTTTATATATTGCTATATTCATGTAAATTATGTATGTACATGTACCTCTTTATTAAAATTTTCTTATACTGAATCAAAAGTATACTCCTTGAAGCGTCTATATCTGTTTTTTTCACATATAGACATACATATGTAATATATATATATATATATATATATATTACGTTGAAGGGATGGTTTCGGGACGTGGTTTTTTCCCACCGAGTATACATAATAAATAACCCACGAAATTTTAAAAATTTACTAAAGAAATAATCGTAAATCAACCTTAATCGCAGATATAGATATAGAAATCATATGGCAACTTCCAGGACATGTCCTGGAAGTCGGAAATGTCCTGAAAGTACCCCCTTAAAAATCAGGAATGTCCCGGAACGGTATACTTCGATGTAGATATATGTATATATATATATATATATATATATATATATATATATATATATATATGTATATATATTACAAATAAATAATTGTTCAAGCGTAAAATACACTTTCATATGTTCTTTAATAGTTTAGAAAATAATATTAATTTATTACTACTTTTTACTTTTAAAGGAGAAAAAATATATCAATGGAATATTGTTTTAAAATAATAGTTTTTTTCAATACACAAAATTTTGTAAACCTTTTTGTCATATTTAAGAAAAGAAAAATATTATTCTCATGTCATAAATAACTTAAATTACATTTTAAACTTTATTTTTGTACATCTAGTAATATTCATTTTAAAAATTTTTAGTTTCGATAAAATAAAGATATAAATCCTTCAAATTTTTTATACGCTAATGTAAGTTTTCTTCAGCCAACTGATTCTATTGTTAAATATGAACCCGTATAAAAAAAGGAGTACAGAAACGTTCTTGCGTTTCGAGCGCGCACATATTGTCAACACGTGGACCAGACAAACTGAGATGACCTATGGTTAAATCGCGTCTAAACTGTCGATGCCGATTTTGAAAGGTCCTGCCTCCTAATTGTAACCGAGTAAAGTTGTCAACCGATAAGAAAATATTTGAATGTTTTTTTTTTATCGTTAGAGGTTGGCGCAACTCTTTTCCAAGAGTTTTCATTCTTGCGAAAAGTTAATCAGTCATTATTGAGATTTCATCATGTCCACATAAAATTCAAGCACTTTAATCTAAGCCTTGTAGACTTGCACTTATATTAAATATTATTAATACTTAACTCAATTGATATTCATACTATATTTTGTTGTAGCTGATTTCATCTATTATTGAATATTTTATAATAAAACATATTTTTTCTAACATTATTTAAAAATCTTAATAATATTTAAGACATAATATTATTAAAAATTCAACACAAACAATTAAATCACATTAAGTTGGAGTTTGATAATATTTATCAATAATGGTAGAGGAACAATTATAATGGTTGATTAGTACCTATCGCATTGTGTAGTATCAACGAATATAGACGCTTATAGAAGCGTATTCTTAAATGGAAAATTTCTGACAAAAATGAGTAGTTTTGTTACCCAGCCACTGAGAGGCACCACAAAATTCCAATGTATTTTTATATCTATATATGTTTTGTATATAGCACATTTTTAATAAGTATAGATATACAAACAATGTTGAATTGTTACCCAGGTTTTCGGACGAAAAATTTAACCCAGAAGAATTCTCCCGTAAACGTCTATCTTCTTTGGTAGTACTCATAGTAATAAAAATTAAATATTTTCAAATTAATTTCAAGTTCTGTAATTTAGCTTTTTGGTCCACTACTGAATCCTATATACTGTTTTATCTATGTAGGTACACTATATGTATAGATATCTCTTTGTTAAAATGTCCACAGAGCTGAATCAAAAGTACACTCTTAGGGACGTCTATATATATATTCAGGTAAATTCATCCATTTTTGAACGTACAAATAAACTCTAATGAAGTTTGAGTCAACAAGAGAATTCAGTAATAATTAAGTGATTCAAAATTAGTTTATATAAAAAATATTTTCATTTCAAATAAATAAATCCATTGTTATGATCGCGTATTGAAATACATCAATGCTTTTGAAAATCTCATTAAAAATATATCAACAAATGCTTGAATTTTTAATTCATTGTTCAAACCATTTTCATATTACACTAAAATATTTAAAACAATATTTTCAAAATTATATAGTTAAATACTACTAAGCGCTCAGTTGAAAATATTTAACATCCTAGTTAAAAATATTAAATAAAAATATTTCTAATAATTTGTAGATAGAAGATATCGAGTCATATCCGTAGATATATATATATCATCTGACCGCTTAGTAGTATTTAACTATATAATTTTGAAACTATTTTTTTTAAATATTCTAGTGTATTATGAAAATGGTTTGAACAATGAAGTAAAAAGTCAAGCATTTGTTGATATATTTTTAATGAGATTTTCAAAAGCATTGATGTATTTCAATACGCGATCATAACAATGGATTTATTTATTTGAAATGAAAATATTTTTTTTATAAACTTAATTTTGAATCACTTAATTATTACTAAATTCTCTTGTTGACTCAAACTTCATTAGAGTTTATTTGTACGTTCGAAAATGGATGAATTCACCTGAAATATTTTACAGAACAACAGAACTATGAATCATTCAATTTTCTATTACGAGTCCCCTTTGCGTTTGTAACCAGAATATTGTTGTAATATTATTACTGTATTAGCTAATCAGGGGAAACGATATAATTTAAAGAATTGAATATATTTAGTTCTATCACTATAAAAATTGATAATTACACGTATATATATATATATATATATATATATATATATATATATATATATATATATATATATATATATATATATATATATATATATTAGAACATACGCAATGGAGTCTTTTTCTGTTACACACTTGGAGTTATTTAATGTTATAAAGAATTATCCAAGGGCTGAAACAAGTAAACAGATCGGAGCCCTTGTAGATTTTATGATTTAGAAATACGAAATTGATAACACCAATGACGTTAGAAATTTTATGCAGAGACGTCTTTATAATGGCTTTCTCAATAATATTAATAAAAAAAGAAAAAAATTATCACGAAATAGAAACAGGAAACTAGACAATAATTCTAGTATTGACAATTAAAATAAAATATTCACTGATTATGGAATCAACTGCATTTCCGTCAAGCCCTGGTCGAACAACTTCAAATTTTTTTCCCAAGCCTTTTGGCTTGCGACCAGTTGAAGAACATTTTTGCAAAACTTCTTCTTTAAAAATAGCTTTAAAAAGGCCTCTTGCCATCTCCTTAGACTTTTTTGTCAAATTTCGCTTTCTCATAGAGAAAGCATTGTATCGGTAAAAAAAAATTTTTTCTATTTTTTCATTAATTTGTACATATTTAGACTCAGGGAGTCGAAAAAAGTGGTTTCCAGAAAATTTCTGTATGTGTGTGTGTGTGTGTGTGTGTGTGTGTGTGTGTGTGTGCGTGCGTGCGTGTGTGTGTGTGTGTGTGTGTGTGTGTGTGCGTGTGCGTGTGCGTGTGTGTGTATATGTATTCAGTACGCCAATAAGATCTCGAGAACTACTCGATGGATTAACTTTAAATTTTGCATGCAATTTATTTTTTCGTCTAACTGGGGGGGAAGCTATTGAAAATTCATCTTCTTAGCTCAGTTTTTTTAGAGCCATTTTAAGAATTTTAAAAAAATTTTAATTTTTCATTTTTTTGATATTTTATGTAAACTACTCGAAGAATTTTCTTGAAAATTTGTATGAACATTATTTGCGACTGCCAAAAGAAGAAAAACTTTTACCAACTGATTTTCTTAGCGCACTTTTAATTTTAAAGCATTTTGAAAATTTTGAAAAAAAATTTTTTTTTTCATTTATTTCTTATTTTACGACAACTATTTGATAGATTTGCTTCTAAATTTGTATGCAAGTTATTCGCTATTGTCTAAAGAAAACAAGCTTTGGAACACTTATTTTCTTAGCGTAGTTTTAATTTTAAAGCATTTTGAAAATTTTGGAAAAAATCTCTATTTTTCATTTTTTTTCTATTACACAAAAACCATTCGATAGATTTGCTCGAAAATTTTTATGGAAATCATTTGCAATGGCCTAAATAAAACAAGCTTTGAAAAACTTATTTTCTCAGTGCAGTTTTAATTTTAGAGCATTTTGAAAATTTTGAATAAAGTTTTTCTAATTTTTTTTATATTTTACGTAAACTACTCGATGAAAGAGCTTCAAATTATGTATGGGAATTATTTATGATTGTCAAAATAAAATGAACTTTTGAAAACTAATTTTCTTTCTTAGCGCACATTTAATTTTAGAGCATTTTGAAAATTTTGAAAAAATTTTTTATTTTTAATTTCTTTTCTATTGCACACTAACCACTCTATAAACTTGCTCAAAAATTTTCATGCAAATTATTCACTATTATCTGAATAAATCAAGCTTTGGAAAACTCATTTTCTTAGCGCAGTTTTAATTTTAGAACATTTTGAAAAATTTGGAAAAAATGTTCATATTTCATTTTTTTTCCATTACACAAAAGCCATTCGACAGATTTGCTCAAAAATTTTCATACAAATTATTTGTTATTGCCTAATTAAAGCAAGCTTGGAAAAATTTATTTTCTTAGCGCAGTTTTAATTTTAGAGCATTTTGTAAATTTTGAATAGAATTTCAATTATTTTTTGGTATTTTACGTAAACTACTCGATGAAATAGCTTAAAATTATGTGTAGAAATTATTTACGATTGCCTAAATAAAATGAACTTTTGAAAACTGGTTTTCTCAGCGTGATTGTAACGTTAAAGCGTTTTGAAAATTTTAAAACAATGTTTATTTTTCAATTATTTGGTATTTTTTGTAAACTATTCGATGAAAATGTTCCAAAAGTATGCAAGTTATTGGTTATAGTGTTAAGAAGACAAGCTTGGGAAAATTAATTTTATAAACGCATTTTTAATTTTAGAGTATCATAAAATCACATTATGCAAATGGCAAAAGTAAGAAAGAGTAAAATTCATATAGTTTTCGTAGGTATTAAGACAGCCTTCAATACAGAGGATAGGGACATTTATATTAAAATCGTATTTAAAAAAATAAAATCAAAATACTCCAACTCAATGCGCTCTATGAGAAAGCATTGCGCCAAAGCACTTGGCAGCGTTTTCTATGTTTTTTAAATCAACAGTATGGATAAACACATTAGATCTATTATATAGTTCTTATTAAATAGTGAACAAATTTAATTCAATTATTAGTTTGTATAGAATGCATAAAAATTTATAATAATCCACATTTCCTCCATCTCCATTTGCATATTTTAATGTACATTTGCGATCAGGCTTACCGATTATTTTGATGTAATCACATAATTTTCAATTAATTTTTTATGTTTTTATAAATATATGAGATTTTTAAATATTTTAAATGAATATAAGTTTTATTTTATTTTATTAACTTAGAAATAATGTTTTCCTTATTTTCTTCATCAGATGAATCAATTATGTTATAGAGTTTACTAGAAACTTTTGTATTGCTGGATTCACCTACTTCTGGCCGCTTCAAATTTGAGTAAGTTACGATTTCAGGTTTATATTTTTTCGACAAATTCTGAAAAAAATAATTAAAAAATGTTTTTTTAAAATATTAGGAATATATATTAAATAAAATTGATGCACCTTAGAATAGAAGTCGTCACCATCACTCAAGCCACTCGACATCCCCCACGACCTCTTTCTATCAACATTTTTCTCCAACTCTTTTTCCTATTATAACAAATATTAGAAATCTATTAGGCTGATTCCATTTCAAATCGAACAGTCAGTATACACTCAAGTCACCAATTACTGCGCTAATGGAGTATGTTATTCTACCCTAAAAATAAGGGTATACGTATTTTTTTATTTTGCTGAAATATCAAAATTGCATCAGATATGCACTTTTGAAAATTGCATACAAAAACTAAATGTTAAAACTGAAAATGTTGAGAATAACTTTAGAGAGCTATCGTTTTACCAATTTCCAATGAATTTTGATAAACCTTTTTTTATTTTATTTCGTTTTGAGCCCTCTTCAACTCCGTGCAAGAAATTTAAAAAAAAACTAAAAAATGACTGAGATATATGCATTTTACCAAAAAATGCACTTTTTATGCACATGCATTTTTCTCGAAAAGGCCATTTTTTTTTTGCTGAAATTTTTTTTGCTGATAGAGGACCAAAATACCTATCTAATAGTACTTGTTTGATCCCTGGTTTTTTGGTTTGGAGCAAGAAAAAAATTCACAAATTTTGTTGGTGAAAAATGCTTGTATATACGTTCGGAAGTCTTAAGCAGTCGACATTTAAATATCATCCTTCGTTTAGCATTATCCAGGAACAACGACGTGGACGTAGAAGGATTCTGTTCCCTTCGGGGTGCTTTTTTAGAGTGAGTTCCCCTTGCCTCTCACTGTTGGGATGCGTAAAAAAAATAATTATAGATAATTATTTTTTTTTATTTTTGCGCTTATTATTTTTAGTTTTAAATGTAGTCTCACGACGCTTGGCTTTTTTTTCTTGTTTTTCACTTCATTTAGTGCATGTATAGCTGTCCTGCCAATGAATATGTGTGATTTTAATTCCCCAAGTTTTTTTAACCACATATGACTTTTTTGAATTCCATTATATTTAGAAACCCCACTCCATTCAATATTTTTCTTTTTTCTAAATCTTTCAATCTCATTTATTGGTAGTAAAATGATTTTTATTGCATTGGTGTAACTTTGAACCCAATTTATAAAATCGTCAGCATTTTGTATCGATTCTTCATGAACTCTTTTCAAGTTATGTGAAGTAGCATAATGCTTTAGAAGCCCACCTATTCCATCAACGGCTCCTTTCCCATGACCAGTCGCAGAAAATAACCATTTCATTTCATAAAACCAATGTTTGAATTCATGTAGTTGAAAACGATTTTTAAATTGGCTTGGAGCTCCATCTGATATGATAGTGACTTTAGTAACTAAATAATTCTTTTTCATAAGATCGATAATTTTATTTATTGCTAGCAGTGCATATGCAGTATCATGCTTTTTGTCGTCACTAACTATCGCAAAACTTTGTGTTATCTCTCCTTGGTAACAGACTGCAGTAAAAATAGAAATTTGGTTATTCACCCAATGATTTCCTTGAACCGCTTTATTATTTATTACAGACCAATTTTCTGCAAAGTCAACGTGGATGATTAACTTAGTAGGATCAGCTTTACCTTCTTCTTTTTCTTTTTTTATAGCTTCACGTCGAATATTTTTTATGTATATATGAGTACTTGCTTTCAATGCGCCGATTGAAAGTTTTTCTTTAAAAACTGTTAAGCTTATTGTTTGTTTAATAAGATTACCATTATCCCACAAAGCAAACGTAATTTCATCTTCACAATTTTGTTTCAGTTTTAACAATTCTAATGTGATACCCGTACCACCGGGACAATCTTTGCATTCTTGCAAGAAACATGAATCAGATGGTTCAGAACACAACATTGTGTTAGTTATTTCTGAACGAATTGAATCTAATTCGGAATTCTTATCGCCTCTAAAACGAATCAAACTTGTAAGAAACAGTTCAAAATTTTCGCAATGTACACAAAGACAAGCTTCCTTCACAGGGCTAGTTAAGACGAAACTTGGTCTTAGACTATAGAATTTCGATTTTCCTATTTGTAAGTTTGGATTTTCTTTTCTTAATTGACTATATGTTTCTTTTAAGCTTCAAGTAAGAAACCGTTTGACTTTTTTAGTTTTTGTGTTATTAATTTTAACAGTTACGATATCAGATTTATTTGGACTTTGTCTACTACAATTAAAATCATCATTTAAAAAATATTCCATAACGATATTTTTTGTGCTTTCATCAATAGGATGACCAGTATATAAATCTGGCTCCGAATAAACTCCTTTATTTTTCACGAGATTTCTTGATTTATTTATCATATACTCGGTTATATTCGGGAATAGTGAGCAAACTTTTATTTTGCTTAATTTTGAAGGTAGTAGAGTTAGAAGTTTTATTTTCTCCGAAATAGAAGAGCATTTTTCTAAAGCCAATTTAAAATTTTCTAAAAATTCATTCTAATAGTTTTCAGTGGAATTTTCGTCCGATTCTATTGATTCAACTGAAATGCCATACGCATCTTCTAATTTACTTCCAACAGTAGCAGAAAAAGCTGAAATGAAGGATTTTTTCTTTTTAGATACGTAATTTCCTCTAAAATTTTCAGGCATTGCAGTTTTTCTTTTTAGGGGTGAGATGCATTCAGGTAAAACTGAATTAATACTCTCGTTTAATTCCTCTATTCGTTCGGGTGTCTTCAGAATAAAATCATCATCTCTTCCGCTAAAAAGTTCAGTGATTTCATTTTTAGATATAGACTCAAGATCACTTAAAATCATTTTTGATATGCGTTTATGGCAATTTTTACATACATTAGTAGATGGCAATATATTTAAATCTGGATGAAGCTGTGCCAAATTAATGGCTAAATCTTCCAACGGTCTAAAACGTGAATTACTGCTCATATAAACTACCTTTTTATGCATTTGAAAAAAATCGGGACATGAGATTCTTTTAGAAGAGTAAATTTCGGACATTGTTATTTCACAATTTTGTTGAATTTTTCACAAGCCCGAGAAGCACCTTTCAAAGCAGCCGTAAAAATAACTAGCTTCTATATAACAGTTCTAATATGCTGTTTTGGTTACGCGATGTATTTGTCCGCGAGTTAGCCTCCTATTGTTTGTACATCGAAACATACATAATATAGATATACACGAATAGAATTCTTTTTTTCATGTTTAAATATTTATTTTTATATTACGAATTTACACACACACACATATATATATATATATATATATATATATATATATATCACTATTGATGCTATATACATGCATACAAATGTAAACAAATGATGAGCCAAGCATACGACAGTGTTTGAATGCAGACTGCTTAAGACTTCCGAACGTATATACAAGCATTTTTCACCTACAAAATTTGTGAATTTTTTTCTCGCTCCAAACCAAAAAACCCGGGATCAAACAAGTACTATTAGATAGGTATTTTGGTCCTCTATCAGCAAAAAAAATTTCAGCAAAAAAAAAAATGGCCTTTTCGAGAAAAATGCATGTGCATAAAAAGTGCATTTTTTGGTAAAATGCATATATCTCAGTCATTTTTTAGTTTTTTTTTTAAATTTCTTGCATGGAGTTGAAGAGGGCTCAAAACGAAATAAAATAAAAAAAGGTTTATCAAAATTCATTGGAAATTGGTAAAACGATAGCTCTCTAAAGTTATTCTCAATATTTTCAGTTTTAACATTTAGTTTTTGTATGCAATTTTCAAAAGTGCATTTCTGATGCAATTTTGATATTTCAGCAAAATAAAAAAATACGTATACCCTTATTTTTAGGGTAGAATAACATACTCCATTAGCGCAGTAATTGGTGACTTGAGTGTATACTGACTGTTCGATTTGAAATTGAATCAGCCATTAAATAATTAAGTTATATATTTTACCTCAGTTTCCTCTTCAGGCCAGTCGTTAAATAATTCTCTAACA
Organism: Anastatus disparis; assembly: GCA_017163975.1. Classification (NCBI taxonomy): domain Eukaryota; kingdom Metazoa; phylum Arthropoda; class Insecta; order Hymenoptera; family Eupelmidae; genus Anastatus; species Anastatus disparis. The sequence goes on along the minus strand of JAFFSR010000017.1, from coordinate 1,610,474 downwards.
TCAGATGCATTTCGTATAGTTTCTTTAACATCGTCTACATTTTTTATGTCATCTTCAAAGCTAGACAAAGATTGCGGACTTGTGTTTGCAATAGTGTTTGCAATTACCTTGTATAAGATTTATGTATAAATATTCAAATTATGACGCATAACCTATTTTCATAAAAAATATACATTAACTTACTTTATCATTTTCCTCTTCAAAATCAACGGGTAACCCAAATGAACGCTTTTTAGTAGAAAAATCAGTTACAATTTTCTCATTATTTTGTATTTTCTGTTCTGTCGGTGATGTTTTTTGTAACTCATTGATCAAATTTAAGGAAAGCTTTTCTTCGATCATGTTGGATTTCGAGGTTAAACAAATTTTCAAGAATTCAAGTTTCTAAAAAATTAAATAAATTGCTTCAGTATTATGATCAAATAATAAAAAATATACAAAATATATGAAAATATTCATCATTTTATAATATATACAAGAACTAAGACAAGATTTCAATATTATTGTTTTATTTATAATAAATAAAAGAATAATCTTACTTCATGTAGAGTTTTCTGAAAAATGTTAACATCTACATCGATGTTCTTAATTTCTTCTATAATCCAATAAATTCATGGATATCGGATAGATCATTAACATTTCTTTTCACGCTGATTTCATCTAAAATTTGCTTTTGTAGTAACCCTATTAAAAAAAAAACACGTGTAAAATACACGTATTTTTTACATGTAAAATTTGCGTGTTTTTTCACGCATATTTTTCACGTGTATTTTTCACATATTTTTTTATAGCTTTTTGAAGATCTTCTACCATCTGGTCTCTTATATCTGCGTCTTTCAAATTTGTGTAAGGGATGACAAAACTTAGAAAAACGCCACCTAGTGACTTAAAGTCAAACCGACGTAATCGATCATTAATACCGATTTAATTCACTAGGTGGTGTTTTTCTACGTTTTGTCATCCCTTACACAAATTTGAAAGACGCAGATATAAGAGACCAGATGGTAGAAGATCTTCAAAAAGCTATGAAAAAATATGTGAAAAATACACCTGAAAAATACACGTGAAAAAAACACGTGAAAAATATGCGTGAAAAAACACGTGTAAAAATTACGTGTATTTTACACGTGTTTTTTTCACGTGCAAAAAACACGTGTTTTTTTTTAAATAGGGAACTTTTCATTCGTTTTTGAATCCTTTATTTTTTTTTCTGGTTTAGTTTGTTTTTGTTTTTGTTTCGATCTTTCTTTAATCATTGATTGCATCAACGTTATTAAAGGCGTTTCATCATCTAAACAAATAAATTAATTTTAATAAATATATTTTTAAGGCCGTGTCTATTTGCACGTCAAATGTACGTAAAATTTTAAAATGTAAAAATAAAGAATTTACACGTATTTTAAGAAAAAAATGACATACAAATTATAAAAAAACACAATAATTAATAAGCATTAAAAAATAATAATTAATAATGAAAATAATTAATAATATATTACAAGAATGAAAAAATGTAACCTGTATTATTGAAACGAAATGTCAAACCTAGGGAATTTTTCAAATAACAAATAAAAATAAGAATAAAAAGAAGAGTAATAAGAAAAAAAATTAAAATATTAGTGCAGGTTAAATAAAAAAATCAATTCAAACATTCGCTCAAAAAACAACTAAATAATGAATTCCCTATAACGATAAATTTTACGTGCAAATAGCATCTCCGTATTTTTAAATAAAAAATTCGTATTAAAATTGAATATTTTTAAAAAGTACTTACGATTTGCCGAAATTATTATACCGTCAAATACTTTTGACTTCGCTGAATTTTCAGGCCATAAAAATTGAATTTTTTCGCCCACTGAAAGCACAGAGCACTTATTATTCACAATAATTGATTCCTCATAAATCACACATAATGAAGGCGGTGCAATACAATCTATTAAGTATTGCATATTTTTATGAAAACTTTTTTCTTACCCAAATGAAAATAAGTTTACTGTTTAAGTTGTTATGCACTACTGAAATAAATAGATTGTGATTCTGTCAAGGAAATTTTTTTCAAACAAAAGCAATTTTTAAACTCGAAATCGAATTTTGAAAAAATATCAGAATGCACACAAATTCAGACACTTAGAACTATTTTAATGGAATGCGAAATGTGAAGCATCTGTCATCTTCAAAAACAATTTTCAAATGAGGCCAAAAAAATATTAAAAATACGTTAACAGCGCTGGCGTAAGTATAACAATAATTAAAAAATTTCAAATCTTGAGAATTTGGATTTTATTTAAGAGAATGGTTGATTTTTGAGGGTATCTCTTTAGGTTACGAAAATACCTATTTCGACTTTACGTAGAAGTAATATTCGAAATTGAAATAATATTAGGAATAGTGAAACAACAAATAATGTTTGTGAAATTGAACAAGAAACAGATAATGAATTATCAGAACCTATGGATTATCAGGTATTTTATAATCATTTTATCATTTAAAATTCCATAAGGCTTAAAAATCATAATTTTTTGTTTTAAATCAAAAGTTTTGAAAGCTTGAAATTTGAAAATCTTATATTGATTATTTTTACTTATTTGTGTATCAATTTTTTAATTTTTCATATATGATTATAATATTCAATCGTTCGTATTATTATTTGATATGTAACTCATACTGTCAATTTTCAAAATACTTATAGAATAGACTTTGATAATAATGTGCAATATTATATATAAATTTTATCTTTTTTACATGTATTGAATTAGTTTGAAATTTCCTCTATTAAATTTATGCATATATAGTAGTGGCACTAAAATTATTTGTATTTAAGGAAATCGCATTTAGATAATAATTTACATGAAACATCCTTGTTATTTTCATATATACATGCACAAGTATTAATTTATAATTTTTTATAATTATATGCAATAATGATAGTTTAGTTTATGTATTATTTTGTTATTTAACCTATAAATAATAATACTAATTTTGAATAATCTTGAAAATATTTTTAGATCTAATTTTAAAAATAATGTGTAATATTTTATAAGCACTTTATCTTGTTTATGAATAAATTGTAATAAAATTATTTAAATTTTAAGAAATTCTGTTTTCATTTTAACTTTCATGAATCATAATTTTTAAATTGAAATCAATATTTGTACAGGCATAAGATTTTAAAATCATTTATTGATTGTTTTTACATGCCCTACTTCTTATGTATCTAAATTTTATAATTTTCGATCTGTGCACATATGGTATATGATATTTTATTATTCAACCTGATGTAAAAAATAATATCAATTTTGAATCGTTTTGATATTTTTAAAATTTAACTTTGATGATAATGTGTAATATTTTATGAGCATTTTATCTTGTTTACGTAAATTGAATTGTTTTGGAATTTTTTTTTATGTAATTTATTTCTATTTTTATATAACTTATATTTATAAAAGTTAAATTTAAATAAACATTTTTAGAAATTTAATATTTGTAAATTATATATTGATTACTTTTACTTATTTATGTATCAATTAAAAATTTTTTATGTGATATTATGATGGCGATAGCTTATAAATTATTTTTTCTAATCTAGGCTAAAATGAAAAATAAAAAAAATTTTGATTTTATAAAAAATTATTTCATATAAGTACACCCACAGTTATGGATTCTTTCCGAATGTTTTGAAATCCTGAACTTTCATTGGACCGTTCCGTTATTTTCTATGTTTCTATTGGAATATTTAAAAAAATTCGGAAAGAATCAATTAACGTTGGGTGTACATCTAAAATTTATAATTGCAGCATGAAGACGTAAATTCATTTGATGCTAATTCAACTGCTGGATCTTCTAGAACCTCCTCAATAGGTTCGCTTTCAGATGATGAAGTTTCAGATGATGAAAATTCTGTTAATAATGATTTAGCTTTAGGGGATAGTGATTTGACTTGGATGAACAAACAGCTATATGATAATGCAAATTTGACCGTCAGCGAAGCAGTTCATGAAATTTTGGAATTATTCTTTGAAAATGGATTAACTAAAAAATGCTTAGAGCGTCTATTGCAACTTTTGAATTTTTTATTACCAAAGCCAAATAACTTAACAAAATCTAAGTATAAGTTCTTAAAATTATCAGAATCTTTAATGCCTGCGAATATTGATTTAATTAAAAAACACCAAATTTGTGGAAACTGTTCTCATTATTTAGGCCGCTTTACAAAAAATGTTGTTGAATGTGATGATTGCAAAAGTAGTAATGTAAATGATGTTTTTATTGAATATGATCTTAAACAGCTTATAAAAGATGCATTTGAAAGAAGAGATCTGAAAAAATTAATCGACAAGAATAAAGAACGAAATAAAAATATTGATGAGGACACAATATGCGACGTCACGTCTACAAACGAATATAAAAAATTAAACCAAAATAAGTACGATTTGTGTTTACTGTGGAATACAGATGGTGCTCCTGTATCTAACAGTTCAAATGGACAAATATGGCCAATACAAGTAACAATTTTAAATATTTTTCCAAATAAAAGAAGATCTTACTTATTTTTATCTGGTTTATATTATAGTACTGAATCTAAGCCTCCGATGAATTCTTTTTCAAAACCTTTTACTGATACTTTAAAAGATCTTTACAAAAATGGAATCGAATGGTTTAATAAAGAAGAAAATTGTTTGGAACGTAGTTTTGTTGTTGCACCAGTCGTAACTTTAAATTGTCTAGCAAGGGCGACAGTTCAGAACTTGATGCAGTTTAATGGAGAGTATGGTTGCACTTTATGTGAGCATCCAGGCATTTCTTGTCCTACAGGATCGGGTCATACTCGTGTATATCCAGTTTTGCAAGAAAATGTTCCTTTACGAAACCACGAAAGTATTAGTGAGAGTGCTAGGACCGTTTTAGAAAATAATTTGGTTCATGATAAAGGTGTGAAGGAAATATCAATAACAGCAACCATACCTCATTTTAATTGTGCTACATCATTCGTCACCGATTATATATATCTTGTATGAAAATATTTATATTTATATATTTATATATTCTTTATATAAATTATATAAAGATTATATGAATCATTTAAAAATTATGTGTACATTTTTATTAAAGTATATAAGTATAAACATTTTTATACGAAAATACTTAAATTCTATTTATTTTTGTATAAAATATTTATATTTATACATTTATATATTCTTTATATAAATGATATAAAGACTATATGAATTATTTAAAAATTATATGAGTTCATTTTTATACATAGATTATGTATAATATTCTTCATATACTTCTTATATAACCTTCATATATTTTTTTTACATGGGTAAAGCCTGCTTCCAGCAAATTATTGAAATTTTTATGTTTGTTTTAAATTTCATGTCATCATAAAGTAAAATTACGACATAAATATTAATTTTTATGCAATTTTACAGTAAAATTATGGTTCAATTATTAAAATTAAGGAGATTTAAAATGGATACTACATCTTTACTCATGATTTTTGCCTATCTTTTTATTTTATTGCATAATTTCAGAAAATATAATGCTTATGAAAATTATTTAGTTAAATTTTTCGACAATTTCATTCACTAATTATTGAGATTTTCGGATAGCAATATTATGCATCAAAATTTTATAATTTTCTACTAGAAATAAAAAATTCTTAAAAAATAATGAATTGATTTATTTAAAAATTTAACTAAATAATCTTCGTGGTACATACTACAATTTAATGTATTTCTTTTCTGAAAATTTTACAATAAAATGGAAAGATTGTCAATATTTATGAGTACACGTGTAGTGTCCGTTTTACATCTCCTTAATGCATAGCCTTGAAGCTTGCTTCCAGTTTTGCATTAAATTTGCATCAAATTTCATGTTTTTTTTTTAACAGTGTATTAGAAAAATTAATTATTTCAATTTCCAGATGTACTATGAGAATATATCAATGTCAACTGTTTTTCATAAAATAATCTGCCTGTATTTAAAAAAAAAAATTTTAAATAGTGTGTAAAAATTTTAGTTTTTGTGTTTTACGTAGAAAAATAATTTTTAAATTATGTTCATAAGGAATAATAAATTGTTTTAAAATTATATATTCGAAAACTAAAAAATTTGTGTTTGAATTAGAGAAATATTGCATATATATAAATGACTACCCTGTTGAAAATAAAGACGTCTTTTTTTGTTCCAAATCCTGACACGTCAAATGACGTCTTTATTTTCAACAGGGTAAGTTTCACTTTGTTTATTTTTTTTATATAGATTATACAATATATAAACACAAGATACGATTGCCCATTAGAAGCTATGTATTGCATTGTAAGCTGCTGCTATCGCAAGCTTAATTTTATTTTGACAAATTTACGCGTATTTAAAACGTTTACTCAATACATAATAATTTAAGTAAATCCCTACTAAAAGTTATGATCAAAATGTTACAGGTAATATTTGTTAATTTTACTCTACCTCAATTATTTGTAATAACTACGTGATACTTGCTTTTTATTAAGGAAAACCCAAGCATTCACTTGTTATGTTTACTGTGAGAGTAGAAACGCCGTTTCTCTATTGATTAAGAGAACAATACATTGTGCCTCTTTTAATTCGATAAATAATATTTAATTGAGAAATATGATATAATTAATTTCACTAGTATTATTCTAACGTAAATTTGTCATAATTCCTAACAAGATCGAACTATGCGGTGAAGCCGTCACGTCATCAATAATTGTTTCTTTAATTACAAACGTTTATTGCACGGCCACAACCACATGCCTATTTATTATGTTTGTGTAGTTTTAATTATTAATTTGTTGTGTTTATATAGTAAGTTTAGTGTAAGGAAAGAGCTAACCCGTAGACGGTAAAGGACGCCTTGCCTAACCGCTCTAAGGGTCTTATGCTCAAGGAAAGGAAAAAAGGATGTAAGAATGAGATAGGTTTTAATTCTTATATACTTTTATTTTTAAAAACACGACACATGGCACTGAAATTATTGATATTACAAGTAGACAAACGGGTACATAGGACAAATATATGTCAATATACTATGCCGTCTTACTGCCTACTTGTAACAATAAAACTCCATTCTGACTCAAGATTTTATTTTAAAGTTATTTATTTAACTGAAGCAGACACGAGAGTGACTCTCTTTACATTTTGGTTCAAGCACATAGGCTCGCTTTCAAGCCGCCGACGCTCATATCGCCTCTCTTACTCTAGAGAAGGGATATTACATGTTAAGCACGTAGATAACTGTACGAAGCATGGGCGTAGCTGCGCGCTGTGAACGCGCGTTCGGTTCTCGATCGAGTACTGATTAAAGCAATGCGTCACAGCATATTGGAATATAATATTAGTAAACTTTTCCATACAATTTATAGATTAGCTGTTCATAATGGAAATGAAAAATATGTGTATTTCGAAGTAGGATCCGAACACGAAATTGATAAGAAAAATGTAAATACATTATTAACAGCGTGGTTTGAACTTAATAAAAGTGCCCCAGAGGCACATAATTACTTTTATTCTAATATACCGCAAAATTATGTTTTTAATCAAACACATAAAACATGGACGAAAAGAATAAAAACTATGAAACCTATTACAACCAGAATGTACGTAGTTAATCAAAAACAAAGAGAAAGATTCTTTTTAAGATTACTTCTGCTTCACGTCAAAGCTGCAACATCTTTTGAAAGCTGAGAAACTTTTGATGAAATTACATACCCAACATTCTTTGAAGTCGCGAAAGCAAGAAATTTAATTGAAATCGATGATGAATGGGATAAATGTTTAAAAGAATATTGTAAATCTCGATTTCCAGAAGCTCTTTGTCAATTATTTGGTTATATTTGTACATTTCACAATCCAATTAATGCTCGAGAATTATATGAAAAATATAAAATCTATTTTTATCTGGAATAAAATCACAATGACATCGAAATACGCTTTTGAAGCCGTCGATCGCATGTTAAAAGATGTATGTGATGATAATTATCCGTTTGGAGGAAAAACATTTATCATATCAGGTGATTTTAGACAAACATTGCAATAGTAAAACATGGAAATAGAACATAGATAGTAAAAAAATTGTGTAAAAAAAGCTATTTATGGGAACATTTTTAATGCATGTCTCTATAAGAAAATAAACGTTTATCAAAATCAGATAATAAATTTGAAAATTGGTTATTTGATATAGAAAATGGTAATTTTTATTTGAAATATAAAAACGGAAATGTAGTTATACAAATTCTAAAAGAAATATTGTCAAAGCGTAATCTAATTGATGAAATTCACGGGCATAATATAAATATTCAAAATTGTGACTATTACGAAAATATTATATTAGCACCGAAAAACTTAGATGTAACAGAAATAAATGAAAAAATTTTATCAAAAATGATGTAAATAACGAAAGTTAAGACGTAATTTTGCCAACAGAATTTTGAAATTTTTTAACGTCCAACGATTTACCTCCACATAAATTACAATCAATAAAAGGAGCTATAATAATGCTTTTAAGAAATGTTAATTTGAATGAAGGACTTTGTAACGAAACCCGATTAGTAATAACGTAATTAAAACAATTTACTATTAATGCGCGAATATTAACAGGGAGTAAAAAAGGGAGCTTTATATTCTTACCACGTATGACCTTATCATCAAATGATGAACTCCCATTCCAGATGATCAGAAAAAAATTTCCTGTAAAACTTGCTCATGCAATGACTATTAATAAGTCACAAGCACAACCATTTAAAAAAGCAGGAGTGTATTTACCAACACCAATTTTCAATCATGGGCAGTTATACTTGGCACTTTTAAAGACAACTAATAAAAAAAAATTAAAAATATTAACAAAAAAATCAAGGAAAGTTAAAAATAAAATGGTCTATACAAACATCGTTTACAAAGAAATATTATGAAACCACAATACAAAAATTGAATATAATGAATAAGAAAATAAAATCAAACATATTTAAAACTCTAATATAATATTAAATGTAAAAAAATTGAAAATCATGAAGTAGAGTTTAGCGCTGTGTGGTAAAAAATCACAGCTGCTATTGTTAGTTCTGTTCCATTGAAATAACGCGATTGCTTTTTTAAATGCTGTGTGGCTAAAAAAAACATGGTTGCTATTGTAAGTGCTGTAATGGGGAAGAACGCTAAAACTATTGCAAGCACTGTGTAATTAGAAATTTGCGACTGCTTTTAAGAGCACTATCTGGTTTAAAAAACGCGGCTGTTACTTTATGAGCTAAAGATGGAAAACGCAACAAATATTGTAAGCGCTGTGTAATTAAAAATTCGTGGCAGCTATTTTAAGCGCTGTGTGGTTAAGAAAACGCAGCTGCTATTGTAAATGCTGTGTAATTAAAAATTCACGGTTGCTATTTTGAGCGGTGTGTAGTTCCAAATTCGCAGATGCTGTTTTGAGTGCTGTGTGGTTGAAAAACGTGGCTGCTATTGTAAGCGCTGTGTAATTAAAAATTTACGGTTGCTATTTTGAGCGCAGTGTAGTTACAAATTGGCAGATGCTGTTTTGAGCGCTGTATGGTTAAAAAAACGCAGCTGCTATTGTAAATGCTGTGTAATTAAAAATTCACAGTTGCTATTTTGAGCGCTGTGTAGTTACAAATTCGTGACTGGTATTTTGAGCACTGTGTGGTTAAAAATACGCGGCTGCTATTGTAAGCGCTGTGTCATTAAGTATTCACGGTTGCTATTTGGAACGATGTGTAGTTAAAGGAACTCGACCGCCAATGTAAGCATGGTGTTATTGATAAAACGCGACTTTTATTGTAAACGTTGTATAATAAAAATAACACGACTGCTATTGTAAACGCTGATAATTAAAGAAATGTGGATATTAATATTAGTGCTAAGCTAAATGAACTGAAATCATTATCAAAAGTAACGTTCAAAGCAGGATCTGTTATAATAAAGAAGATAATCTGAATAAATCAAATAATGCAAGAAGATATAATTAAAAATAATCACTATAGAACTAAGCCTTGGTGCGTCCTCAATAAAATCTTTAGTTAATGATTTCTCGAAATGCTTCTAATTAATTACAAATATAAGTTCAGAAGTGAAAATGTTTATATAGAAATTTTTTTTCCAATCAGAATAAACTATAATAATGGCTATTTATTTAGATTGTCTTCTCTCACAAAGCTTTACTGATGAGTCCTATAAACAGATCTGTGACGAAAAGTAAAATTTAAAATTCATTAAATAATATACATATCATGATCATCGTCATCATCATCATCATCGTCATCATCATCATCATCGACATCATCATCATCATCAACTCAAACATCAGCATCAATGTGTAGACGTACGTGTGAATGAACAGAAGCAAAGAAACAGAGTCAAAGGGCGGCATCGGAGTTACGGAACAATATCATAAAAAGGAAGCCAGGGAGACCGACACGGAGACAAAAAGACAGAGACGGGAAAATTAGACACAGAACAGAGGAACGAAGATGAACAAACGGAGAGAGAGAGATGGAAAGATGGAGACGGAGAGACGTAGATGAAGGGATGGAGACATAGACAAAGAGACAGAGACGGAAACAAAGAGACAAAGACAGATAAACAGAGATAAAGAGACAAAGACAGATAAACAGAGATAAAGAGACAAAGCCAGAGAAATCTAGACAAATAGACAAACACGAAAAAACGGAGACAACAAGTCGGAGACAGAAAGACGGAGACAGAGAATCGGAAACACACGGAGACGGAGAGACGGAGAAGGAGAGACGAAGACGGAGAGGGAGACAGAGAGACGGAGATGGAGAGACAAAAATGGAGTGATGGAGACTGAGTGACGGAGACAAAGAAACAGAGACGGAGAGAGAAAGACGGAGAGACGGAGATGGAGAGATGGAGTGACGGATATTGTGTACGTGTGTGTGTGTATTAGAGTATGTGTATGCGTTTGGATACGTGCATGTGTGTGTATGTGTGAATGTGTATATATGTATGTATATGAGTGTATGTATATGCTAATGCTGCACGTGTGTATGTGTATGTATGTATGTGACATTAACGCAAAAGATATTCACCTAAGAAAAAAAAAAGTCTTTATTCTTTACTTTAATATAATAGTAGTAAAGTTTTAGAAAAAGTGAAATTATGAATAAAAAATTTATAAGAAAATTTACCAAAAAATGTTAAAATAAATGTATGAGAAAAATTATATGAAAATTTTTTATTTAAGTTTCAAGAAATTTAAGAAATTTTTTAATAGTATAAAATAAAAATGTGAGAAAAATGAGGAAAAATTTAAGAATATAGTGTGGAGTGGGTAAAAATAAAATTTATTATATGTAATAAAAATAAATTTTTAGAATTTATCAACAAATATACAATAAACATATGGTTATAAAAACTTTATAAAAAATAGAATACCAATATTTTACAAATCAATAGATAAAGTAGGCGGTATATAAAATATTTCAAAGATTTGCTCTATTGGGCGGTTGTCTTACTTTTCTATGAAAATATTTAATTTATTAGTAATAAAGAAAATTTAGATTAGACAAGGACAGAACTATACGGCCGCCTCTTAATATAAATTCTCGTATACCACAAAAACCGCAATGGGTCGTGAGAGATTCAATATTGATACAATCATCGCCAACTTGTTGTGCTATACATAAATTTACAACATGTAAATTTACGTTAGCACTATAGAGATTGCCTTGTCTCGAAATCATAGAATATATATCTATTTTCCGGCTTATTTTTATTGTGCGTGCTTGTTTCAACAGCGAGCGGTTTAATGTAGCACATTTCATTGTAAGTGTGTATAATTTTACATAAATCACAATAAACTGTACCACTTTTGTGCTCTGGTTTATTTTTTTTTCTGTTAATATTTTTAACCACATATTTATCGCATTTTCATATGACAGCACACACACTACTGTTCTGATCATAACTTCTATTTTGTAAGTGTCTCGTGTAACACGCTTGACTCACAAAACTTCTGTTACAAGTAGAACAGATTATATTTTGTTTTCAATACACACACACACACACACACTGGTTTGGCAAAACAACAAGGACAAATATCTCTACATTTATGCAAATCATTTTCGATCGTATGCTTTGTTATTTTTCGCAAAACTTTGAGCGTCCACCAGCTTGCTGTAAAGATTTTATAAAAGCAAAATTTCCTGGGGGACCAAAGTATAATAAATTAATTTCTTGTGGTGATAGTATATTATTATCGTTATTATTATTTATAAAAAATTCTGAAATACGTCCATCGTACGATATTTGAGACATACTATTCGCAAACTCATTATTTTTTCTAATGACTAGAGCGATATTTTTTGTGCAAGCTATTTTTAAAAAAGTTGAATATGTTCCATATGACACCCATTTTCAGGTATATCATTTAGGTCAATTCTAGCTTTTTTTAAAATATCAAGCGCACATTTTTTTTTAAAAGCACGTCGTGAATCAATCGCGCTTTTCCAATTTTTTAGAAAATTTGTATTTTTCGGATCGGATTGAAACAACAAATATGCTAATCCAACCGCTATCGCTCGTGGCAAACAAAGATCATCATCATTTTGTATCGTAATGATAGAGCGCTTTCTTTTAGCGGCTTCTTTGTTTAAGGGTTTACCTAAATTTCTAGCCCTGTCTGTAATTCCTTTCACTAAAGTAATATCAAGAATTCAATTATTATTGATATTTAATTTCGAATTACTTTGAGCAATTTAAAAAATAATGTCAAACAATTTTTCGGGGCGAAAATTTCTTACGTATTTCAAACGCATCCACCCGGGTCCATGAGTAAATTCATCGCTCGTAATGTATCCCGTAATATAATGGAACAAATTTTCGGTTCAATCTATCATTAACGCAAGAATTTCTGTAATTGCTTCTTGCAACCACACTAAAGGGTTGGTATTTCGTGGGGGCGTTTTAATTCGTATAGTTAGGCGCTCGCAACGCACACCATAACGAATTCCCACCCAGTTGTCGAGAAATTCCAGCAAACTTTTGCGCATTTCTACCACCACCACCTACCTGATTATATAAATTAACCTCCTTTTCTCTATTATTTACACATGAACAATACTCAAGTTCGCTATCACTCTCATTCATCACACTATCACCTAATATCGCTTCATTACTGAAAAACGGTGATACTCTCATAACTTTCTGATATAATTATATTCTTTTCTGAATTCAAACATTTACTCACGCTACTTGTATTGCTAATACTCTCATCACTCTCCGGTATTGTTGTGTTCTTTATAATTATTTTTTTATTATTTTTATATATATATATATATATATATATATATATATATATATATATATATATATATGATGATGACAGCAACAACGCAGCAGATGTTAATTATATAAGCGATAGCGATGGATATATTAATAATAAAATAATTAGAAAAAATATAATAATACCGAGAGCGATGAATGTATTAGCGATAGCGATAGTGATGATATATATATATATATATATATATATATATATATATATATATATATATATATATATATATATATATATATATATATATATATATATATATATATATATATATATATATATATATATATATATATATATATATATATATATCGATAGCGATAGTAATGATATATATATATATATATATATATATATATATATATATATATATATATATATATATATATATATATATATATATATATATATATATATATATATCATCGCTATCGCTATCGCTAATACATTCATCGCTCTCGGGTATTATTATATTTTTTCTAATTATTTTATTATTAATATATCTACCGCTATCGCTTATATAATTAACATCTGCTTCGTTGTTGCTGTCATCATCGCTTTGATTTAAATATACTTGTTTCAGCAATTCTAGGTCGTTAACTATATAAAAATAAAAAAAGACAAAAATAAATATTTTCATGTCAACTTATTTTTATTATTTTTAATTTATAAAATAACGCCTTATTTTAAAAATAAAACTAAAAATTAATAAAAAAAAAAGAATTTACGTAGAAAAGTTAATATATAAACGTGAATGTTCGCGTTGAATATACTACTTTTGATATCTTTAAGAGTCGCCTGTATCGTTCTGTCCTTGTCTAATCTAAATTTCCGTTATAATAAATAAATTAAATATTTATATACAAATGTAAGAGATGAGCGCTGTAGAGTAAAAAACGAGCAAACGATTCTATTATATGAAAAAATATGAAATTTCCATTACTTTTCAAGTAAAGTATGAAACGAAAAATTGAGTTGACTTTGACTGTTTTCCGTTTTATACCTTATTTAAAAATAATGGAAATTTCATATTTTTTCATAAAATAGAATCGGTTGCTCGTTTTTCCTCTACAGCGCGCATCTCTAACATTTGTATATAAATATTTAATTTATTATAACGGAAATTCAGATTAGACAAGGACAGAACGATACGGGCGACTCTTAAGGAGATGTAAAATGGACACTACGCATTCACTCATAAATATTGACTATCTTTTCATTTTGTTGCAAAATTTTCAGTAAAGAAATGCATTAGCTTTTAGTATGTACCGTGAATATTATTTGGTTAAATTTTCATAAAAATTTAATTACTAGTTATAGAAAATTAGGGTTCCAATCAGGGTTGCAAATATTTAAATCATTTTGGGCTTTAAATAAATTTTAATTCACAAATCCTTTTTGAATTCGTAATTAGAGTTTTATTTAATTAACAATTCCTTTTAAATTAATAATTAAAAATATTTTAATTAACAAATCAAAATCTAATCGTGAATTGAAAAGGCTTTAATTAAAAAATCAAAAGGAATTCTTACTTAAATAAATTTCAATTAAGAAATCAAAATGTAATCGTGAATTGAAAGGGCTTTAATTACAAAATCAAAAGAAATTCTTAATTAAATAAATTTCAATTAAGAAATCAAAATTTAATCGTGAATTGAAAGGGCTTTAATTCCAAAATCAAAAGGAATCCTTAATTAAATAAATTTCAATTAAGAAATCAAAATGTAATCGTGAATTGAAAGGGCTTTAATTCCAAAATCAAAAGGAATTCTTACTTAAATAAATTTCAATTAAGAAATCAAAATTTAATCGTGAATCGAAAAAGCTTTAATTCCAAAATCAAAAGGAATCCTTAATTAAATAAATTTCAATTAAGAAATCAAAATGTAATCGTGAATTGAAAGAGCGTCAGTTATGATTATGATTTGTGAATTCGAGGGCTTAAATTAAAAATTCCATAATTCCTTTTTAATTAAACGTTTTAAAGGAATTTTTATCATATATATGTATATAGAAAAACAGATGTGGACGCGCACATACATACGCACCTGGGCTCATATATATGCAACATTTCGTGTCGACCCAAACGCACACATACAGACAAGTTGATATATATATATATATATATATATATATATATATACATACATACGTACATATATACGTGGGACATTCCACGTCAATTAGAATGCACCCACAGACAGGTTTATATATATGGGACATTTCATGCCAATGCGCATGCACACACACAGGATTATATATGTATATATATATATATATATATATATGGGAAATTTCGGGTCAACTCGTACGTACTCATGATCACAGGCTTCTCTATATATATGGAACATTTCATGACAACTCTCACATACCTATCCGAGTTCCTTCAGGTTCGCATATATGGGTCGTTGCATGTCAATTTTCATTCATGCACACACACGTTAATATACATGGGATTTTTTATTTAAATTTCAACGCACACACATACAGGTTTATATATATGGGACATTTCATGCCAATGCGCACGCACACATACACACACACAGCATTATATATATATATGTGGGACATTTCATGTCAACTTGTACATACTCATAATCACAGGCTTATCTATATATATGGAGCATTTCGTGACAACTCTCACACACCTATCCGAGTTCTCCGGTTTTCATACATGGGACGTTTCGTGTCAATTTTCATTCATGCACACACACGTTGATATACATAGGATTTTTTCTGTAAATTTCAACGCACGCACATACAGGTTTATATATATGGGACATTTCATGCCAATGCGCATGCACACACACAGGATTATATATATATATATATATATATATATATATGGGACATTTCATGTCAACTCGTATGTACTCATAATCACAGGCTTTTATGTATATATGGAACATTTCATGACGACTCTCACACACCTATCCGAGTTCCTTCAGGTTTACATATATGCGACGTTTTATGTCAATTAGCATTCATGCATACACGCTTTTATATACATGCGACTCTTCATGTCAACTCATGTACGACCTTACTGACAGGTTTTTGCATATGTATATATGGTCCTTTTCATATCAAATTGCTCACGTTCACCCGCAATTTTTTTGTTTATATATATATATATATATATATATATATATATATATATATATATATATATATGGGACATTTCATGTTAACTTGCACGTACTCGCAAGCACAGGTTTTTCTATATATATATGGGACATTTCATGACAACTTGTACACACCTATCTAAGTACCCTTAGGTTTATATATATGAGACGTTTCATGTCAATTCGCATGCATGCACACACGCGTTCATGTACGTGGGACTTTTCATGTCGACTTACAAGCATGATATAAACATATATATATATATATATACATAAGGGACATTTCATGTAGAATCGCTCGTACACACACAGGTTTATTCAAGTTTATATGGAACATTTAATTTCAACTCATACGCACACGCTCACACATACAAACACATATTTAACTTTATATATATATATATATATATATATATATATATATATATATATATACTAGGGGTTCCCCCTGCTCGCTTCTCTCCTCACAACCCCCATTGCATCACCTTCTACAAATATAAACTTTTATATATATAATTTTTAAATTTATATTACTTTAAAATTATTATTTTTTTTTTTTTTTTTTTTGTTTCTTGGTCATGAAGATTAGTATTTATTAGAAGTTAAATACACTTATTAAGGTATATGAAGTTAAGTATTATAAAACGTTCCATGATAGTTTAATACTTTAAATATGTTGAAGATATCTACATGGTGGGCCATTTTAATCTATGCACCTGAAAAACTCAGTAAGTTCGCATCCTATCAAAAAATGACCTTAATGAAAGTTGTAGGATACAAAGGGGGTCAAACAATAGTGACCTTGAATTTGACCTTCAAGCTGACCTTCAAGGTCAAATCAAGGTCAACTTGAGTTTTTAAATGGAAACCCCTATTTTTACACCGGAATCGGAAAGGGCGGTAAATTTTACGTCCGAATATGCTCTCAGGTCATCTGACCTCGATGACCTCAAAGGTCAGATGAAGGTCATAAATACGAAATAATCGGATAGCTATGAAAAACCTTAGGTAGGGTATTGCCGAAAAAGTAAAGGTCAACACTGAATTTCTCGCTAAAAATTACTCAAATTATGATCTTCATTTTTTCGACAACACCTTACATAAGAATGTTGACAGCTACCCAATTATTTCGTATTTATGACCTTCACCTGACCTTTGAGGTCATCGAGTTCAGATGACCTGAGAGCATATTCGGACAAAAAATTTCCCGCCCTTTCCGATTCCGGTGTAAAAAATAGGGGTTTCCATTTAAAAAACTCAAGTTGACCTTGATTTGACCTTAAAGGTCAGCTTGAAGGTCAAATTCAAGGTCACTATTGTTTGACCCCCTCTGTATCCTACAACTTTTATAGAAGTCATTTTTTGATAGGATGCGAACTTACTGAGTTTTTCAGGTGCATAGATTAAAATGGCCCACCGTGTATAATAATATTCAATCGCTTTACGATAGGAGCACAGCCATTCAACGTATTTACCTCGAGCTCAGCCCAATGTTCTTTTCTCTTCCTAATTTCGTTCATTCTTTGATAACAATCAATTAAATTAGCTAACAATTAACTACCTTTCAGCTATCTCTCAGCTAACTTTCAGCTAAATTTTATCTGAATTTCAGCCAACTTTTAGCTAACTTTCAGCTAAATTTTATCTGAATTTCAGCTATCTCTCAGCTAACTTTCAGCTAAATTTTATCTGAATTTCAGCTAACTTTTAGTTAACTTTCAGCTAAATTTTAGCTGAATTTCAGCTAACTGAGGGCACATAAAATTCTTATACACGGCGGCGGCGGCGGCGGCGGCGTAGGCGATATATCTTTATTATATAGAGAGAGATATATATATATATATATATATATATATATATATATATATATATATATATATATATATATATATATATATATATATATATATATATATACATACTTTACCTTATCGATGTAGACAATATTTAAAAATAGTTATTTATTATGCTGTGGTACCCACGATCGCCGTCTTTGGATACCTAGGTGTTAATGACAACTTAAACATCATCTACAGCTAAAACTTTTGAAATTCAACTTATAGTTCAATAACTACTTTGAAGTTGTTTCAAATGTTATCTAGCCAAACATGGATGTTCCGAGTAAGATGAACATTGTCTACAAGAATATCTTTTGAAATTTAGCCATTATTTATTAATAACATGTACGTTTCCCGAGATGACATCTCACAATATCCAGGTGATCCTGGCTACCTGGAAATCGTCTATATGAATGAATTTTGAAATTTTCCATACCGATTATGAAGTTTACAGATATTTGCAGGGACTACGTCAAATGAAACTTGGAGATTCTTTTAGATTTCGATTCTAAGGTTGTTTGATTAGGTCGGAGAATACTCGGAAATAAAAAGATTTTAAAAGAACAATTGTTTAAGATTCATGCAAGTTCCATGAAATATGTTGATTTACTCGTAGTCGATACCCATATATAAAGATCATTCATACAAATCATCTCGCATATAAATTTGCGGTAGTATCCCTACTAATTTATGAATTTTTCATTCGAATAATGCCAGCGAAATTTAACTTCGAGAAAGCATATTACTATTGTAATTAGTGAATAATTTTAACATTTTTTCATCAAATATCATTCCGATATACAGGTAATAAGCGCTATTATTTAAAAAATTTAAAAAAAGTTAATTTATTTATTTTATACTTTTTAGTCTATTTATTCAATTATTGTATTTTATTTTTAAAGCATATTTTTAAAATTTTGTATTTTCTATTTTTAAGTTAAAATTGTTTTTATTATCATTTAGAGTTACATTGCAACCAGACTTTTCGAAGATTACACTCAGGTACATCCGTTATCGGCGACTTGGTACTCCAGTTCGACCTCTTCATCCTAAATCATTATTATGCATTAAAGATTCACTTTCAAACCTTGAATTAGGTTTTAGCAGCCCCGAAATCCCCCGGGGAACCCACCTCGACCCAGAGAAAGCCTCCCCACTTGTACTTCCTCGGAGACGACGTCCATGCGTATTCTGGACAACGTGCATCACTTTGTGGCAATTGTTTGATCTCAAATTCGGTTTTAGCAACCCTGAAAACCCCCGAGAAACTCGCCTTGACCCAAAGAAAGCCTCCCCATTTATACTTCCTCGGAGATGACTTTTCACACCCATTATCATCGACCTGGATGTCCAGGTACCAAAATGACAACTGATTATTGTATTGTCATCCAAGACCAAAGTCTATGCCAATTGTCAGAATTTATATCTGTCAAAAAGTGCCTGAAATCGAGCGCGCAAGATTTGATTACAGACAGACAAACATGCAAACAGACATGAAGGCAAATATAAGAAAAGCGTATATAAAAAAAATATTTACCTACGTTAAGTCTGCTTTGAGACTAATTATCTTTCGTTTTTTATGACAAAAACAAGTAAATTGAATTTGAGAAAATTTCTATAAGTTACTTAAATTTATGAAAAAGTCAATATAAATCGTCATTTTTGCAGAATCATGAAGATTATGATTATTTTCGCGGAAATTATAAAGTTATGGAAATTATTTATGGAAACGTTTTCGATTGGAAAATTTGTGATTATTGCAGTTGAATTTTGTTACATCATCATCAGTTATATCCTTGTTAAAATGACCCGAAAATTTCTAAAAGAATCGGAACAAATATTTTTCCGGTCTTTAAAGAATGTTTAAGAACTATTATGAAATGAAAATTGATAAATGTTTCAAGTTTTCCGAATCGTTCCGACATTAAAATTTCAATTATAAGCCGTTACTCATAAAATTTGGAAAAGTCTATTGTATGCAACTATTTTTCTAGTGATTCAGTTGTAATTTATAAAATTGTGAATTTGGGTGATTCATTATGTTTCTTTCCGTAATATTTATCTGATGTTGGAGCTACAGCAATCAAGTTTTGCTTTTTTTATTTCATTAATATCATTTTAAATTCGTAAATTAATAGTATATTGTGTAACGAGTAAGGTTTAGTTGACTATTGCGCATGAGGGCAAGTTGGCGCACGAGCGTAGCGAATAGCGCCATTGCCCGAGACTCTCTCTCTCTCTCATCTGCCGTACGACTGACTCGCAATAGTATATTTCAATACTTTTTGGTACTATTATTTGTAATTAAATTACATACTTTTAGTTCACCAATTTCACGTTTATACGGAATAATTACGATTTTGTTAATGTAAAAATAATACAAGAATAGATGATACGATTTACTTTTTCAGAGGTTAAAGCAAGATAGAGTATAAAATTCATCATATGGTCGATGAGATACAGTATGAGGGCGCTGCGCTTGTATAAACCTTTGCGATTTTACATTAATTAACGCTTTTGCGTGACATTATTTTACAGAATGTAACGTATTTACGTGATTTAATACAAAATAATATTATACATAGCTGTGAAACACACGCCCTCAAAAAACAACACACGCAGCGCGCGCTATTAGCTACTTACTACCCCGAAAACACATGTGCTATAGGCCGCTTACTCAGCACGGATGAGAAAAACAAATATAATGACTTGTCCGCACTAAAGCTATGTTAATACAATAATTTTTGTTAAAATAAAAAATCATTTAAACTTTTAAATTTTTTATGAACTTGGATTGGAAATTATATCAAGCTCGACAAACCTAATCTTAAAATACGTTACATTGAAAGTTTGTATTATTACTTTTTATGTAGTACTCTCGTGGGTTTCTTGAGTTGTCCGCACTTGAGTTGAATCTTACAAATTTTTTCTTTGTCGCAAAAAAATGTTATTAAACGCATTGTTTATTCATAACTTGGGATTGGAAATATTATTAGAAGACTGGAAGCTTCGTCATGCTCTTAAAAATAAAAATAATGTTATCTAATTTTAAAAATAATATTAATCTGAATAATATATCCTCATCAGAAAAGTTATTGTAATTTATATATTTTTAGAACCTTTCCAATTTCATGTGTACCACTATGGTATTCTATGGGGATATCCATCCAACTTTAAATTCTCTAGTAACAGGTCATTATTTAAACTAGGTTATAATCTTTTGTGCTATCCTGTAACTCTATTTCTGATGTATTTTGTAAATGTGCCACAAACGGCGCAGCAGATAATTCTATAAAAAGTAAATTTACACATAAGATAAATTACGGTAATTTTTTATGTGTAAAAATGAATGTTTCATAGAAATATCTACTGCGCCGTTTGTTAAAAATTTACAAAATACATCAGAAATAGAGTTACAGGATAGCACAAAAGATTTGAACCTAGTTTAAACAATGTGCATCATGCGGTAACCCAGTAACAGCTGTAATATGACCTGTTACTAGACAATTAAAAGTTTTGTGGATATCCCCATATATCAAAAAATATGATTATGACTTCTTCAGATTCTTTATGAATTTCTAATATATTGAATAGTGATTTTTGAAGAGCATATCATAGTATTAATTAAATTAACTTATTAATAAACTGAAAAATTGCCTAGTATTAATAAATTAGTGCGATTTATTGTATTTATTCACAAAAAAATTTATAGCTTAGTCGTGTAAAATGGCTTTATTTCCACTATCAAACAATTCCATGGTATGCTTAACTATTTCAAGAGTTAAACAAATTTAATAATATGTATATTTTTTTATAACTTCAAGATCGTTACTGAGAATCATAAATAATTTTCACGGTATTTTATTAATAGCAGGTCGTACATCTCTATCCTTTTATAATGAAAAAATTCAATTTTCTGCAAAACCTTATGATTGTAGCAGAAAATAAAAAGAAAGCCCCATCTCGTATACTAAAAAGCAATATTTTCTCTTATGAGAAAAAATTATTTTTATCGTTTCGTTTCAAAGAAAACTTTGAAAAACTGAATTGTCCATCCAAACCTCGATATTTCAAGTTTTTCAAGGTTGTTTTCAAAAGGAATCGATAAAAAAATTTTTTCCTAATCAAAGAAAATATTGCTTTTATGATACAAGATGGGGCTTTCTCTTTTTTTTGCTAAAATTATTAGTTTTTGTAAAAAAATCAATTTTTTTGATTACAATAGGACATATATACTCGACCTCCTCTTAAGGATCTTTAATAGCTATTAAACTCTTTACAAGATTGTAATAATTCATCTCGATTTACTTTCACAGAGTTCGTGAAGTTTCATTAACCTTTCAATCAATATACAGAAAATATAAAGATTCATCCGTATTCTTAAATGATCTCATAGGAGTCGAGCTGTGGCTCATTCGGTAGAGCGTTGGATTCGTAATCTCGAGGTTCCGAGTTCGAATCCCGCTCTCGGCAGATTGATGCAAGCACCACTGTACGTTACATGTGCTTTGTTCACAAACACACTTACGAGCTCCGTCGCTGATTAGCATAGCAATAATAGCATAGCATAAATATAGCGACGTTAAAAAAAAAAAAAAAAAAATGATCTCATAGATTTATAATCATTTATTTACCAATAATTTAATAAATATATTCATACGATGATAAAACGTGAAAAATATTTCTGAAAAATTTTTTAAAATACAATCTAGAAGGATTCTCCTGAAAACTTTACAGTGCTGTTCAATTCTAAAGCGATCTTAATTGTTCATTAATTGTGAATACGATAAAATTAAGGTTACTATTCCTTAGTAAAACTTAATGAATCAAAAAAGTTCAGAAGGTATCAACGAAAATCATGACAATTTTTTTCATAAGAGTTCACAAAGTTGTATTATGGACTGGTACCAAAAACCGCAAAAAATTAGAAAGGTTCTTTTACATCAGAATCTTTCCAAACCTTAATGTACATGTTCACCGGGGTATTTCACCTGAATACGGAGGACATTTATAACTAATATAGGTAGCTAGGAGAGTTTCCGTAGCCGATGGAGATCCACGGCTCCACCAAAGTTTTTCCTATGTATTTTGGTGCCTTGAACACGAATTTCGAGGGTGGATAGCTGGAAAATAGTTAGGAAAATCTCTAAAGTAAATTTTCTGGTTGTTAATTCTTCGCAGAAAAACATAATTTTTCGTGTTTTTCATCAAATATTAAGTCGAAAATATTCTTATCAATTTTGCCGTACATTGCACCATTTCTCTGTAAAAACATCATAAATATAAAAAAAACTCATTTTGCCATTTTTAATGATTTTTTTTATTTTATTGCACTAATCATTGGTGACCAATATAATTAAGAATTTTTACATTTTAATTAGCTAAAATTATTCTTTAATCCACCAACTGTTGATAAAAAAAGAACGGTTTAGGCTGGTTGCGGTCTTCCTTTAATTTTTCACGAATAATTGAACCGCTTATTCAGAAAGTACCGCGCAACGGTGCTCACATGAAAAAGTCAGGTCGGAAAATAGGGGAGATTGCTATAGTAACATTAAAGTCCACGGTTCCAAAAATTTTTTTTATATATTTTGTCACTAAACATTAATTTAAAGGGGGTGAAGTCGGAAAATGTCCAGGAAAAGAGTACCCCCCGTTAAGATAGGTAAAATGCCCTCCCTCATATATTTTAAAACTAATATTTTTTCTTGTTTTTATAGTAATTAAGATTAGGTTTTGTTATATTTATAGTTTCCTAACACATACCCTAACCTCAACATAACCTAAAAATCACTTTTTTTATAAAATTTATTTTTTATTTGGAAGGATGAATGATATTAATCCCGCGAAAAACATATGACTAGGTCTTAGCACTCTCTTCAACTGTGATTTTTTGTGAGTCCTAGAAAGCAGTTTTTCTAACCTAAAAATAACATTTAAATCATAAAATCTCCGTAACTTTGCTCTGGGAGGGGCTACAAGTAATTTTCTGGGCTTAAAATTTGTATTTTTAAAAAACAAATACAATTTATAATGACCAAAAATTCGATTCTGGCATGGCGCCATGGCGAAAAACTCGAAAAACCATTTTTTCATAGGTTTTCTGTCGGTTATTGGTCTCTAGCAACTCACAAATCATTTTTAAAGCAAAAAAAAATAGCTTCATTGGATTCTACGTGAAAAAATACATTGAAAATATGCATAATAACTTTAGGAATACTTGGATGCTGTTACAAAACAATTAAAAAAATAAAATAATTCTAAAATTATTACATAGCTACTTTGCGTCGTTGCTGCATTTTATGTTTTTATGACCTTGGTCATCTCTTTAGAGTCTCAAAGCTACTATTCAATGTATCCATAGGCAAATTATGTCCACTACACCCGAAAAACAGAGACAAATTTTAGGCAGATAACGTTAACTCCTATATGTACATATATATATATATATATATATATATATATATATATATATATATATATATATATATATATATAAGGGAATAACTTGCTATCCCTCGTATATACATAAGGAATGGTGAGTTGTTCTTAGGGAACGCAAATTATTTTTCTTATACATAGATAAAAAACCAATGTTTATCTATTCCTGTAACTATTCTTTTTAGTGTTCTTTTTTAGCTTGTAAGAGACCTAACATGTTTTCTGTCCTCCATAAATCACGAACTCGATAGATTTGAACAATTAAATGATTCTAATTAGGTTCCAAATTCAAAAATTAAAAGATCATCATCTCTTTAGAGTCATAAAGCTACTATTCGATGTATTTACAGCCAAATTACGCCTATTGCACGCTAAAATAAGATTTTTAAACGTAACTGAAGTAACGGTCGTATCATCTGTCTTTTTGTATTACAGTAGACTCTGGATACAAGAGAATCAACGGGCCTTCAGGAGAGGAATTTTCTTGAAAATTCTTTCATACAAAAAGTCCCCAACACGCTTGAGTCAAGAGTGATACCCACACCTACTGTTTTGTTGTGTAAGTTGTATCCAACATGCGTGTATATTCTGTCTCTCTCACTTTCATAGTGGTGGGATAACGCAAATACTTAGGCTCACGCCCATATTTAGAAGAAAGAGCTCGAAATCTCTTATATCGCAATCTCTTGTATCGAGAGATCACTGAATCATTAGAGAGACAAAGACGGAATAAGGTTTTAGTAACAATCGTGTTGGGTCTATAAATTCGAGCCTGAAAGTACACTTCTATGTAAGCATTTATATTCTTTGTTAGAACTGCCACAATTATGATTTGTCTTCAGGCCATTATACGCAAAAAATAGAGTAGCCACCGATATAAGAAATACATTGCTTCTACATATATGAGAATCAAGCGCGTTGTTTCTAGCAACAGCTCACTATTCTTTGTATATATATATATATATATATATATATATATATATATATATATATATATATTTGTTACTAAAACCTTATTCCGTCTTTGTCTCTCTAATGATTCAGTGATCTCTCGATACAAGAGATTGCGATATAAGAGATTTCGAGCTCTTTCTCCTAAATATGGGCGTGAGCCTAAGTATTTGCGTTATCCCACCACTATGAAAGTGAGAGAGACAGAATATACACGCATGTTGGATACAACTCACACAACAAAACAGTAGGTGTGGGTATCACTTTTGACTCGAACGTGTTGGGGACTCTTTGTATGAGAGAATTTTCAAGAAAATTCCTCTCCTGAAGGCCCGTTGATTCTCTTGTATCCAGAGTCTACTGTAATACAAAAAGACAGATGATACGACTGTTACTTCAGTTATGTTTAAAAATCTTATTTTGGCGTGCAATAGGCGTAATTTAGCTGTAAATACATCGAATAGTAGCTTTATGACTCTAAAGAGATAATGATCTTTTAATTTTTGAATTTGGAACTTAATTGAAATCATTTAATTGTTCAAATCCATCGAGTTCGTGATTTATGGAGAACAGAAAACATGTTAGGTCTCTTACAAGCTAAAAAAGCACACTAAAAAGAATAGTTACAGGAATAGATAAACATTGGTTTTTTATCTATGTATAAGAAAAATAATTTGCGTTCCCTAAGAACAACTCGCCATTCCTTATGTATATACGAGGGATAGCAAGTTATTCCACATATATATATTAGTTATATATGTCCTTTGGCCGTATTCAGGTGGAATATGAATCGAGGACAATGTTTGTCGCTTGAGCTGAAATTGCCGAGGGCGCGCGAAGCGCGCCCGAGGTTGATTTCTGCTCAAGCGGCAAACATTGTTCGAGATTCAGATTCCACCTGAATAAACGGCCAAAGGACATAGATGATTTTATGTCCGAAGTAGGCCGTATAAGGAACTATAACTTATTAGTTGAAAATATTAATCTTTTTTTCAATACTTTTAAAATAAAATTTTAGTTCTATTGATTTTTTCTTTTGTTTCTTAGATTGACATTTTGTAACGAGTATGGCTGCTGTCGAAGCGCGAGTCATTTTTTTTCACTAACCTACGTTCAATATGATTGCTCTTTGACATATTGAACGAAACATAGAAGGATCGGTGATGCCATATTGATTTCTCCTGAGACATATTGAGTCTCAATATGTCTCAGGAAGACATATAAATCTTGCAAAAAGTCGAGGAGCGCGTCTGAGACATATGGGATGCCAATACAAATTTAGCATGCTCTTTACATACTGACACGAATACGGCCTACGAGGACATAAATATATATATATGTATATATAGGAGTTATAGTTATCTGTCTAGTATTTGTCTCTGTTTTTCGCGTACAGTGGACGTCATTTGCCTATGAATACATTGAATAGTAGCTTTGAGACTCTAAAGAGATGACCAAAGTCATAAAAACATAAAATGCAGCAACGATGCAAAGTAGATATGTAATAATTTCAGAATTATTTTATTTTTTTAATTGTTTTGTAACAGCATCCAAGTATTCCTAAAGTAATCATGCACATTTTTAATGTATTTTTTCACGTAGAATCCAATAAAGCTATGTTTTTTTCTCTAAAAATGATTTGTGAGTTGCTAGAGACCAATAACCGACAGAAAACCTATGAAAAAATGGTTTTTCGAGTTTTTCGCCATGGCGCCATGCCAGAATCGAATTTTTGGTCATTATAAATTGTATTTGTTTTTTAAAAATACAAATTTTAAGCCCAGAAAATTGCTTGTAGCCCCTCCCTGAGCAAAGTTACGGAGATTTTATGATTTAAATGTTATTTTTAGGTTAGAAAAACTGCTTTCTAGGACTCGCAAAAAATCACAGTTGAAGAGAGTGCTAAGACCTAGTCATATGTTTTTCGCGGGATTAATATCATATATCCTTCCAGATAAAAAAAATTTTTATAAAAAAAGTGATTTTTAGGTTATGTTGAGGTTAGGGTATGTGTTAGGAAACTATAAATATAACAAAACCTAATCTTAATTACTATAAAAACAAGAAAAAATATTAGTTTTGAAATATATGAGGGAGGGCATTTTACCTATCTTAACGGGGGGTACTCTTTGTATGATATAATTTCAAAAAATTTGAAAAGTCTATTTTTCAAATAAAAAACATTTTGTCGCTTATTTCATGCAATTTTCATGCCAAAGTTATAAAAAAGAATAAGTTTTATAATTTTTTTCAATTTTTCATATTAAAATGAGACTATTGTTACAGTGCAGCAGAGATTAGAATAGGATTTCCTAAAATTTTATTTCATTTGCTAAATTTATGTTATAATTTATAAATACGTTTAATTAATCGTTATTTGTATTTTAATCTTATTACATTTTTTACATGTAGAATTTTTGCTACAAGAACAATATGTACAGTACGCTATTCATTATTTTATGAAGTTTAAAAAACTTGTGTTTTTATAATTTATAAAATTTTTTAACGAAGTACAATTTTTTTCTGTGAACTACTCTTTTACTGTTACATATTTTGTAAAAATATATCTTTTAATAAAAAAATAGGTATATGATTGATTGAAAATATTAATTTTAATTAATTTAATTTATGTATAACCCTGTTGAAAAAACTCACTGACATGGTAACATTTTTTTTTAACTATTAATAATTGAATTTATTGATTTGTTGATTGTAATTCTTTAATAATTTATTTTATTTCCGCAATTCAATCCAAAATATCCTTAATTTATAATCCTTCAGTTGAAAATTGAGGCAGCACACTAATTATAACACATCCAAAATAATTTATAGCAGCATCATCAGTGTCACAACCAAATTTTAAAATTGCTAAGCATAAACTTTCAAAACGAATGTCAGGAAAAAGTAGTTAACATTGTAAAAGAATTTTTTTATTACAGATAACTATTATGGGAAAAACTTTTTTGAAAATAAAATCATATAATCAAATTATCCATCAAAAAGTAAAACCATTCCTTAAAAATCTTTAAGATTTTTATCAGTATTAATATTAGCAATTTTTCCTAAATTAGAATTTTTTTTATTTTAAGTAACATAGAAAAAATAACCTGTTTGTGTAACTGATTAAAAACTGCTCACTTGTTTAAAAAAAAATCTGGTGGCACTTATATATATATATATATATAAATATATATATATATACCTGTGTGTGTGTGTGTGTGTGTGCGCGCATGTGAATTGACATAAAATATCCCATGTATATGTATATACATATATTCATAAGCCCATGTGTGTGCGTGCATGCGCCTTGACAGGAACAGCCCCATATATATATATATATATATATAAAGAAAAATATATACAAACTCAAGTACGTGTGTCATGCATGTAAATTGACATGAAACGTCCCGTGTATATAAACCTGTGTGTATGTGCGCGCGTGTGAATTAACATTAAATATCCCATGTATATGTGTACACAGATATACACATATATATATATATATATGTGTATATATATATATATATATATTCATAAGCCCATGTGTGTGCGTACATGCGAATTGACAGAAACGGTCCCATATATATAAATACAAATTTCAAATACATGTTTAGATGTGTTTGCGTGTTCGAGTTGACAAGATATGTCAAATATATGAAAACCGGTGCGTGCGTGTTGACATGATACGTCCCATATATGTGAACCTAAGGGCGCTTGGATAGGTGTGTTAGAGTTGTCATGAAATGTCCCATATATATAAACCTGTATAGGCGTGGGTAATAATTGACGTAAAAAATCCTATGTATATTAACGTGTGTGCATGCATGCAAATCGATATGAAATGTACCATATGTATAAACCTGTGTGTGTGTGCGTGCGTTCGAATTGACATGGAAAATCCCATGTATATTAACGTACGTGTGCATGCATGCGAATCGACATGAAATGTCCAATATATATAAACCTGTGTGTTTGTATGCGTTTGAATTGACATTAAAAATCCCATGTATATTAGCGTGTGTGTGCATGCATGCGCAACGACATGTACTGTCCCATATATATATATATATATATATATATATATAAACCTGTAAACGACATGAAATATCTCATATATATATATACCTGTATGTGCGTACGTTCCAATCGACGTGAAAAATCCAATATTTATTAAAGTTTGTGTGCATGCATGCGAATTGACATGAAATGTCCCATATATATGTAAACCTGTGTGTGTGCGTTCGAATTGACGTGAAAAATCCTATATATATTAACGTGCGTGTGCATGCATGCGAATCGACATGAAATGTCCCATATATATATAAACCTAAGGTTACTAGGATGGGTGTGTGCATGTTGTCATAAAATGTCCCACATATATAAAAAAGCCTGTCATTATGAGTATGTACGAGTTGACATGAAATGTCCCATATATAATCCTGTGTGTGTGTGTGTGTGTGTGTGTGTGTGTGTGTGTGTGTGTGTGTGTGTGTGTGTGTGTGTGTGTGTGCGTACGCATTGGCATGAAATGTCCCATATATATAAACCTGTCTGTGGGTGCGTTCTAATTGACGTGGAATGTCCCACGTATGTATGTATGTATGTATGTATATATACATATATATATATATATATATATATATATATATATATATATATATATATATATATATCAACTTGTCTGTATGTGTGCGTTTGGGTCGACACGAAATGTTGCATATATATAAGCCCAGGTGCGTATGTATGTGCGCGTCCACATATGTTTTTCTATATACATATATATGATAAAAATTCCTTCAAAACGTTTAATTAAAAAGGAATTATGGAATTTTTAATTAAAGCCCTCGAATTCACAAATCATAATCATAACTGACGCTCTTTCAATTCACGATTACATTTTGATTTCTTAATTGAAATTTATTTAATTAAGGATTCCTTTTGATTTTGGAATTAAAGCCCTTTCAATTCACGATTAAATTTTGATTTCTTAATTGAAATTTATTTAATTAAGAATTCCTTTTGATTTTGGAATTAAAGCCCTTTCAATTCACGATTACATTTTGATTTCTTAATTGAATTTTATTTAATTAAGGATTCCTTTTGATTTGGGAATTAAAGCCCTTTCAATTCACGATTACATTTTGATTTCTTAATTGAATTTTATTTAATTAAGGATTCCTTTTGATTTGGGAATTAAAGCCCTTTCAATTCACGATTAAATTTTGATTTCTTAATTGAAATTTATTTAATTAAGAATTCCTTTTGATTTTGTAATTAAAGCCCTTTCAATTCACGATTACATTTTGATTTCTTAATTGAAATTTATTTAATTGAGAATTCCTTTTGATTTTTTAATTAAAGCCTTTTCAATTCACGATTAGATTTTGATTTGTTAATTAAAATATTTTTAATTATTAATTTAAAAGGAATTGTTAATTAAATAAAACTTTAATTACAAATTCAAAAATGATTCGTGATTTAAATAATTTTTAATTACTTTTTTCGCAACCCTGGTTCCAATATTGTTTATTAAAAGTTTTCGATTTTGTATGAGAAATCCGAATATCTTTACGTACGTAATACGTAAACGTATACATTTAGATAAAATCTTTGTGTTAATTTCAGAATATCTTTATAAAAATGAAAAAAAAGATAGAAAATAACAATTTTAATTCTAAAATATTAAAAATAATTTTTTTGAGTTCAGACACCCCACGAAAACATTCGGATACACGTTGCAATAAAGCCCGTAATTCATTTAAAGGGAGTTGAAGCACAGTTTCATCCTTATTTTTTATAGCATCTAATAGCTATCTACGCTCGCACGCACGTAGTGCCCATTGTATACTGTAACGATGTTCCGGAATTGCAACACCTAGCTGCTCATTATTCAATATATCTTAATATTAAAAATATTTTTGTTATTTAAAAAAATTAATATTATAAATAAAATTATGATTTGTAAAAACTTATCGTTGTTGATTTCGTTGTCCTCCCTGCTGTTTTGGTTGAAGCGGGTGGGTACCAAGTTGCCTCGCTCGTTCACGCACTCGGCTTGGTCGAATCGATTGTGGTGCGGTCGGTAATGAAAATCGTAGAGTACTCACGCTTTATCTACTGCTAGAGATAATTCGTCGTTGGTACTACAAATTGATGATCTCGAATTGGTGAAGGATCGGCTGGTAGTGGTGCAACATGGAATGGTACGTCAAACCCAATTTGATCTTGTTGTTGCTCTTCTTCTTCTATCAAATTATTTTGTTCTAACACATTTTCTTCCAACGTTCGATCTTGTTGACTGATCGTGTATATCTAGGAAACCTCCGGCTATAAAGACCGGAGTTATCCTCTGGACCTCATAATTAATAGAGTCGTCCGAATCAGGTATCAGACTACTCACAGCAAACCTTTCACCATTTGCGAAAATATTCGCGACTCCCTCATCATCTTCATTCAAACTTTGATCAGCATTGTCGGCATTGTGATCACTACCAACACCACCACTACTACTCAGCATAATTTTCTCCAAGCTGTTCTCTTCCTCACTTTCTTCACTATTTTCTTCCGAATTCTCCATATCCTCCCGCAGAAGGGTGAAAAGAGCTAAACACAGATTCATTAGATAACTTTTAAAAAACACAAACACTTATATCACTTTTTTAACACATACTGTTGGCTTCATTCAAGCCTGTTATTATTTCTACGAACAGTGGCAAATCACGTAACCCGCGATTTACAATAATCGTCCCCGCTATAAAAGATGCGTGCATCGTAGAAGAAAATATTCTCCGGTACAAACACCTAATGTCACGTGAGCTGCGATTGCTGATAAGTTGTCGTAATTTACGACGCAAACCGTTTATTGACATCGCGCGCAACGTCAACTGTCTTTTTGTTAATTGCCTGCCCACGAGCGGTATGCGGTTAAGGTTATTTACAAATGAATCCGTAACAAGTACACTGATACGTAAATTAGACCACTCTTGACACGACGACATTTTTAAAATTAAAATGTTGAGAAATACTTAAGGAAGAAAAAAACTTAAAAAATTTCTCGAAGATGAGAGAGCCTTTCAATACGAGAATTGAAATGTAAATAGAAATCTTTCTTTTTCATTTTCTACAGAATACCTACGTTTGTTTTTTAATATAAAATACGCTGGTGGGGTCAAAACATGGATGAAAATTTAGCACGTTTTTAAAATCTGTGCTCTTTATGGGTTAATTTTCATTTACACCAGCTTCCTAAAGAGCCCAAGTGCAATAAAAAACGAGTTCGGCTCCGAAGTAAAAACTGATAAATACAATGCGAAACGTGGATGAAAATAGTTGTAAAATGCAATAGAAAGAAGGTTATAGAAGAGAAAGATCTTCTTAGTGGGGCAAATCTTAATAGTTATTAAATCTATGACATTTACAATACTCAATACTGTTTTCCTAAAAATAGAAATTGAAATTCCTACTTTTTTTATTTTTAAAGAGCGTTTTCTTAAATGGACCTATGGGTGTGTAGAAAAATTTTTGTATCCCCTTCATCTTTTCTTATTTACATTAATTTTATGTATGTGTGCATATAGTAGTAGGCGAAGCTATGAATTTAAAAAGCTGGGATAAATAAATTTCTCACAGATTAGTTAAAAAAACACTTGCGGTGAAACATAGTCATTTACATAATAGTGTTAAAGTTAGAACAGCTCAAATGCAAGTAGAGTTACAATCCGCGGCACGTTGTCGAGTTTATAAGGGTAAACAGATAGATGATACATTGAGACTACCCAACAATATTTAAGCTACCTGTTACGCTTTAAATGTCTCCAATACAAAAAGGATGATTGTGGGATTTGATCGGACACAAGAGTCAAACAACAGTGGAATATTCAAATACGATATTGTGTTGAAATTTGTCAATGCTGGTGGTGGTATAAAAGGAACTCAACGTGAATCAGTTATGGGTGTCAATGCTTGGAACAACTTGCAGAAAAAATTCGATTTAATATCCACCTACTTCAACGATGATTATCAATATTACGAAAAATATAATGGACAACGTGTTGTTACTATGGGTAATTATGAACTTTTCTTCACAACATCATATGGTTCGAAGTCTGTAACGATTAAGCAGCAACCATCTTTTGGAGAAATTACAGACCTCTCATTTCAGAGCACGGATATTAATCAGCAAAATAAAAAAGGAAAAATGTACTTACCTACTATTGTAATGCAGCTCGTTACTTTTGAAGGCGTTAAAACGGCGTTTTAAAGGAATATACGCGTGACATTGTTTATTAACGAGTATCATCAGAGCTAGCAAGAAGGAATATGTTGTGTAATTTAAGGGCACAAAACATCTTTTTTTTGGTCCCACCATCGAATTTGGGTTCATTGCTTTTTTCATAGGAAATTTACTGTAGAATAAGCTCCAACAAATTTTTTTACCCTATCTCATTTAGTTTCGTTTTTATGAAGAAATTAGTAGGATAAACTTTTAATTGATTTTTTTTTTAAGAAGGGGCCGAATTATCTGTCTTTGTCTAATAGCGTTTTTCATCATTTATTTAAACACTATCCGGTATAACAAGAAAAAAATAGCAGCCCCCGCTAGATATTAGTATAAGTAAATTTTGTAATAACAACCAAATTTTTTCACTGCGTAGTTTTTGAATAATTAGAGACCTACCAAAAAAAGATAGGTTATATTCTAGATTGCTAGTAGGTCTCTAATTAGTCAAAAACTATGCGGTAAAAAATTTGGTTGTTATTACAAAATTTACTAATTATACTAATATCTAGCGGGGGCTGCTATTTTTTTCTTGTTATACCGGATAGTGTTTACATAAATGATAAAAAACGCTATTAGACAAAAACAGATAGTTCAGCCCCTTCTTAATGATAAAATTATCTGGTATAGCACTAACTTCATTATCATCTTCAAAAACATCGCGGCGTTTTCCATCTCCGATGTCTAATAACCATTGTTTAAAATTATTATCATTATCCGAAACTCGCAGATTTTCATTTAACTTCATTTGCTTAAAATTTTGCCATAATAAACTAAATTTAACTGAATTTTCAATATTGTTCATACGGCTATCATGTCGTACAATTGGTAATGTTTACCTGAAATCTCCTGATATAATTACAGTTTTACCACCGAAGGGTTGGTTTACATAGCACAAATCTTGAAAAAGACGATCAACCGCTTCAAAAGCAAATTTTGAAGTCATGGATATTTCATCCCAAATAATTATTTGTGTTTCCTTTAATTGTTTGCCTTCTGCAGAATTAGGCTTAACATTACAAGTTGTACAATCTGTTATATTTAACGGTAGTTTAAATGTTGTATGCTCGGTACTTCCATTGACTATTGAATTCGCTGCTATACCTGTCAAAGCTACACATAAATAATGTATGGTATGATATTTAAAATAAGCCATTAAAACGTTAAGTAAATAACTTTTTCCACTTCCACCCGGTCCATCTATAAAAATATATTTTTCTTTACTTTGGTTGCTTAAACTTTCTAGTGTAGAGTCGAATATTTGCCTTTGTTTATTATTCAAAGAATTTATTTTCATTTCTAATTCATTAAGAATATAATTATTATGATTTAAAATTGTTTGATTATTATCTTCTTCTATAAATGTGCTTATGTTAGGTAAATTAAAATCGTTTAATGAAAATCCATTGACTTGTAAATTATTTTTAATAACATTCAATGCAAGATTTTCACCTACATTTTTTTCGTATTTAGGGTGGTAAAATTTATCTCTATATTTTTCATATAAATCTCGTGCACTTATAGGATTATGAAAAACGCAAATAAAAGCAAATAATTCACAAAGAGCATAAGGGAATTCTGTTGAAGATGCTTCTTCCAAGCATCTATCTCATTCTTTATCTTTATTAATTAATTGATTTGCCTTAGCTGCCTCATAAAACGAATTGTACATCACATCATCAACAGTACGCAAAGCTTCAAAAGACGTGGCTCCTTTAACATGTAATAGTAATAACCTAATAAAATAATGTTCTCTATCTTTCGGACTTACTAAGTACATTCTACTGAGTATTAGTTTTCTTTTTCTTTCTTTTATTCCACTTCTTCAGTTTTTCATCAAATGTATAAAAATTTGGTATTTCTGAATATAAGTAATTTCGTGCTTCGAAATCTTCTCTATTCGATTCAAAATATGCTGTTAATGTTGTTCCAACATTTTTTTGCATGATCATTTCTTCTTTTCCTTCTTTAAGAAATACGTTTTGCTGATTCTCTTCATGAACGCTTAGACGTTTTATAGTATGTGGAATAACATGTAAAGGATATTCTAATAATCTGTGCATTGCTTCAGGTGGACATAAATATCGTGTATTAATGTATTGTTTGATTTTGTCATATTCATATTCAACATTTTCACTATTGTCATTTTCAAAAGTGTCTTAATTTTCTGATCTAAAATCAACATTTACTTGATGTATTTAAATGTATGCACAATCATGACCTTCATAACAGTATTTGAATGAATATTTAATGCATTGTACAGTAGAACAAACTTCTACTTTTATGTGTGCATTAAATTTCAATAATAAGTAAGGATTATAAGGAACAACGAATCCATTATCTGCAATTTTTTCTGTAAATTTATTTTTAAAAATAATTTCGACGCCATCATTTTTGTGTTTGTATAGTAGATACCTATTTGATTTAAATGTATTTGTATTATTAAATTTTTTTGGAAAATTTTTCGTACATTGTTTCGTATTTTTATCCATACACGGACAATTTATATTTTGTATAACACAGGGACCGTGTATCATAAATTGTTTAACAATACTATATAATTTTGGATAAATATCTCTATTTGGGATTTCTGCACTTATTATTTTATCAACTTTTTCGGGAATGTCAAATTTATCATTTTTATCTAAGAATAACAACATATGCATATGTGGTAATCCTCGTTTTTAAAATTCAATTACATAACTATATGCAATACATTTCCCTAATATTCCTTTTTTTATTACTAAATTTTTTAATTCTTCTACTTTTTGATAAAATACTTTTGTTATAATATCTGGTCTATCTATTGCATTTTTATAAATTTCCCAGTTTTCAGTTATTTCTTTTCAATGTGGGTCACAGGTCATAGTTACAAAGAGGTCAGGTTTACCATGATAATTTACAAGTTTTATTGAATCAATGTAATTTTGTTTTAAAAATCGTGGACTTCCTGTAAAGTTTGTTAGTAATATTACCATTTTTCCAATTTTTGAATAATCTAATTCTTTTTTGTTATGTAAATAGTCCATAACACCTTTGTAACAATCACTTCTTAATAGTTTCGGTTTTTTCGTATGAAATATAATCTGGAGGTTTCAACTTTTACAAATGCATCAACAATGAACTGTTGAGATAATTTTCCTAAATTAAGAAATGGATTAAATTCATTTCTAACACTAAATCTATAATTATAATATATCTGTCTTTGTCTAATAGCGTTTTTCATCATTTATTTAAACACTATCCGGTATAACAAGAAAAAAATAGCAGCCCCCGCTAGATATTAGTATAAGTAAATTTTGTAATAACAACCAAATTTTTTCACTGCGTAGTTTTTGAATAATTAGAGACCTACCAAAAAAAGATAGGTTATATTCTAAATTGCTAGTAGGTCTCTAATTAGTCAAAAACTACGCAGTGAAAAAATTTGGTTGTTATTACAAAATTTACTTATTATACTAATATCTAGCGGGGGCTGCTATTTTTTTCTTGTTATACCGGATAGTCTTTACATAAATGATGAAAAACGCTATTAGACAAAGACAGATAGTTCGCCCCCTTCTTAATTTTGCTATTTTGAGATTTTTCTCAAATTTTTAGCTAATCTTACTAAAACACTTTTTTTATTGCTTGATTCAATAATTCATAAATCATTAATTGATCTCCAAAAAGTTTTTTTTAAGAGATTTAATTTTTTTTTTATTCATTAAGTCTATGATGATACAATTTTTACAAATTTAAAAAATTTTAAGAATTATTTTAAATTAAATTTTTATTGTTTTTTTTTAGGTTTAACCCTTTCAGTCACGAATTATTTTCGCAAAAAAACGTTTTTTCTATCATACATTAATTTTTCAGATTTATTTACAATCATATATTCAAAATATATCATATGATACTTATAAAATGAACACTCATTTATATGAAAATGCAAAAAGAATAAAGATTAAACTTAAGGTGCGAATGAAACAATAAAAAAAAGAAAATGAGAAAGGGTGCCACTATAATGGCTCCTGTGACTGAACGGTAGGCCGGAGTAGAACCTGATACCGACCGAGTAACAATTGAGTTGTTTGTTATTTACTCAAGTTTTAATCGGTGTATCTTCAAATTAAAGGTCGAGCGCAATAGATATTATTATTATGAACATCTATGCACAAGAAAAAAAATATCTACCGGTTTGTTTTTGAGAAAAGTAAGTAACGCGAAAATATTATAAACATAAACTTTTACTTTGGCGTTACTTACTTTTCTCAAAAACAAACCGGTAGATATTTTTTTTCTTGTGCATAGATGTTCATAATAATAATATTTATTGCGCTCGACCTTTAATTTGAAGATACACCGATTAAAACTTGAGTAAATAACAAAAATGCCAATTAGACAAGGACAGCGAATCCGGCCTGCTCTGAAAGGGTTAATTGAAAAATAAGAGTTTATTTTTTCAATTTTAAGAGGAGGTCACGTATCTCCACCCTTTTCTAATCGAAGAATTAAGTTTTTGCAAAAACTAATAACTTTATCGAAAAATGAAGAGAAAGCCCCATCGCGTATTAAAAAAAGCTATATTTTCTTTAATGAAATAGTACATTACGATACAAGTGACCTAAGTGGCACTTTATTACACGGCCGGAGTAATCGCCCGAGCGTAGCGAGGGCGATAACGTAGTGCCGTGTAATAAAGTTCCACTAAGGTCACGAGTATCGTATACTATTTTGTAGCACGTGGGACATAAATCCGCCAAATTAAATCTGTACTCTTCAAAATCAGTAATAAACAAAAACTATGCACTCCACGAATTATAATTCAAAAAATAAAAGCGAAAACTATAAAAAACCAAACACTACGCATCCTGTGAATGATAAATCGAAAAAAAGAAAAGAAAACTATAAATAAACTAAAACTAAACACTCCATGAATAATAGATCGAAAAAGAAAAAAAAGAATATAATTTCAAAAATATACTCAAAATGTGTAATAATAATTAATTTTTATCAATATTATTGATATTATGTGAAATTGTTTGTTGAAATCATCTTCTATGAAGTCATAAATTGAAATTTTGTTTCACGTATGAATTAGCGTCGTAGGAGCGGTGAGGAGGTAACATGTTTAGTATAGCAATAGCAATCGTGTGTAGTAATAGGGGGTTCCCCGTAGCATTTTATTATACAACGTTGAAATGACTATACCTCTTCGCTTTACATGTTACGCTACTATCAATTTTAGTTTTACTCGT
Organism: Anastatus disparis; assembly: GCA_017163975.1. Lineage (NCBI taxonomy): Eukaryota > Metazoa > Arthropoda > Insecta > Hymenoptera > Eupelmidae > Anastatus > Anastatus disparis. The sequence goes on along the minus strand of JAFFSR010000017.1, from coordinate 1,571,280 downwards.
ATCTTACTTGCTTATAATTGTTATTTAATTTGAAGAATGTTAATGTAAAAGAGTTTCAATATACTACAGCTTATTGTTATTTATGAAAATACTTTAAAAAATAATTTACATATAAAATTATTTCTTATTATATAAGTACGTTACCTAAGTAAATTCATTATTGTACCGTGTAAAAAAGTGCCACCTAGGTAACAGAAAAGTGTTACCTAAGTGCGGATTTAGGTCCCGCAGTGCTATAAAAGAATTAATTTTGTTGCTTCGTTCTCAAGAAAACTTTGAAAAACCAAATTGTCCAACCTAACCTCTATGTTTTAAGTTTTTCAAGGTTTTCTTGAAAACGAAACGAGAAAATCAATTCTTTCTTATTAAAAAAAATATAGCTTTTTTTAATACGCGATGGGGCTTTCTCTTTATTTTCCGCTAAAATTATTAGTTTTCGTGAAAAAATCAGTTCGTCGATTAGAAAAGGACAGAAAAAGTCGACCTGCTCTTAACAAAATATTTATCTTGATTTAAGCTCTAAAAATTTTTACATCCATATTTTATTCCGTTTTGATTTTGTAAGGAAACGAGTGGCACATAGTTATTTATGTAATTTTTTATCAATTTGAATTTCGCGCGTTTGCGCTTTCGGCTCGTATCATTTCGCTACATGACAATCAGTCTCAGCTGATTGTATGGTCAGTTTACAATAAGTTTGTTTATTTAAAGTGCATTTAAAAAATTATTAGTAGGTTTTGTGGTTCAATTTACGTAAAATTATTAATTTTTAATCAATTACACGTTCGCGAGTTATTTCGTATTTTTTTATGTGCGCCTGAAATTCTACGTTTATCTAAATAGAAAGTGCACTTAAAGTGTAAAAAGCTTGAATTGACATTAAGAATACGAACCTCAAAAATGTCAAATAATGAAAGAGACACAAGAGGCAGATTTTTTAACCAACATCAAGATAGAAAACGATCTACAGGAAGATCTAAAAAGAGGCCAAGGAAATTTCTTGGTAGGAGTGAAAAAAATTCTCCTGAAGCTAAGAGAAGTAGACCCTCTACTTTTTTTCTTAAACTGAAAAAAACAGAATTTTCAAGTTCCAGGGTAAAAAATAGAATTGTTGATATCAACATTCTATTTCCTGAGTTTGAAAAAATTATGTGCTGTGATGCGTGCCATAACAAAATACATTTTATTGAATCTTTTTTCAAGGACTAGGATTTAAAATTGATGTAATTTGTGAATCTTGTGGTGAAATAGCATCTATAAACTCTTGCAAGAGAGTAGGTGTTATGAATAATGCATGTGAAGTGAATAGACGTAGTGTTCTTGCTGCTCGTGCTCTTGGCCATCGACTCGCTGGCTTATCTACTTTTTGTGGTATAATGGATTTGCCAAAGCCAGTTACACAGTCAACGTTCAATGTTATTAATGATCAGCTTAGTGAAGTATGTGAACAAGTGGCAGAAGAATCTATGTCTCAAGCTGTTAAGGAAGAACTTGATTTGACTCCTCCAAATAGTGCTGGACTGTCTGTTTCTGGTAATGGATCATGGAACCTGGAAGTGCCTGTATTGAGTGGGTCAGGACTTCTGATGATAGAAGAATATTTTATGCAGAGAAACAGACTCAGTCTCACATGCAGGAAGCAAATACTCTAAAAAGAAAGGCTCGAATGGGTGTGGAGGATTTCTATGCTCCAGGTGCATATTGAATTCATGTATGTATATAATTTTATTTATTATGACAAAAATAAATATAAATTTAACACATAAATTTTGATACTATTTAAAATATAAAATTTTAATATAACCTTTTATTTTAAAATAAAATGTAGAATGATAACTTTATATTTAATGTTATTTTTTAGTTTTCAGATGGATACAATTAATTCAAAAAGCTATCAGTTTCAAGGTGGATACGGATGGTTCAAGTAGCTAGCAGGTGTGACAGTTAAGCTTAAAACTGTCAGAAAAAATGAAAAGTTTTATTGCTACGACGAAAAAAATCTTATATTAAAGTGAAACCACTTTTTTCTCCGTTTCTCCGGTTCTCCGGTTCTCCGCATTTTTTGAATGTCTTTCTTGGGCCTTATATTTCTTTGGGCCTTATATTTTCTTGGGCCTTTTATTTTCTTGGGCCTTTTATTTTCTTGAGCCTTATATTTTCTTGGGCATTGTAATTTTCTTGGGCCTTGTAATTTTTTAGACTCAATATTTATTTGGGCCTTATATTTTATTGAGCCTTATATTTTCTTGGGCTTTATAATTTTTTGGACTCAATATTTTTTTGGGCCCAATATTTTTTCGAACTCTATATTTTTTGGGCCTTATTTTTTTTGGGCCTTATATTTTATTAAGCCTTATATTTTCTTGGGCCTTAAATTTTTTTGGGCCTTATAATTTTTTGGACTCAATACTTTTTTGGGCCCAATATTTTTTCGGTCTCCATATTTTTTGGGCCTTATATTTTATTAAGCCTTATACTTTCTTGAGCCTTATATTTTTTTGGCCTTATAATTTTTTGGACTCAATATTTTTTCGGGCCCAATATTTTTTCGGTCTCTATATTTTTTGGGCCTTATATTTTCTTGGGCCCTAATTTTTTTTTAGGCCCAATATTTTTTCGGTCTCTATATTTTTTGGGCCTTATATTTTCTTGGGCCTTAATTTTTTTTGGGCCTTATATTTTATCGAGCCTAATACTTACTTGGTCCTTATATTTTTTTGGGCCTTATAATTTTTTGGACTTAATATTTTTTTGGGCCCAATATTTTTTCAGTCTCTATATTTTTTGGGCCTTATATTTTCTTGGGCCTGACACTTTCTTTATCCTCATATTTTTTAGGCATTATATTTTCTTGGGCCTTATATTTTCTTGGGCTTTATATTTTTTTGATTCCTATATTTTTTTGGTCAATATGTTTTCTATCGTAGCTTTTCATCCAAGCCTGTATACTTTTACATTGAATTCTTCAGTGGAGCGTATTTTTATAATGTTTTATACAGGCTCCGCTCCAGACGCTATAATATTTTTTTTTATTTTAAATGCAATGTTTTAACGTCTCATTCTTACACTAGACACTGCAAATCTAATAGCGCATTCCCATATGCAGCCGATTAAACAGCGCATCCCCATATGCAGCCGATTCTATAGCGCATCCCTATTTGCAGCCGATTCAACAGCGCATTCCCTAATGTAGTCGATTTAATAGCGTATCCTTGTATGCAGCCGATTCAACAGCACGTTTCCTTATGTAGCCGATTTAATAGCGCGTCCTTTATAGTGCTGATTCAACATCATATTAAACTATTTTGAAAGCGTCAGTTGATATTTATTTTTATTGAATATCATATATTTTATTATATTTTAAGTTCAACTATTAACACAATCTAAAACATAAATATTAAATACATATTGACATATTCTTTATAATATCTCTTTATAAACAATGTTTTTTGTATATATTGTGTTCTGATCATTTTTATTTTCTTCGTTGACCATAGCGTAGTCACCTAAAAATAATTTTAAATTGTTTTTAAATTTCGTCCTTGAAAGAGCAACATATAATTGCCCATGACTGAAAACTGGTGACGGCAAATAAACACCAACTTTTTCATAAGATTGTCCTTGTGATTTATTAACCCATACAGCATGAAAGGACTTTGAAAGGATTCTAAAAGGATTAATGAAAGGACTACAATCTTTTAGAAATATTTCACTGAAAGGATTCTGAAATAATTCTATGTCCGAGGTATTATTCTTTTAAAAATAATACAAAAAAAAATTTCATAAGGAATTCACAAGACATTTCAACATCCTTTCAATGAAAGAATTCTGTAAGGATCCATGAATTCTTTTGGTAATAATTCGTAAATCTTTTCATACATCTTCCATTGAAAGGATTCTGTAAGAATGATAAGAAATATTTTAAAAATATTTCATTGTATTATTTCTAAAAGGAATATACCCCGGACATAGAATTATTACAGAATATTTCCAATAAAAGAATTCTGTAAGAATCCATGAATTCTTTTGGTAATAATTCGTAAATCTTTTCATACGTCCTCCATTGAAAGGATTCTGTAAGAATGATATGAAATACTTTTAAAATATTTCATTGTATTATTTCTAAAAGGAATATACTCCGGACAGAGAATCATTACAGAATCCTTTCAATGAAAGAATTCTGTAAGGATCCATAAATTCTTTTGGTAATAATGCATTAATCTTTTCATATATCTTTAGTTGAGAGACGTGTAAAGTTGTAGAAACTATTCTTTCCTGTATTATTTAAGAATCGATTTAGAATTAATACATACACACACACACACACACACACACACACACACACACACACACACACATATATCTATATATATATATAGTCGTAAGACAAAATTCAACCGACCCCCCCTCAGCCCCCCCTCAAACGTCTGTCGGCATAGCCCCCCCTTAAATTACGTTGTAATTCCTCTTATAAATGGCTATTCCAAAATTAACGTAACTTAGGCCCCGCATCAGCCCTCCTTGCCCCCCCCCCCTCAATTTTTGTAGCCCCCTTCAGCCCCCCTCAATTAGCCCCTCCTCAAATTACGTAGTAATTCCTCTTATAAATAACTATTCCAAAATTAACGTAACTTAGGCCCCCCCTCAGCCCTCCCTCAATTTTTGTAGTTCCCTATCAGCCTCCCCTCAAATGTCTGTCAGCAAAGCCCCCCCTCAAATTACGTTGTAATTTCTCTTATAAATGGCTATTCCAAAATTATCGTAACTAAGGCCTCCTCCTCAGCCCCCCTCACCCTTCTTAATTTTTGTAGCCCCCCTCAGCCCCCCTCAATTTGCTTCCTCCTCTCCCTCACTTTTTATAGCCCCCCTCATTATGCCCTTCTCCCCACTATGATATTATGATTAAGTAATTAGTAATAAAAAAATATTCTTATTATTAATAATATTCTATTATTATAATAACAATTATAAGTAATTTAATATTATTATAATTAGTAATATTTTATGATTATGATTGTAACTGTAACTATTTAATCATATAAAGTTTTTTCGTATTCTAATATTGAATTTCAAAAATGAAAAAAAAAATTATTATTATTAACATTCTATTCATATAATTGCAAACATAATTAATTGATAATACAAAGCGTCCTCTCTGCATTTTCTTTATTCAGATAAGTATATAATATTTTTATTTCTAATCTAATATTTTTATTTCTATATATTGTATCTTTATTTTTATTATTGAAAAAAATTATTAATTACAATAGTAAACTATGAATTACAAAATGAATTTAGCTTAAAATCCATAGGTACTTTATTAACAATTGTATTCAAATAAAACATGTTTTTTTTTTTTAAATTAGAAATAAGATATTTACATATTTGTCTTAATAAAAGATTTTTGGGCTTGAGACCAACATAAAAATATATGGCTGCATTAAAAGCTTATAAAAAACATGGTTTGTTGTCGCTAAAAGAAGCTTACAAATTCATCTTCATTATCGCTAAAAGAAGCTTACAAATTCATCTTTATTGTCGCTAAAAAAAGCTTACAAATTTATTATTGTCGCTGAAGCGATAGTTTGTTTTCGCTAAAAAAACTTTATACAAACATATAAATTTATTGTTTATTGTCGCTAAAAAAAGCTTACAAATTTATTTTTTATAATCAGTAAAAGAAACTTATAAATTTATATCTCATTGTCGTTGAAAAAAGCGTACAAATTTATTGTTTACTGTCGCTAAAAAAGATTACAAATTCATTTATTATTGTTGCTGAAGCGTACAGATTTATTGTTTATTGTCACCAAAAAAATTTAATATAAGCATACAAATTTATTGGTTGTTGTCGCTAAAAGAAGCTTACAAATTCATCTTTATTGTCGCTGAAAAAGCTTACAAATTTATTATTGTCGCTGAAACGATTGTTTGTTATCGCTAAATAAATTTTATACAAGTATATAAATTTATTGTTTATTGTCGCTAAAAAAAGCTTACAAATTTATTTTTTATAATAATTAAAAGAAACTTATAAATTTATATCTCATTGTCATTGAAAAAAGCGTACAAATTTATTGTTTACTGTCGTTAAAAAAGATTACAAATTCATTTATTATTGTCGCTGAAGCGATTGTTTGTTGTCGCTAAAAAAATTTCAAACAAGTATCTAAATTTATTGTTTAATGTCGCTAAAAAAAGCTTACAAATTTATTTGTCATAATCGCTAAAAGAAACTTACAAATTTATATCTCATTGTTGTTGAAAAAAGCGTATAGATTTATTGTTTATTGTCGCTAAAAGAAGCTTACAAATTCATCTTCACTGTCGCTAAAAGAAGCTTACAAATTGATCTTTATTGTCGCTAAAAAAGCTTACAAATTTATTATTGTCGCTGAAGCGATAGTTTGTTTTCGCTAAAAAAATTATATACAAGTATATAAATTTATTGTTTATTGTCGCTAAAAAAAGCTTACAAATTTATTTGTCATAATCGCTAAAAGAAACTTACAAATTTATATCTCATTGTTGTTGAAAAAAGCGTATAGATTTATTGTTTATTGTCGCTAAAAAAGATTACAAATTCATTTATTATTGTCGCTGAAGCGTACAGATTTATCGTTTGTTGTTACTAAAAAAACCTCATATAAGCATACAAATTTATTGTTTGTTGTCGCTAAAAGAAGCTTACAAATTTATTTTTCATAATTGCTAAAACAAACTTATAAATTTATATCTTATTGTTGTTGAAAAAAGCGTACAAATTTATTGTTTACTGTCGCTAAAAAAGATTATAGATTCATTTATTTTTGTTGTTGAAGCGTACAGATCTATTGTTTGTTGTCACTAAAAAAATTTAATATAAGCATACAAATTTATTAGATGTCGTTAAAAGAAGCTTACAAATTTATTTTTATTGTCACTAAAAAAAAATTATAAAAGCGTACAAATTTATTATTTGTTGTCGCTAAAAGAAGCTTACAAAATCATTCTTATTGTCGATAAAAAAAGGTTACATATTTATTCTTCATAATTGCTAAAAGAAACTTATAAATTTATATTTTATTGTCGCTGCAAAAAGCGTACAAATTTATTGTTTAGTGTCGTTAAAAAATATGTATATCTGTTCTTACTATTTTTAAAAATAGTTTACAAATTTATTTTTATTGTCGTTGAAAAAAGCATACAGATTTATATTGTTTTAAAAATTTTAGTATTTTTTTTTTATCTTTGCTAAAATTAATTTTATAAACTACTTTTAAACTATCGTTGAAAAAAATTTATAAATTCATAAAAATAAAATATATTGTCATTAACAAAATATGAAAAATTATTATTGTTATTACATGTAAATATTTTGATTTTTATTTTTTGAAACATTTTAAAGGTGTATATAAATAATTATCATTTTAAAAATATAATTCATAGATTATATTACTTAATATTAATAAATTTTCATAATAATTTTCATCATTTTTAATACCTTCTATGTCGAAATCGACATTATTTATTAGATATTGAAAAATTTCTTGAACCTGAAATTGAAAACATTCAGGAACATCTTTCCATTCTTTATAATAATGTATATAAGATTTCATATCAAATTTTTGTATTAATTCAGACCACTTAGATAATTTTTGTTCTCTTACATATTGATAATAATTTTCTTTATCTTCTACTTCTTGAAGATATTCTATTTCTTCATATCAGATAGATAGATAGATATTTATTTATTTTGTAATAAGAGTAAAAAAAGGCGTGTAATACATGAAATAGTAAGTAATAATTCTATAAAAAGTATTGCGCATAATAAGATAAGATATCACAGTCAATTATTAAAATTAATATATAATACTGTATCAGTAAGTCACCATGTAAAAGTGATATCACAGACTATTCTAAATACACGCAGAAAACATAAATTACAATAAAAAACAGTCTTAAATATCTATCAGTCATTGAATTAAAATACATAATTTAAAAGAGGAATCACTGTCATGACATCAATAAAAATAAAATTGGACAATACTAAAAAATACAGTTGAACAATACAATAACAAAATAATAGTAAGTAATTAAAAAATAAAATAATAATTACATTTAAAAACAATACCGAAGATGTCATGACTTCTAATAAAAACAGAACCACTCATACTTTCCGCATACATTCATCCATCATTCACGCTAATAAATACATTTACACCTTAAATCTATATATAGGACAAAACAAAATTAATTAACACAAAAATTAAAATACTTAAAATTAATTTCACTCGAGGTCGAGTAAGTACGTCCTCAAAGCCGACTTAAACCTGCCGAGCGATGGAAGATTTTTTATATAAGCAGGCAGGGAGTTTAAAAAATGCGCACCTTGAACTTGAAAGGAATTTCTTCCAGTCTCAGTACGCATGAAGGGTACCGCGAAGTCCTTGATCTCTCCCCTAGTGGCTACCCTAGGTACATATCTAGTGAAGAGACTCACTAGATACTCGGGAGTATTCATGCGCACGATTTTGTACATAAGTACAGCCATAAAATACTGTCTCCTTGAATCAGTACGCAGCCAACCAAGCGCAGCTCTATGAGGAGAGATATGATCGCCCAATCCTACGCCTAATACATATCTTACACATGAATTTCGTAGTCTTTGTAATTGTCTTCTCAACCCCTGCGAAGCATCAAGCAGAACTACTGAGCAGTAGTCGAGGTGCGGAAATAACAAGGCGGCTGCGAGTTGTTTACGCAGGGTCTCAGTGGTGTACCGACGAAAGAACCGTAAACTATACATTATCCTATTAAATTTTTTAGTCACCATATTAATATGCGGCTCCCAAGATAACTTAGCGTCAAGCACAACACCAAGGCTCGTAATATTCATTAATTTCAGCATTTAAGTTAGACAATTCTTCTAATTCTTCGTTAGATACGGGTTCAATATACATATTATTAATTGGATCCCATTCCATAATTTGCCAATTTGCGTTATTATCAACATTCAATTGTTCATTGTTTTCCATGTTTATCTAATATATAAATTTATTTTATATTAATTAATTAATAATTCATTTTGTTTATTTTCTTATAAATTGTATTTATTTTTACAATATTTTTAAATTTAATTAACAATTAAAAATTTCTTTCCAAACAATATTTAATATTTCATATTTATTTTCAGATTCATTTTGTATGTATATTTTGTTAGGATTTTTACATCTCGACAGTGCAACGTAAAGCTGTCCATGCAAAAATAAAGGTCTTTTAATAAATAATCCAATCTCATCAAAACTTTGACCTTGAGATTTGTTAATAGTCATAGCAAAAGCTAATGTTACAGGAAATTGTTTACTATAAAGTATAAAGGGTAAAGACGATGATTCACCAGTATTTAATGTTATTCTTGGAATAAAAACTTTATTTCCAATTTTTTCTCCAGTAATGATTTCAGCTTCAAGATTATATTTATATAATTTTATAATTTTTAATCTTGTTCCATTACATAAACCTTCGGTAATACTTAAATTTCTTATTAATATAACTATAGCATTAACTTTTTATTCCAATATGTGTGGTGGTAAACCTTCTTTTATTTTATTAAGAGTTTCTATTGGATAATTCAATTCGATATTATCATCACTTTGATCGACTCCTTTATGAGTAGCATAATCTATGCTATAATAAGTTGTCGATTCGCCGTTAAGTAATTTTAATATTCTTTTATTTAAATTATTTATGTCGTAAACCTTATATGTAATGTTTCAAAAAACATGATTTATCATTTATCATTCTTTTGAAATATATATTTTCTTTGTTCTCATCTAACAATATCAATATTTTGTACTTGATTTTTAATTATATGCTTTATTACATTAAAAACTACATCCCATCTTATATATTTTCATTTTTTTTAAATATAAGCAGTTAATTAATTTACATTGTTTAATATTTTAATTAATTTTATTTTTTTAACTGTGATTTAAATATAACTATTCTTACCCAATATATAAAGAAAAAACGTTTATAAAAAAGTATTTTTAACTTTGATGAATGTTTATAACATTTTATGTTTATCTATATATTTATATAAAAATATTGATAAACGTAAATATAGAAATACATAGCATATTAGTAATGATACTATATAGTAAAAAAATATGTATTAAATTTTTTCCTTGCTTTTTTGTCTATTTGACATAAATTATAACAAATGAAAACCTTATATGTAATGTTTCAAAAAACATTTCATGTAAAGTTTTAAAATTATTTAATAGATTTTGCAATTAAATTTTACAAAATTCATAATTAAATTTTACGAAAACTTTCGAAAATATTTAATGAAATGTTTCTTGAAATATATTAGAAATATTGCAACAAAACATTTCATAATATATTTAAAAAAGAACATATATGAGTAAATCCTCCATAGTGTTAAAATTTCACCTACAATAAATTAGAAAAAAAATTACAGACACACGTATAAAATAAATTTTTTCTGAATTTTAACATATTATAATAAAAGAAAAAAACCGTGTTACTCACTTTAGAGGATAGTCTTTTTGAGGTACATCTATGAAACTAGGTAATTAATGTTAATCCAAAAAATTTAATAACTAGAAAAAATTAAATGATTTTCAGAATACTTGAAATTATACTTCAAAACCAACTTCAAAATTCCATAGAATATTATAAAATAGTAAATTACAAAATTCACAACAGAGAAAAGATGCGTAGAGAAAAAGCTCAGTGTTTCATATTAGAAGATAAAAACATATTTTCAAAGATGAATTACGTTTTTTAATTATAATTTGAAAGTAACACAGAACTTTATCTACACTAAACACGCGTTCTTAATAAATAAATTTCTGTTTGTGTTTCTTAATATTACCTTTTGATATAGTTTAAAACGTCATCGCTGAATAGTCTTTTTTACAACATCATATGTTCAACAAAAAATTAAATTATATAAATTTTTGGTAATATTTTAATAATTATTCAAAAAATACTTTTGTTAACAGGCACACGTCCAAGATACTTTTCCCAAAAGTATGTACATAGATACAGCATTGGTGTGAATTTTAGATCAAAAGAACAATAGTCATTTTTTTTAATAGCGATAACTTATCATTTTACATGACCTGGTAACATTTAAAATTGAAGTAAAAAACCTTTTTTTCCCATTTGCCATAAAATGATATGTGTACTTATAATCCAAACTAAATCAGAATTATTTTCTGATATCTCAATAAATCAGAATACATTTGCTGAAAAGATATGCTAACTCATATTTACGAGTAATGACGAAGTAACATGAATTTTTAAAGTATGGAAGATTTACTCGTATGTACATAAGTTATAAATAATGAAACTTAATAATATTGAAAAATATTAAATTACACTATATATAATATAATAAGTATTATTATATTAATTTAGCAATAAATATGTTTACTTGCACTAAATGCAATCGATCATTTGAGAGACATAACCATTTATTGAAACATAATAAGAAATTTCATTCATCAAAAATATATATTTGTCATATATGTGGAACAATATTAAAATATAAAAGAGGTTATATAAGACATTTAAAAAACATAACAAACCTGAAAAATTAGAATGTTCTATTTGCAAAAATAAATATATAAGAAATGAACATTTAATAAGACACTTACAAAGTCATGCATATAATTGTAATAATATTTGCGTCATTTGTGGAAAAGGATTTCATCGAAAAGATAATTTATTACGTCACATAAAAATTCATAAAAATGTAAAGTATATATTAATAACATTAAAAAAATTAATACAATAAATATATAAAAATAATATCTTATTTATAATATTTAATTACTTTTATATTTATATAATACTTTAAAAAAAAATACATTATAAGAAATGTATAATCAACTTATTTATCATTAACATTTATTAAATTATTAAATAATTTATTTATAGAATTAACATGAGTGAAAAAAATTTAAAAAGAAAAAGCGATGATAAATACCAAGATCATATTTCCAAAAAAGAAAAAAAATACCGTTTTCATCAACGGAATTTTTAAAATCTAAAATTGTAATAGGCGATCAATCAGCGTATGTATTAAAAACTTTATTAAAAAAATCAAAAATATAATATATGATATAAATATTTTTGATTATATATAATAGATCTCTGGTTGCATATATTGAAGAAATTTCAGAAGAACAAGTTTTTGTTAACAAACAAAAACAGACTGATTTCAGGATTTTAAAATTTATATTAAATAATTCTGAAGGATTCAGAATTCAATGTAATATTTACGATGAATATATTGCGAAATTTAAAAAAAATCTAAAATTAAACGAAGTAAATTTTTATAATATATGTTAGTAATAGAATAATCAATATTCGTATTTAGCGCCTCTGTATTATACTCCTGACGTATTATACTCATGTAAGTTATGTTAACGCGCTACATTATTGCTTCTGCCTCGTGGCATGTTCGCGCTCACTTCCGTTGCGATACTTGAAGAGTAAAGATCTCTGTAATATTGTAAAAGAGCTTTATTCTGTATTAAGTAAATTAGAATCTCTTTGTATGTTAAATAAAGTGTTTCTGTATAAATCGTATCTGCTCATTGTTTTAACCTAACAAGGGTTATGGGCCCAGGTGCTGTCGTAAAATAAAAAAAAAAAAAAATAAAATAATTGTCGCACAGACCACGTGCTCAAATTTTTTTTTGAGGTTAACTTGTGTACAAGTGAAAGAAGAAAAAGTTTTTTTTGTTTCTTGTATTTAGCTAAGTAAAATGACGAACATTGTAAATTCTACAAGAATAGAACTATTAACTAAAGACAACTACGACACGTGGTGTATTCAAGTGCAGGCTTTGTTAATAAAGCATGATGAATGGGGTTACGTAGCAGGTACGATTGTTAAGCCGAGCGCAAAGTCAGGAGAGACTGAACCGACTGCTGCGCAATTGATTTGGGTACAAAACGACCTAAAGGCCAAGTCAGATTTAATTTTATCGATAAGTCCCTCCGAACTGCAAAATGTGCGAGGCTGTGATACATCGCAGGAAGTCTGGGAAAAGCTGAAAAAAGAGTATGCATCAAAGGGCCCTGCCCGTAAAGCTACGCTTCTTAAGCATTTAATGCTGCATAAGTTAAAAGAAGATGGCGATGTACGACAACACATACTGAAATTTTTTGAAGCTGTTGATAAACTCACGTCGATGAATATAAGTATTAACAAGGACCTATTAGCTATCATGTTGTTATATAGTTTACCGCCGTCATACGAAAATTTTCGCTGTGCTATAGAAACGCGCGACGAGTTGCCAGAACCCGAGACTTTGAAAATTAAAATAATTGAAGAAAGTGAATCACGTCAGCAAAGTCGAGAAAGTGTAAATACGTCTGGCGCATTAGCGGCCAAATACAGAAGCAACATTCAAGGCATGTATAAAGGAGGACCAAGTTTAAGTAATACTGGAAATTGGAATCAACGTTACAACTTAGGTGCTGGAAATTCTCAAAGCAATAACAACAAACCGTTTAAATTTAAGTATTCTGATTTAGTTTTGTGGCATTATAGGTTAGGCCATCTCAACTATAAGGATATTAGTAAGACTTTTAGTAAGACTAAAGCGTCTGTTATTGACAAAGGTGGTAATGTGAAGTTATTAGCAAAGAGAATGGGTGATTTATATTACATATGCCCAATCACTGAACAATGTAATAACGTATTAACGAATAAGTATTCTGATTTAGTTTTGTGGCATTATAGGTTAGGCCATCTCAACTATAAGGATATGTACACTCTGATTCAACGTGGACTGATACACGTAGATAAGCCTATTCAAACCCCATCTTCAACAAGCTGCTCAACGTGTCTGCAAGGAAAAATTACGGTACAACCCTTTCCTAAGAGAGAACAGCTGTCAAACAACAAGCTTGAAATTGTTCATGCTGACGTATGGGGACCAAGCAGGGCTGCATCTCAAGGAGGAGCTAAATACTTCGTTGTATTTACAGATGACTGTACTCGTTGGGGTGAAATCTATTTTATGTCAAATTATATACGTAATCGATGCCCTACCAAGGCATTATATTTAAAAATTCCTTTTGAAGAGTGGACTGGCAGGAAGGTTAACTTAAAACATTTAAGAGTGTTCGGCACTGATGTTGTCATCTTGGACAAAACTCCAAACAAAGATAAATTTTCACCAAGAGGACTTCAAGGAAAGTTTGTAGGTTACTCTGAAACGTCGAAAGCCTACAGAATATGGTTAAAAAATGAGCACAAGATAGTAGTTGCTCGGGATGTCAAATTCTTAAGTAAATTTGACGACAAGGGGGAGCACATATGCTCAGATCGAAAGCATGCAAGAGATTTGAATACAAGTGATACTCTTCTACAAGACACTGATACGATGACTGATGTTGCTCCAAGTCAGCTGATCGTTGGTACCGAATTAACTGAAGAGGCAAGACCACCAAATGCTATGGAACTTGATGTTCTACCTCCAGGTACTTCTAATATGAAAAAGGGACCAGGGAGACCACGTTTAGAATCTACCGGCAAACGAGGAAGGCCTCGTAAGGTATATTCAATGGTTCCTACTAACCAAGATGAAGAAAATGATAAGGTTGATTCAGGTGAAGAAGAATACGAAGATGTTTTTGAAGATGTTGAAGATATGAATCACGCTTGTACAGTAGAGCGTATTATGCCTCTTATAGCCAATGTAGCGGAAATCCCATTCAATCTTGCAATTAATGGATCAACCGGTCTCGAGTGGAAGGATGCTATTCTTGTAGAAATATCAGGCTTAATTGAAAATGATGTTTGGGATGTTGTTGAAAGGCCCAAGAGCCACAACGTTATTGGTTGTCGAACAGTATTAACAAATAAATTCGGTCCAAATGGAGAATTGATTAAAAGAAAGGCACGCGTTGTCGCTCAAGGATTCTCTCAGAGACCAAATATAGACTATAAAGAGACTTTTGCACCTGTTGCCCGATTAAGTTCTTTAAGAATGGTTATGGCCATATCTGCAAGGTTTGATTTGCGCATTCATCAAATTGATATAGAAGTTGCCTATCAAATTTGGGATTCATAGTTTTCAAGCAAGGAGAGACATAATTAGTTTAAGTTGTATACATACTCATATTGAGGGGGAGTGTTAGTAATAGAATAATCAATATTCGTATTTAGCGCCTCTGTATTATACTCCTGACGTATTATACTCATGTAAGTTATGTTAACGCGCTACATTATTGCTTCTGCCTCGTGGCATGTTCGCGCTCACTTCCGTTGCGATACTTGAAGAGTAAAGATCTCTGTAATATTGTAAAAGAGCTTTATTCTGTATTAAGTAAATTAGAATCTCTTTGTATGTTAAATAAAGTGTTTCTGTATAAATCGTATCTGCTCATTGTTTTAACCTAACAATATACAATATTATTAATTGCAACTTAATATTAAACATTCTTTAATGTTTCAGAAAATATTATTAGAGAATGTTAATGTATCAAAAGCAAGAGGATACAATAAAGGAAATCAAATATATGACTTAACGGCAGGCCGGAGTAGAACCTGATACCGACCGAGTAACAATTGAGTTGTTTGTTATTTACTCAAGTATTAATCGGTGTATCTGCAAATTGAAGGTTATGCGCAATAGATATTATTATAACAAATATTTATGCACAAGAAAAAAAAAATCTATCGCTTTGTTTTTGAGAAAAGTAAGGAACGCGAAAATATTATAAACATAATCTTTTACTTCGGCGTTCCTTACTTTTCTCAAAAACAAATCGGTAGATTTTTTTTTTCTTGTGCATAAATATTTGTAATAATAATATCTATTGCGCATAACCTTCAATTTGCAGATACACCGATTAATACTTGAGTAAATAACAAAAATGCCAATTAGACAAGGACAGCGAATCCGGCCTGCTCTTAACATTAAAATATTATTCCAATATTACTCATTTAGGGGAATACAGCATATTGAAAAATAAACCAATTAAAATAAATTTCGAAGAAATAAAATTAAGACCTGGATTAATAAGTAATTAAAAATTATTGAAAAAAAATATAATAATTTGAATAAATAATTTTTTATTTTTTAGAAATACGAGGATACTTAAAAAATTCTTTTGTACAAAAAAATAAAAAAAATGAATCGGAATACATCGGAATATTAACGGATGGACAATATAAATTGGATGTATTATTAAATAAATTAGAAAATGAATATGTGAATTGGGAAAGAGGGACAAAACTAGAAATTATCGGAGAAATAGAAGAAAATAGTAAAAACAATTATAATAATATATTATATGCACATACACTCATGTATATTTATATATAGATGTATATTTATATATTTAAAAAATTTTACAGATATTTCATACATACTAAAAATAAAAAGAATGGAATTCATTAAAGTATTAAATGATGAAAACATGGAGTTAGAGGACCTTATCTTAGCAAATGAAATAATTTTAAATAAGGTAAATTAAATATTTTTATTTCCTTACATTAATTAATACAATATTCATATTATAAAATGATTATTTTTCAAGATTACAGAAAAACAAATTGATGATAATTAAAATAATATTGATTATAAAATAATATTGATTATAAAATAATATTGATTATAAAATAATATTGATTATAAAATAATATTGATTTACTACAAAAAAATTAAATTTATAATTTTTTTTAAATAACAATAAAAAATATATGTAAGCTTGTAATAAAATATAAATTTGTAAGCTTCTTTTAGCGACAATAAAATTTAACGACATATTAAATAAATATTTGAAATTATTTAAAAAACTGTACAAGCTTTTTTAGCGACAATGAAAAATAAATATATAAGCTTTTTATAACTACAATAAAATTTAAATTTGTAAGCTTCTATTAGCGACAACAAACAATAAATTTGTATGCTTATATGAAATTTTTTGAACGACAATAAACAATAGATCTGTATGCTCCAGCGACAATAATAAATAAATTTGTAAGCTTTTTTAGCGACAATGAAAAAAAAGTGTACGCTTCTTTAGCATAAAATTTAACGACATATTAAATAAATATTTGAAATAATTTAAACTTTTTTTTAGTAAAAGTACAAAGCAACTGTACAAGCTTCTTTAACGACAATAAAAAATAAATATGTAAGCTTTTTATAACTACAATGAAATTTAAATTTGTAAACTTCTATTAGCAACAATAAAAAATAAGTATATAAAATTATTTCAGTAATAATAACAAATTAATTTGTAAGCTCCTTTTAGCGACAACAAACAATAAATTTGTATGCTTATATGAGATTTTTTTAGCGACAACAAACAATAGATCTATATGTTTCAGCGACAATAATAAATTAATTTGTAAGCTTTTTAGCGACAATGAAAAAAAAGTGTACGCTTCTTTAGCGACAGTAAAAAATAAAAATGTAAGCTTCTTTTAGCTACAAAAAAAACACTCTTAATGCAGCCATATATTTATATATGTTGGTCTCAAGCCTAAAAATAAAAAATGCAGAGAGGGAGCGTTTTTTTTGCATCTTATGTATAAAATTTATAACATAAAAAGATAAAAATATTTATTTATAATTATAATTTTCAATTATTCTATTATTCTATATTTTATTATTAGCTTATAATTGTTATTAAATATTATTATATACAATCATAACTTGAAATTTTATTATTATTTTTTATTCTATTTTTGATTTATTTCAAAAATATATAAGTTTGATTCATTGTGAACTTTTGAATATTGCGTTAAACCATCTTTTTTAATTAATTCTAATTCGATAACTTCATATCTTATATTTTTATATATCGATGTTTCCAGTTGAAGTTTTTTCACATTCGCAAATATGAAATTTAGATTCATTATGTCCTACTCTTCTATTTACTTTGAATTAATATAAATTTGATTTAGCGATAATAAAAAAAAAGTGTACGCTTTTTTAGCAACAATAAAAAATAAAAATGTTAGCTCCTTTTAGCTACAAAAAAAACACTCTTAATGCAGCCATATATTTATATATGTTGGTCTCAAGCCCAAAAATAAAAAATGCAGAGAGGTAGCGTTTTCTTTGCATTTTATATATAAAATTTATGACATAAGAAGATAAAAATATTTATTTATAATTATAATTTTCAATTATTCTATTACTCTATTTTTTATTATTCGCTAATAATTATTATTAAATATTACTATATACAATCATAACTTGAAATTTTAATGTTATTTACTATTATATTTCTAATTTATTTCAAAAATATATAAGTTTGATTCATTGTAAACTTTTGAATATAGCGTTAAACCATCTTTTTTTTATTAATTCTAATTCTATACCTTCATATCTTATATTTTTATGTATCGATGTTTTCTATTGAACTTTTTTCACATTCACAAATATGAAATTTCAACTCATTATGTGCTACTCTTCTATTTACTTTGAAATGTGTGTATTCGGGGGGTTGGCGAGCGGAGCGAGCAGGGGAGAACCCCCTCTAGTAGTATATATATATATATATATATATATATATATATATATATATATATATATATATATATATATATAACGGATATGATGATATAATTATATATAGGATTACGAATAGTTTCACAGCGGTTAAAATCGAAGTTATCATAACACAGACATCGCACGCATAACAATTTATAGTTTCCAGTTTAGATTCTTATTTTTCTTTTATATGAAACGGGAAGCACTCTTACCGTTTGCGAGAGTAAGAGATACCGCCATCAAACGGATAAATTATAAACTAATCCCAAAAATATTTCTAAATGATTCTGTTATATTTCACGTTTTCTTTCAAAAAGTCCTTTCAAAGTCTATTCAGTAAGGATTCATGTAATAACATTTATTCTTGTCATAATAAGTTTTTTTTATGAATTATTTCAAAAAGATTTTAAAATTATTTCATGTATGATTTCTTAAGACTTTACCAAAATATTGCATGAATGATTACATGAATGCTTTTTGAAAGAATCTCGAAATGGTTCGGTGAAAGAATACCTTAGATCATTCCGAAAATCTTTCTGAATTATTTTACGACTGGAACCTTCGAAAGAGTTCTGAGTTCTTTCTTGTTTCCTTTCAAGAAGTCTTTTCAAAGTCCTTTCAGTAAGGATTTATGTAATAACTTTTATTCTCATCATAAGTTATTTCATGAAATATTTCAAAAAGATTTTAAAATTATTTCATGAAAGATTATGTGCGACATTACCAAAACATTACATGAATTATTACATGAATGCTTTTTGAAAGAATCTTGAAATGATTTGGTAAAAGAATACTTTAGATCGTCCGAAAAATCTTTCTAAATTATTTTCTGAATTTAATCGTTGGAAGATTTCAGAGTTGTTTCTTGTTTTCTTTCAAGAAGTCTTTTCAAAGTCCTTTCAGTAAGGATTCATGTAATAATTTTTATTTTCATTATAAGTTATTTCATGAAATATTTTAAAAAGATTTCAAAATTATTTCATGTATGTTTTCTTAAGACTTTACCAAAATATTGCATAAATTATTTCATGAAAGCTTTTTGAATGAATCTTGAAATGATTCGGTGAAAAAATACCTTGGATCATTCCGAAAATCTTTTTAAATTATTTTACGACTGGATCCTTCGAAAGATTTCTGAGTTCTTTCTTGTTTTCTTTCAAGAAGTCTTTTCAAAGTACTTTCAGTAAGGATTCATGTAATAACTTTTTCGTCATGATAAGTTTTTTCATGAATTATCTCAAAAAGATTTCAGAATTATTTCATGTATGATTTCTTAAGACTTTACCAAAATATTGCATGAATTATTACATGAATGCTTTTTAAAAGAATCTCGAAATGTAATAACTTTTTCGTCATGATAAGTTCTTTCATGAATTATTTCAAAAAGAGTTTTAAATTATTTCATGTAAGGATTCGTGAGATTTTACGAAAATCTTACATGAAATTATTACGTTAAAGCTTTTTGGAAGAATATTGAAATTATTCGGTGAAAGAATACCTTAGATCATTCCGAAAATCTTTCTAAATTATTTTATGACTTGAATCGATGGAAGATTTCTGAGTTCTTTCTTGTTTCCTTTCAAGGAGTCCTTTCAAAGTCCTTTCAGTAAGGATTTGTGTAATATTTCATGTCTTATCTTTCATTTCCTTTTTGGTATTATTTTTGTAAAGACTTTGTAATCTTCCTGTGTATTATTTCATAAATTCTTTTCAAAAGAATATAGTTATCTTTTTAAGTTCTTTTTAAATGCTTTCAACTTATTATTACTTGGAATATTTCATGAAATTATTTCAAAATTCTTTCATGCTGTGTGGGTAATAGTCATTGCAAATCCTAATCTAATAGGAAACTGTTTTCGTTGCATATTAAATGGAATTTCTTCCGTAGATGGAGATAAATTTATTTTTCGAATGAAAACTAATTTACCTTTGTTTTGACCAGTTGCTAATTTCGCTTGAATGAAATATTTAAGCATTTTTCTACTATCAACCTTGTTCTATATGAGCCGGGCTGTGGCACAGTCGGTAAGAGCATTGGATTCGTATTCTCGGGGGACCGTGGATCGAATCCCGCTCGCGGCTGTTTTTCAAGCAAGCACCTCTGTTACATGTGCTTTGTTCTTATGAACACACTTTCGAGCTCCATCGTTAAAGGACGAAAAATTCCTCAGTTGCTTAAGGCAGCTGGCTTGCGTCCTAGCGGATCAGGGTTTGACTCCCTGGGAAAATTGGGAAAAACAATTTTCATAGTTTTCCGTGGGGAAGAGAACCCGAAGAACGCAAAAAAAAATACAAAATAGAGAGTTCCTCGGAACAAAAAAAATTGATGAAGACCTATGACGAAAAGTCCAAAGGCCAATAAAAGATAAAGAAAGAAAGAAGAACCTTGTTCTATTACAAAGTCCCTTATTGACATTTAAATTTCTTAAAAGTATAATGATAGCCCCTACTTTTAAATGTAATTTATGTGGTGGAAGTCCATTAGGAGTTAACTTATTTAAAAATTCTATATGTAACATAATATCTAAATTTTCTTTGTTATCATCTTCAGCAGTATGAATACTCAAATATTCAACATGGTTTCCTTCCATTGAATTCAAAACATTATTATTGATTTCAGTTACATCATTATTTTTAGGAGCCAAAATAACTTTTTTCGTTATATTCGTATTGTCTATTTTTATTGTTTTTCCGGATATTTCTTCGACAAGATTTTCTTTAAGAAGGGGCCGAACTATCTGTCTTTGTCTAATAGCGTTTTTCATCATTCATGTAAACACTATCTGGTATAACAAGAAAAAAATAGCAGCCCCCGCTAGATATTAGTATAATTAGTAAATTTTGTAATAACAACTAAATTTTTTCGCTGCGTAGTTTTTGAATAATTAGAGACCTACCAAAAAAAGATAGGTTATATTCTAGATTGCTAGTAGGTCTCTAATTAGTCAAAAACTATGCGGTAAAAAATTTGGTTGTTATTACAAAATTTACTAATTATACTAATATCTAGCGGGGGCTGCTATTTTTTTCTTGTTATACCGGATAGTGTTTACATAAATGATGAAAAACGCTATTAGACAAAAACAGATAGTTCAGCCCCTTCTTAATGATAAAATTATCTGGTATAGCACTAACTTCATTATCATCTTCAAAAACATCGCGGCGTTTTCCATCTCCGATGTCTAATAACCATTGTTTAAAATTATTATCATTATCCGAAACTCGCAGATTTTCATTTAACTTCATTTGCTTAAAATTTTGCCATAATAAACTAAATTTAACTGAATTTTCAATATTGTTCATACGGCTATCATGTCGTACAATTGGTAATGTTTACCTGAAATCTCCTGATATAATTACAGTTTTACCACCGAAGGGTTGGTTTACATAGCACAAATCTTGAAAAAGACGATCAACCGCTTCAAAAGCAAATTTTGAAGTCATGGATATTTCATCCCAAATAATTATTTGTGTTTCCTTTAATTGTTTGCCTTCTGCAGAATTAGGCTTAACATTACAAGTTGTACAATCTGTTATATTTAACGGTAGTTTAAATGTTGTATGCTCGGTACTTCCATTGACTATTGAATTCGCTGCTATACCTGTCAAAGCTACACATAAATAATGTATGGTATGATATTTAAAATAAGCCATTAAAACGTTAAGTAAATAACTTTTTCCACTTCCACCCGGTCCATCTATAAAAATATATTTTTCTTTACTTTGGTTGCTTAAACTTTCTAGTGTAGAGTCGAATATTTGCCTTTGTTTATTATTCAAAGAATTTATTTTCATTTCTAATTCATTAAGAATATAATTATTATGATTTAAAATTGTTTGATTATTATCTTCTTCTATAAATGTGCTTATGTTAGGTAAATTAAAATCGTTTAATGAAAATCCATTGACTTGTAAATTATTTTTAATAACATTCAATGCAAGATTTTCACCTACATTTTTTTCGTATTTAGGGTGGTAAAATTTATCTCTATATTTTTCATATAAATCTCGTGCACTTATAGGATTATGAAAAACGCAAATAAAAGCAAATAATTCACAAAGAGCATAAGGGAATTCTGTTGAAGATGCTTCTTCCAAGCATCTATCTCATTCTTTATCTTTATTAATTAATTGATTTGCCTTAGCTGCCTCATAAAACGAATTGTACATCACATCATCAACAGTACGCAAAGCTTCAAAAGACGTGGCTCCTTTAACATGTAATAGTAATAACCTAATAAAATAATGTTCTCTATCTTTCGGACTTACTAAGTACATTCTACTGAGTATTGGTTTTCTTTTTCTTTCTTTTATTCCACTTCTTTAGTTTTTCATCAAATGTATAAAAATTTGGTATTTCTGAATATAAGTAATTTCGTGCTTCGAAATCTTCTCTATTCGATTCAAAATATGCTGTTAATGTTGTTCCAACATTTTTTTGCATGATCATTTCTTCTTTTCCTTCTTTAAGAAATACGTTTTGCTGATTCTCTTCATGAACGCTTAGACGTTTTATAGTATGTGGAATAACATGTAAAGGATATTCTAATAATCTGTGCATTGCTTCAGGTGGACATAAATATCGTGTATTAATGTATTGTTTGATTTTGTCATATTCATATTCAACATTTTCACTATTGTCATTTTCAAAAGTGTCTTAATTTTCTGATCTAAAATCAACATTTACTTGATGTATTTAAATGTATGCACAATCATGACCTTCATAACAGTATTTGAATGAATATTTAATGCATTGTACAGTAGAACAAACTTCTACTTTTATGTGTGCATTAAATTTCAATAATAAGTAAGGATTATAAGGAACAACGAATCCATTATCTGCAATTTTTTCTGTAAATTTATTTTTAAAAATAATTTCGACGCCATCATTTTTGTGTTTGTATAGTAGATACCTATTTGATTTAAATGTATTTGTATTATTAAATTTTTTGGAAAATTTTTCGTACATTGTTTCGTATTTTTATCCATACACGGACAATTTATATTTTGTATAACACAGGGACCGTGTATCATAAATTGTTTAACAATACTATATAATTTTGGATAAATATCTCTATTTGGGATTTCTGCACTTATTATTTTATCAACTTTTTCGGGAATGTCAAATTTATCATTTTTATCTAAGAATAACAACATATGCATATGTGGTAATCCTCGTTTTTAAAATTCAATTACATAACTATATGCAATACATTTCCCTAATATTCCTTTTTTTATTACTAAATTTTTTAATTCTTCTACTTTTTGATAAAATACTTTTGTTATAATATCTGGTCTATCTATTGCATTTTTATAAATTTCCCAGTTTTCAGTTATTTCTTTTCAATGTGGGTCACAGGTCATAGTTACAAAGAGGTCAGGTTTACCATGATAATTTACAAGTTTTATTGAATCAATGTAATTTTGTTTTAAAAATCGTGGACTTCCTGTAAAGTTTGTTAGTAATATTACCATTTTTCCAATTTTTGAATAATCTAATTCTTTTTTGTTATGTAAATAGTCCATAACACCTTTGTAACAATCACTTCTTAATAGTTTCGGTTTTTTCGTATGAAATATAATCTGGAGGTTTCAACTTTTACAAATGCATCAACAATGAACTGTTGAGATAATTTTCCTAAATTAAGAAATGGATTAAATTCATTTCTAACACTAAATCTATAATTATAAAATTGCAAATTTTTAATATTAGATTTTCCAAATTTATTTTTCATATTTGACATCCATCCGAAACCACCATTAGGATGAATAAGCGAATATGTCATAGGATCTGTGTGTTTGCTAATTTTTAGTATACTAATTGGTTTATTAGACTTAGGGTAAATGACAATATCATCATTACAGGTAGGTAGATTATATCTATTTTTATCGAAATTATTATTGCAGACAATAGGCATAGTAACAGTTTTCAGAAGACAATTGATTTTTGCACATCGTTGTAGTTCTTCTTCTCCTACTTCATGCATCATTTTATAGGCTTTAGCATGAGGGTTAATATCTCTCATTAAGTTATCTGAACGTTTTAATAATGTTAAGTTTGTATTAAACTTATGTCGTTCAATCGTTGCTATTTCATTATCTAGAATATATAATTGTCCATATTTAAGTGCTTCATCTTTATTAGGATGTAACGCATATACATTATGGTAAATTTGTCCACATATTCTAATAACTTGTGGTCCTTTATTCAGCAATGTATCAAAATTGGCATCAAAACTTGCGAATGCTAAAGCATTATTGTACAACCTAACATTTCGTCGAAAATCAATACTTTCTTCCGTAAATTCAGTTGCTCAAAACATTAATCGTTCTGGGTAAGGTGGATTTTTTAACAATTCTACTTTACCTTTATGACAACAATTGGAGAAATCGTTACTTTTAGTATGTTGAAAAGCAAAATATTGCGCATCACAATAAACACATGTATTCGTCACGGAACCAATGCAATTTTTAGATATGACATTTTCATCGAAATATATATTTCCCATCCAACCAATCAGTTTCAAATTAATTTTTTCAGTTAATATTTTTTCATTTAATTTCTTTAATTTTTTTTCTACTTTACCCTTTATTGTTTTATCAATAACTTCGTTTAATACAATATTATGATTGTTATTATGATTATTATTATTCTAATTTTCATTATAATTATTATCTTCAATTTTTAATAGTTTACACTTAATATTTTCTAATTTTTCTTCATATTTTTTTGGTTGTTTTTCTTTAATTCTTATATAAGCTTCTTTCTTAAGTAAAGCCTCATTCGCACGTATTTATTTAAATTTATCAGTACTCATTGTTTCCTTGAATTGCCATTTTGTTATCTTAGTATTTTCTAATTTCTGTTTATATTTATTTTGTTGTCATTTTTTCATTTTCATATAAACTTTTTTCTCACGAAAAGTTTCTTTAACACGTCTTAGTTCTAATTTATCATTACTTTTTTGTTTCTCGCATTTTCATAATAATGTCTTTTTCTGAAATTTTTTTATATTTATGTGATTCTTCTGTTACCATTTACCTATTAACGAGATGTCCGAGCTGCATCACTTGAGTTTTGCTTTTTTTATTATATCAGTATCTTTTTAAATTAATAAATTAAACAAATATAATGACTTGTCCGTACTTAAGCTATATTACTACAATGATTTTTGTCAAAATAAAAAATCATTTAGACTTGTTATTTTTTTATGAGCTTGAATTGGAAATTAGATATCAAATTTGATGGACCTAACTTTAAAATACGATACATTGAAAGTTTTTATTATAACTTTATATGTCTAATATTTTGGTGGATTTCTTGAGTTGTCCGCACTGGAGTATAATCTTACAAATTTTTACTTTGTAGCAAAACAACTTAATTAAACGCATCGTTTATTCATAAGTTAGGATTGGAAATATTATTAGAAGGGGGCCGCTTCGTCAAGCTCTTAAGTTCTGTTACAAATAAAGTTTCTTTTTCATCTATTTCTTTTGATTCTTTTTTTTCTTCATTTAATTTAATCTCAACTGTCCCAATTTTACTATCGTTATAATTCAAGTGGATGTCATCGATTCCCATCATATCATTATCTGGTTTTTAAAAATTTCTATCTGAAATGTCATTGTCAATTTTCATCAAAATTGTTTCATGATTCAAATTCCTTTGTTTACGATACGTCTCCATGATCTCTTTTTGTTCTGGCAATAAATGCATTTGTGAGTTTTTTTTATAATATTTTAAGCTCGGCGAAATCTAAATTAAATGGTATTTGATTAAGACCTTGCTCATGACAAAAACTCCTTTTTATCATATCCGGTGGATTATCGCAATTAATTTTTGCATTATTATAATTTTGTAAAACTGGAAAAATTTTTATTTTTTGCGTTTTAAAAATTCTTTATAAACGTAATCGCATTTGAGAAACATATCTTAAACAACATGGACCTACATTATAAAGTATTGCAACAGCAAAAACCATTGCAAAAACGCTACAATCATAATTATTCGTTTGTGATTGTACTGTTTCGAATACTGTGCTTAATTCTGATTTGTTTGGAAATAATCTGTTCATATAAATCTTATACTCATCTTGTAAATATATAAGATTCAAACTGTCTATACATATGAATTACCTTATTATTATAATACACACGAATCCGGTGACTCTTTTCTAAATTTCCGGTAAATAATAACTGTATAAATTCTCCATCAATCAGTACTGAATGAACATATTGTGGTTTCTGAATTAGTAAAGTCAATTGCATGTCGAATGAGGTGCACCGGTTTGAAATGTTATTAAATTCCAATATATGAATATCAGTTAACATGAAAGCAATTCCACTATACAATCCCTGTCTTTTAACAATCAATTTATCTTCCTCAGTCAAAACCATTATTGAAAAAGAAAATTCTCTTAAGAATTTTCATTCATTTTTAATGAATTTTTTCCAAAGATATTCACAAAAGAATTGCTTTTATATTAACTGATTTAATTTACTGCCTTTTTACTCTAAAAGCTGAAAAATTAAAGAAATTATGAAAAATGCTATGAATTAATTGTTATATGATAAATAAATAATAATGAAATTTGTAAAAATAATATTATCATAAAAAATGATTATTTTCGGCAGATATTTGTATATATATATATATATATATATATATATATATGGGTCAATCCACGTCAAATGGATAATGGCTCTGTCCAAAATTGTAGATCACCAAAAAAATCGTATATAAGCTCAAATTTTCCGTCTTACACTCTACTTCGAGGGGCTATTCGCTATAAGAAATCATTGACCACCTTCAGATGAAATCATTTGAAATCATTATTGAAATCATTTGAAATCATTGAAATCATTTGAAATCATTGAAATATTTTATTAAATTTTATGTGCACAATATGATTACCGAAATCAAAACTATTCAAATTGAAATCATTGAAATCAATGAATATTTTTGTATTTAGTTTACAATTTAAAATATTACCAGAAATATAATACTAAATATTATTTAAATACCAGATTAATATGAGCTGCTCTGATAAATAAAATAATTTTTGATTTTTGGGGAATAATATCGATAAATAATATATAAATATTTATAAGAATTTTTTTCTGGAATTGAAAAAAAATGAATGATTTTAATCATAAGCAAAACGCATCGCACAAAAAATTTTTATGTAAAAGATAATTTATATCAAAACAAATAAAAAAGAATATATGTGGAAAATGAAAAAAAGAAATACTAACAAAAAATTTAAATAAGATCTATAAATAAGTAAATAAGCATTATTTACTTATGTTTGAATTTCTCTCTTTGTATCTGTCACACACGGTTGGTAAGTTTTTCGATCATAGCTCTTATGTTGGTCAATTTTTTAAACTAACTTTATGTTTAAAAAATTTAATTTTATGTTATACAAACATTATAACTAAAACTAGAATTCATAGGCGACACTTAGTTTTCAAATATTATTTTATCTTACTCCCTCATCATAAAAAAAATAAGAATAAAATGTCCTATTTAAGAAGGGTCCGAACTATCTGTCTTTGTCTAATAGCGTTTTTCATCATTTATGTAAACACTGTCCGGTATAACAAGAAAAAAATAGCAGCCCCCGCTAGATATTAGTATAATAAGTAAATTTTGTAATAACAACCAAATTTTTTCACTGTGTAGTTTTTGAATAATTAGAGACCTACCAAAAAAAGATAGTTTATATTCTAGATTGCTAGTAGGTCTCTAATTAGTCAAAAACTATGCGGTAAAAAATTTGGTTGTTATTACAAAATTTACTTATTATACTAATATCTAACGGGGGCTGCTATTTTTTTCTTGTTATACCGGATAGTGTTTACATAAATGATGAAAAACGCTATTAGACAAAGACAGATAGTTCGGCCCCTTCTTAAGGATTGAGTGTCGATTATAAGTTCAAGCCTGAAATTCAAGCAAGGTATACAACATTCAGTTAAAAACAAAAGTTATGCTATAGTCGGTCGTCGAAAATAGATTTATATAGTGTGCATGTTGATGCGTGTTTATAATTTGTCCATACTCATTTGTTTGACAACTGTCAGTTCAGTTTAACTTTGTGTTTTCTGCTATGCACATAGCCAATGTAAGTACAAATCTAGAATAATTTTATTATTGAACACATTGTTGGTCTTTTTATTTACTAAAGTGATAAAAAGTTTTTGTTTGAATTATGCAATTTCTTTGTTTTTTTATTTTATTTTTGTGGTGTTAAAATATAGGTATTATTTTAATTTTTATATGATTCAATAATGACGATTTAGGGATTATAATTTAAAGTAAGCTTAACGTTCATAAATATTAATTTTAATTATCTTGGAATGATTTCGGTATTATTTGAAATCATGAAAAATTTGCTTGAAATTATTTGAAATCATAGAAAATTTGCTTGAAATCATTTGAAATCACTGCCTACCATAGGCTGTTTTGAAAATGTTTGAAATTACAAGTATAAAAATATATTTCTGAAATCATTTTGAAATCATTTGAAATCATTTTGAAATCATTTGAAATCATATGAAATCTGTAATCATTTTGACACTTTTTTTAAAGTGAATAGCCCCTCGCTCTACTTCCTTTTGCAATGTGGTGATTTTAAAAAATCCAAAATAGCGGCTCCAATATGGCGGCTCAAACCTAGAGATATCATAAAAAATTTTCAAAAATTGATTTTAATTATTCAAATCAGATCCTACATATTTTTTACATCAGAAATCAATTTAGCGTTCAATTTTACATAGGAATATAGTATTGCACTCGAGGTAAAAAAAAATTTACAATGTTATCGGAAGGTCATATCGGGAAATAATAGTTATTTCTCATATTACTTATTGATTAATGTTGATTAGTGAGAAAATGAAGATACTGATAGTTAACTCGAGTTACTGAATTTAAATCTGATGTCTGCTTAACCTTACAAGATCTGTATGAAAGTCATTTGAAGGTCAAATCGCGAATATCTTTTATTATTTGATAACATTAGGACACCTTCAAGTTTTACGTGTCGCTGAATCCGAAACCGGGGTCTGTTGGAGTGTCAAACGACGTAATTACGTAAAAATTAATCAAATATTGACTAAAAGAAAATTTTTGTTCTTCAAGAAACCACAGTTAGAAACGAATTTTTCTGTAATTACGTCGTTTGACACTCCAACAGGTCTCGGATTCGGATCCAGCATCACGTAAAACTTATAGATGTCTAAATCTTATCAAATTTGACCTTCAAATGACCTTGATGGAGACTGGTAGGGTTAAGCGGATATCAGATTTGGATTCAGTGACTCGAGTTACCTATCAGTATCTTCATTTTCTTACTAATCAACGTTTATCAATGATTAATTCGAGAAATAACTATTGTATCGCGATATGACCTTCAGATGATAATGTAAAATTTTTTTTACCTCGAGTACAATACTATATTCTCATGTAAAATCGAACGCTAAATTGATTTCTAATATAAAAGATATGTAGAATCAGATTTGAATGAATTAAAATTAATTTTTGAAAATTTTTTATGAAATTTCTAGGTTTGTGTCGCCATATTAAGGCCGCCATTTTGGATTTTTCAAAATCGCCACATTGCAAAAGAAAGTAAAGTGTAAGACGAAAATTTTGAGCCCATGCACGACTTTTTTAGTGATCTACAATTTTGGACAGAGCCATTATCCGTTTGACGTGGATTGACCCATATATATATGGGACATTTTACACCAACTGGAAGAGCAAAAAAATAAAAATCGCTGAAACTCTAAGAATATATTCTGTCTGCTACTCAAAATGTGTAAAAAAATATTCAAGGATTTGAATTTGAAGGATCAATAGCCATAGATCCTTGAAATTTGGAAATTTACAAAATTTTTGGAAAAGTACCAACTTTATGATTTTTTTTCTGAAAATCTTGATGTTTTAGAGAGAAATTTATGAGAATTCTTCTTGTTCTAGATAAAGAGGAGAGTTAGCATTATTTTTTACAGAGCTAAATTTTGAAGTTTTCTATTGGTTCTTACATGTATTACATGTTAATTGAAATTACTCATTGTCTGCTACTTCAGAAATTGCTTTTCGAGGGCTTATTTCCTTCTATTTTTTATCAACTTAAAAATAAATTTTTTACTGTGTAAGAAAGAGCCATCAATAAGGAGTTATAACAGTTTAAAATATATATTTTCAATATAAAAATTAATCATACATGATAATATATATTTTAAACTGTTTTAACTCCTTATTGATGGCTCTGACTTACACGATCAAAAATTCATTTCAAAGTTTACGTAAAATAGAGGAAAATAAGCCCGCGAAAAGAAATTTCTGAAATGGGGAGCAATGAGTAATTTCAATTACCATGTAATACATATAAGAACCAATAGAAAACTTCAAAATTCAGGTGTGTAAAGAATCATGCTAACTCTGCTTTTCATTAACAACAAGAAGTATTATCATGAATTTCTCTCTAAAATATTAGGATTTTCAGGAAAAAAAATGATCAAGTTGGGACTTTTCCAAGAATTTTGAAAAATTTCAAAATTTCAAGAATCTATGGCTCTTGATCCTCCCAATCTAAATCCTTGAAAATTTTTTTACACATTTTGAGTAACAGGCAGGATATATTCCCAGAGTTTCAGAGATTTTTATTTTTCTGCTCTTCCAGTTGGTTTGAAATGTTCAATATATATATATATATATATTAAAAAAAGTTTGTTGTAAAAAGAATTAAAATCAAAATTATTTTGAATTATTTTTAATGATTGTATTCTTCAATTTATTTACAGTTATTTATGGTTATTCGCAGTATCTCCATTTAAATAATGTATAAATGATAATAAATAACCCACACAGCATAAAATATTTATGGAAGCTTCCTGGAACATAGACAGCGGAGATTTGAAATATTTTAGGAATCTTCCAAGGAATATTCTTGTAATATTCGTATGTCCTTGATTCTTTCTACATTGGAATATTCCATGGAATATTGCTGGATGATTCTAAGAATATTTCATTGGAAGATCTAGGACGTCTCAAATCTTTTATTGAAATATTTCAGGAATCTTGCAGGAATAGTTCATGAAATATTCCGTTGGAACATTCGTTGAAAATTTCCGGAATATGGAAACGGTAGATTTAAAACATTTTATGAACCTTTCATGGAATATAAACGAAAGATCTAAAGAATCTTTTATGGAATATGCACGAAAGATTTAAAGAATTTTTTATGAAATATTCCATGAAATATTTCTGGAAGATTTTAGAAATCTATCGTAAAATATTCCGTGGAATATTTATGGAAGATTCGCAGAATATTGGCACGGAAGATTTGGAATATTTCAGGAATCTTCCGTGAAATATTCCTGTAATATTCGTATGTCTTTCATTCTTCCTACATTGAAATAATCCATGGAATACTCTTGAGAGATTTGAAGAATATAAAAATGGAAGGTTTGGGTAATCTTTCATTTTTCATGAAATGTTCCTGGAAGATTTTTGGAAAATGTGAAATGCTGTGAGGCGATAGTATATATATTATATAATAACACATTACACTTATACATGAATACATATACGTATACATAAACATTTAGTTATAAAATCGCATTTAAATATTCGTTTCGACTGTGCACATCAAAGTGCTGATACCCTTTCGCTTTTAAAGTAAGTGAGGTATCTTTCAACCGCTTGGGGATAAAACTCCCATTTAACAAACATCCCCTTATCGGCGTCACTGGAAACCTCCCGTAACGTTCCGCGCTACCTTCCAACGTAAACTCCATGGAGTTATTCTAGAATTTTCCATGCGATATTCCACTGAAAGATTACTTAAATCTTTCTGTGAAATATTTCGTGGAATATTTCTGGAAGATTTATGTAATATTTCGCTCTACGATTTTAAAGTTTATCGGAATCTTACAGCGAAATGTTTATGGAATCTTCCTTAAATCTTTCATGAAATATTCCACCGGAAGATTACTGTAATCTTTGTGTGAAATATTTCGTGGAATATTTATGGAAGATTTATGTAATATTCCGCTGTACGATTTAAAAGTTTTTTGGAATCTTCCAGTGAAATGTTTATGGAATCTTTCTAAAATCTTTCATAAAATATTCCACTGGAAGATTACTTAAATCTTTCTATGAAATATTTCGTGGAATATTTATAGAGGATTTATGTAATATTCCGCTGTGCGATTTTAAAGTTTTTTGGTATCTCCCAGTGAAATGTTTATGGAATCTTTCTGAAATTCTTCATAAAATATTTCACTGGAAGATTACTTAAATCTCTCTGTAGAATATTTCATGGAATATTTCTGGAAGATTTATGTAATATTCTGCTATACGATTTTAAAGTTTATCGGAATCTTACAGCGAAATGTTCATGGAATCTTCCTGGAATCTTCCATGAAAAATTTCACTGGAATATTTCATAAACATTACATGGAATATTTCATGAAATATTTCAGAAACCTTCTGGGAATATTTCATGAAATATTTCGAAAAAGTTTCTGAACATTCCTTTGAAATATTCCTGAAATATTCCTGGAAGCTTTCAATGGAAGATTCCAGTGGAATATTTTGAAATATTCCGTGGAGACTTCTAATAATCTGCATGGAAGGTTCCATTGAAATATTCCAGTGAAATAATTCAAAATATTTCAGTGAAATCTTCCATGCTGTGTAGGATATAGTCTTATATACATACGCATAGTTGTGTATTATTACCGAATCAGTATACTGTAAAATCCATTGCGAACAAATATTAATGTAAATAATTATGTTAGTAGTTTATAGCGTTTACGCGCTGGTACACGATTTAAGTTCAAGCATTTTTAATGCACTCCAATTTATAAATTGGTTAAAATCATAGTAGATTTGATAACTGCAATATTTTTAAAAGATGCGTAACTGAAAGTATAATCGTACTTTTAAATACGCGTTTTTAAAAGTATTTTAGTCATCAGAATTGCAGTAATCTTCTCCAATTCGTAAAATGGTGGGTGTTAAAATGCTTAATTATAAATCACGTACTAGTGGGTCGACGGACCATATGAAGACATTATCTGTAAAAACAAATGTAATAAAATTTTTAAATGGTTGTGTCAATAAATTCTGTAATAAAACATGTCTTTTTTTCTTTAATATACCTGCAGTTATCCTTTTTTTCCTCTTTATCATAATTAATAATTTTAATTTAAAAATTAATTTATATGAATAATTTTTATTACATCATTTTTAAATCAATTATTTTTAAAATTTTGGTATAAATTTTCATAAAATTGCAGTTACAGCTAATACATCATCGATTGATTCATATAATTGAATCAATCGAGCCCCACTAACACTTAAAAAAAAAAATAGTTGTGGGTGCTTTGAAAATATAAAACTACCCAAACATTTTACGAAATAGTGCATTGCATTTCTACACGCACTTTGTCACGCAGCGTCAAAGGAACGAGACGCTCTTGTACACGCTGCAGATAAAAATCTTATAAGGTGTATATGTGAATGTGCTCTAAATACATTAAAGGGTAGTATTATTTTAAAAAATAAAAATAAAAAACAGCTGTTGAAATATAAAAATATTTTAAGAAAACTCGCTGACAAAGCCGTGACAAGTGTAAAGGATAAAAAAATAAAAAAAACTTTTTATTGGAAAAAGAAAAAGCGTCTGATATTACAAAGCGGAGGCGGTTTTTTACCGTTATTGATCACTCCCTTACTGGATTTGTTTATGTTTGCTATTTAAAAAAAATAATATAATCACCTGCTTTTCACTACTTTAAAAAACTAAAATAAATCAGAAAAGGAACAGATTCAAAAACATAAGTGTTTTAAGTGCTTTAAATGGCTGGATGTTAAGACAGAATGTGAACGAAAAACCATAAGTGTATACAGGAAATATAAAAACTTTTTAACGTTACCTATTTCCTGTACTTTTACAGTATAATATATGGGTAAATCTTTCATAATGTTAAAATTTCACCTGCAACAAATTAAAAAAAAAAAAATACAGGCACACGTATAAAACTAATTTTCTCTGAATGTTGACGTATTATAATGAAAAAAAAAATCGTGTTACTCACTTTTAAGGGTAGTCTTTTTAACAAACATCAAAAGACAGATTTTCGAGTAAATTTTTCATAGTGTTAAAATTTACTTTCAATAAATTAAAAAAAATTGAAGACACATGTATCAAATTTATTTTTTTTAAATGTTGATATATTAAAATGATAATAAAAGAAAAAATCGCATTACTCACTTTTGAAGATAGCTTTTTTTAATATAAGACATTTAAATATATTCATTATTATCACACCCAGGTATAATATTTTACATATCTCAGATCAGTTTTTAAGTATTTTGGGCTATAATAGATCATTTTCTATTGAGCTTTTTCATTTTTACATGTTTAATATGTTACAGAAAATATTTAAATACGCAATTTACATTAATAATTACAAAATTTTTTGTAATAAATAAAATATGCCAGAAATGCCAATTTTTTTGGAAAATTCATTTTTGGCGATTCGGGTATTAAAATTGAGTGATATTAGTTACCCAATGGCTTTTGGGATTCCTGATTACAAATCATAAGTGAGTGGAATATCAATTTATTTTTGCTAAAATTGTCAATCTTAGGGTATGAAATTTGACATGGATTTGTGTAGTTTATGTTTTCGAATAAAAATACTTATATTCCTTTTAACCAAATATTTTAGTTTATTTAATAAACATTAAATCTAAAAATTTTAAATTTAAAATCTAGAAACTTCAGTGATGATTCAACTCAACGTTCTAGGTGTAAGCTATTAAATACATACTAAAACTGAGCTTTTTAAAGTTTAAACTCTTTAGAATTAAAACATTGATAGAAACTAGGTAATCGATGTAAATTTGGAAAATTTAATAGCCGGGAAAAATTTAATGATTTCCAGAATACTCGAAATAATACTTCAAAAGCAACTTAAAGATTACATTGAGTATTATAAAATAGTAAATTACAAAGTTCACAACAGAGAAAAGGTGAATCAAAGCTTAGGTTTTCATATTAGTGGATAAAAACCTATTTTCAAAAGTGAGTCACGTTTTTTAAGTATAATTTCAAACGAACAAAGAACTTTATCTACACTAGGCACACGTTCCTAATAAAAAAATTTCTCTTTGTGATTCTAAATATTACCTTTTGATGTAGTTTAAAATGTCACCGCTGAATAGTCTTTTTTACAGCATCGTATTTTCCAGAAAAAAGTAAAATATATAAATTTTTGGTAACATTTTAATAACCTTTCAGAAAGTACTTTTGTTAACAGGCACACACCCATGCTCTTGATTTTCCAAAAGTATGTGTATAGATAAAGCTTTGGTGTGAATTTCAAATCAAAAAAGCAGTAGTCATTTTTTTTATAGCGGTAATTTATCATTTTACATGGCCTGGTAACATTTAAATTTCAAAAAAAAAACCTCTTTTCCCCATCCGCCATAAAATGACACGTCTAATTATCATTAAAAGTATAACAAAATTAGTTTGTAATAACTCCATAAATCAGTGAACATTTGCTAACAAGATGTGCTATCTCATATTTAGGAGAAATGACGCAGTAACATGATTTTTAAAAGTATGAAAGAATTACCCATATACATCTGTTCGTTTAAAAACATCTTGAAACATTACTGAATTTAAAAAAAAAAAACTAAAATAAATATAAAAGAAACAGATTGAAAAACATATGTGTTTTTAAGTATTTTAAGTGTGTTTGAAGTGGAAGGCTTTTAAGACAGAATGTGAACGAAAAAGTACACACAGGAAACATAATTTTTGAAAGACACAAGATATGGTAGATCAGTAGAAACTTTTTAAATTTTATTTATTATATATGATAAGTTTCCGGTTGCTGTGAAATAACCTTTTTTTTCTAAACAGTGACGCTATTTCACATAATGGAACGTGCTCGGAAAATGCTTATAGTTCCACAAGACAGTTTGGATTATGTTGACGAAGCGCAGACTAACGCAAAAGATGGTCAAGAAAGTAAAGAAGGCTTAAAACATTTGGAAACACTTAAAAGCATCCAGACACCAGGAGATGAATTTTCACGTCTCGATGAAGAAATGAGCAATGTTTTAACATCTGACAATTTTCCAGACGACCGTGAAAAATGGAAAAACTTTTTACAATTGTTACAGAGATTTTTATTTTTCATAAAAAATACTAGAGTGAAAGCAGATGATTTTCCGAATACAACTTTCACAAAATACGATGTTCAAATGTCTGATTCGTCTATTTTAGCACACGTCCCAAAAACATATATAGGTAAAGCAGCTCAATTAATAAGTTATTTAAAAATTCACTTATGCGATCGTTTAACTTGGAATAAAAATGGAATCGTTACTGTAGATGGTAATGTCATATATTATTCGAGTATCATGGATCTGGTTAATGACACATTAAGAAATAGAAAAAATTTTAACGTTATCGGTAGGGCACATTTTGCAAATATTTTGTGCGCATCTAACGCGCCACGCGCAATCTTAGGAAATAAATATTACTGGAGAGTTGAATTAGTTGAATCTATTTTGAGAGATAATATGACACCGCAAACAGCGTTTTTACCAAGCAGCTCCGATAGCGAAATAGAAAGTTCGAATGGTGGTAAAGCGAAAAAACGTAAAATATCATCTCGCGCAAAGGAAAAAGTGAAAGAAAAAAGTAAAATATTGCAGAACAATTTGATTACCCCGCAGCAACAACAGCAAAAGGGTTGGTTTTCTATGAATTTATAACAGTGCAATTAGTAAAAAGCATGAAAAACAATATTTTAACCCACCTCACGAAGCTGGCTTTTGTGGTGCACGAAAACTTTTGCGTTTAAACAAAAGTGACTCGCCTAAACGTATTTTAGAATGGTTGAGTAATCAAGATGCATATACCCTTTATAAGCCAATAAGAAAAAAATTTCCTCACCTACATTATAATGTATACATGATAGATGCAGTTTGGGAATTAGACGTAGAAGATGTACAAACTTTAAAAAATTATAATGATGGGTACTCGTACTTATTAGTGGCTATAAATGTATTTAGTAAATTTGCTTTTGTTCAACCCATGAAGGATAAAGCCGCTCAGGGAGTCGTAAAAGCTTTCATTGAAATTTCGTCTCCAGCAAAGGGCCGAATACCTGTATTCTTACAAACTGACCGTGGTAAAGAATTTGTAGGTAGCGCTTTTCAAAAATTTTTAAAAACCAAAGGCATTTTATTTGGTATCGTTCCTTCTCCAGATGTTAAGGCTGCTGTTGTTGAGCGCTTTAATAGAACTTTAAAAGAACGTTTATGGCGATATTTTACATACAGAAACTCATACAGATATATAGATATATTACAGGACCTAGTACGAAGTTATAATCATACACCTCATAGTAGTATAAAAATGATACCGGCTTCTGTTACTATATACAATGCAATACAATGCGTGGAAATTTGGAACATCCATGGAAACGCAATTATCAAAAAAACAGAAAAGCACGTCAATTGAAACCTGCTATATACAAGATTGGTGACTGTGCGTATCAGTCGTGCGAAGCATGTTTTTAAATAAGGTTATGTTCACGGTTAGAGTGAAGAAATTTTCAAAATTTCATGAGTTTCTAAACGTCAAGATATTTGCACATATAAATTTATTGATTTGGCAGAAGAAAAAATTCAAGGGTTTTTTTATACCGAAGAATTGACTTTAGTAGGTAAAAATCGTATGGAAACAAAAACTTATAAAATTGAACGTATTATACGTTCTAGAGGTCAAGGCAAGAAAAAAAGTCCTTGTAAAGTGGATAGGATACCCCGAGAAATTTAATTCGTGGATTTTCGAATCCAAGCTCGTTGCAATATGAGTACTTATGAATTTTATCTTGTGTTACCCAGTAACAGTAGCATGAGATATTTTCCGATAGTACAACTACTTGTTTTACCACGCAACAACCTCATGAAATGCGGCTTTACGGTGACTGGTGTGTTGGTCTTGTAGAGATTCATATACCCTGTACTATTCCACGTTTTTCACACAAAACTAAAGAAACAAAATTGAATTTTTTCCATACTGAAAATGATTTAGAAAAAGCAACCACCAAGCTATATACAATCGATATACACGAAATACCGTACGGTAATGATGAAAATGTAGAACAATTAGTTAAAAGTATAAATAATATTAGCTCTAACATGCGTAATCATTCAAATTTTACACGCTCGTCCTAAGCTTTTGGATATTATGAACTTAAAACTGTGTGTGATATGAGCTGCGGGTCAGCACATTATTTAACAAAAGGTAAAAAAATTGGTAAAATATTAGGATACGATCCTGGGATAATGAGCACTACAAAATCAGAAGATGAAAACTCTAAAACGAAAACAACAATAACAGTAACGCCAGGATTCTCTTATATGCGGTTTATAATAGATAAGAATGGGGGGTCTATAACAGATAACAGACCGGCATGCTTGGCACGTGATATACACTGAAAAAAAAACCCGGAGCCAGTGCTGCGAAGTAAATCTGAGCGGTTGCATGCGAACAACATTCGAAGCGAGTGATTACAGAAAATCGTAATGTATGAATGCGTAACCATGTCGCTGTAAATAATTACGACTTTCTGTGTAAACGATTACGCTAATCCGAGCAGAGCGCCACAACTGTGTTGCGAGCACGCTTGCTCCGACTCTCCGGCATCGCGCGTGCAGAAAGCCGAAACCAAGCACTGCGGCAGAGCTGCGAGCTTGCTTGCTCCGACTCTCCGGCATCGCGCGTGCAGAAAGCCGAGACCAAGTACAGCGGCAGAGCTGTGAGCACGCTCTCTTTGACTCTGCGGCATTTCTCATGCAGAAAGCCGAGAGCAAGGGTAACGACAGAGTTTCAGGCTCGCTCACTTTGAATTTCTGAACATTGACGTACCAAAAGCGAGGCCAAGCACTCTAAACATTAAAAATTTACATTTAAAAAGGCGAAATTTCTTTTTCTTTTCTTTTTTTGCAAGTTTTAACACTTTATGTGAAGTATAATTTATTTAAGTAAAATTCTATAATATTATAAAAATTAAATTTTATTTCATAAAATTTTGTTTAAAATGTTTCTTAACTTAAAAATTGATGTGATATTTTACTTTTACCATTATTCGGCTGAGTATATTAATGTAATAATGTAAATTTATGATTTTGATTTATTTTTTTTTTTAATACCTTATTTGTGCGATTATTAGTGCTTTTATACCTTTGAATTGATGTTAACTTGATTTTAATCCTTATTTTGCTTTCTCATAGAGAAAGCATTGTATCGGTAAAAAAAATTTTTTTCTATTTTTTCATTAATTTGTACATATTTGAACTCAGTGAGTCGAAAAAAGTGGTTTCCAGAAAATGTCTGTATGTATGTGTGTGTATGTGTGTGTGTGTGTGTGGATGTATGAATTCGGTTAGT
Source organism: Anastatus disparis (assembly GCA_017163975.1). NCBI lineage: Eukaryota > Metazoa > Arthropoda > Insecta > Hymenoptera > Eupelmidae > Anastatus > Anastatus disparis. The sequence continues at coordinate 1,531,241 of JAFFSR010000017.1, read as the reverse complement.
AAGCTGTATCTCGAGAACTACTCGATGGATTTGCTTCTAATTTTGCATGGAATTTAGTTTTGTGATTAACTTGCTGGGAAGCTATTGATAATTTGGTTCTTCCACCGTAGTTTTCATTTTAAAGTTTTTTTAAAAAATAAAAAAAAAATTCGATTTTTCGTTTTTTGGTTTTTTTTTGTTTACTACTCGATGAATTTGCTTCAAAATTTGCATGGAATTTATTTCTGATTGCCCGGATAAAATAAATTTTTAAAAACTGATTTTCTTAGCTCAGTTTTAATTTTAGCGCATTTTGAAATTTTTGAAAAAAATGTTTCTATTTATTAAGCCAATAAAATCTTAAAAACTACTCGATGGATTTACTTCAAATTTTCCATACAATTCAATTTTTTGATGAACTGGTGCGGAAGCTATTGGGAATTGGTTTTCTTAGCGCAGTTTTTTTTTAGAATCATTTTAAGAATTTTTAAGAAATTTCGATTTTTCATTTTTTTTTGTATTTTACGTAAACCACTCGAAGAATTTGTTCGAAAATTTGTATAGAACTTTATTTCGACTGCCAAAATTATTAAAAATTTTGTAAACTAATTTTCTTAGCGCACTTTTAATTTTAGAGCATTTTTAAAATTTTTTTAAAAATTTTTATTTTTAATTTTTTTTTATTTTACGAAAACCATTCGATTGATTTGCTCCAAAATTTGTATGCAATTAATTCGCTACTATCTGAAGAAAACAAGCTTTGGAATACTAATTTTCTCAGCGCAGTTTTAATTTTAGAACACTTTGAAAATTTTCAAAAAAATTTTTATTTTTCATTTATTTTCTTTTTGCGTTAACCATACTATAAATTTTCTCCAAAATTTTCATACAATTAATTCGCTATTGTCTGAAAAAAATTAGTTTTTGGAAACTAATTTTCTTAGAGTGGTTACAATTTTAGAGAATTTTAAAGATTTAAAAAAAAATTTTGATTCTTCTTTTCTTATTTTTTTTTATTCTTCGTAAAGTACTCGATAGATTTGTTCTAAAAATTACAGGGAAATTATTTGCGACTGCCAAAAGAAGGGAAATTTTCAAAAATTGATTTTCATAGCGTAGTTTTAATTTTAGAGCATTTTTAAAATTTTTAAAAAGAAATTTTGAAAAGAAAATGTTATTTATTTAACCAGTTAGATCTCGAAAATTACTCTATGGATTTGCTTCAAATTTTGTATACCATCTATGTTTTTGTATAACTATGCGGGAAGCTATAGAAAATTTGTATTCATAGTGTATTTTTTTTATTATAGAGCCATTTTAAGAATTTGAAAAATTTTTCGATTTTTAATTTTTTTTTTTGTATTTTACGTAAGTTAATTGATGAGTTTGCTTTGAGATTTCCATGGCAATAATTTGCATCTGCCAAAAGAAGGATAACTTTTATAAACCGATCTTTTTAGCGTAGTTTTCTTTTTAGAAAATTTTAAAAATTTTCTTAAAAAATTTTCATATTTCAGTATTTTTCCATTTTACGTAAAGTACTTGATAGAATTACTCTAAAATTTGTATACAAGTTATTTGCTACTGTCTTTATAAACCAAGTTTTAAATAAATAATTTTATTAGCGTAGCTTTTGATCACTTCTTTTGTTTTCTGAGTTACTCTTGAAAATTTATAATAGTACTACTGAATTTAATTACCGTTACTAAAATTGACTACTTGGATTTACCAAGCTTAGTCGTGATAAAAAGATATCCACAAAATAACAAAAATAATAAATTCGAACCTATGTATAAGGCTAGCTAAAGTCAACAAAATTAAACACTTTAAAAGCTAACATTCAACCCAAACAAAATGTTGAAAAGGCAATCAACTAGCATATATATTCAAAATTTATAAAGTACAAAATGAATAAATATTAATGATGGACAATTTTTTTATATTAAAATCACATTTAAATAAATATAAAAAAATAATGAAACTCAAAGAGCTCTATGAGAAAGCATTCCGCCAAAGCACTTGGCAGCGTTTTTTTTTATATTTATAGATTTATTAGGACATATTGAAACTCAGAAAGTTCAAAGTAATTTGAAAAATATTCTTCAGGTATTTATAAGTAGTCATTATTGACTTATTCTTTATAAACTATATTATTGTATTGTTACAAATTTCGTAAACAAATGGAGTTTGCTTGGCGTTAGAGGGAATATATTTACTATTGATTTTTGGGTCGTAGTTCCAATTTTAAATTCAATAATTTAAAAAAAGTAGCAGCGTTATTTCTTTTATCTTTTATAAATAATATATATATATATATATATATATATATATATATATATATATATATATATATATATATATATTTCACTTTTACTCATTTATTTTTAAAACTATAGCATTTACAATCATAAAACTTTGTAAATAACTTTCAAATGATCTATCTAGCATAATTTTTTTTTTAATTTTGTAAATATCATCTTTAATTTTAAGATTTATATATTGTACGTAAGATACCGCTTCATTTACATAATTATTATTCAATATACACGATAACTGCCCAAGTGATTTTATTATTTAACGACTTTAACTAATTTTTATTTTTTATTTTTAAAGAATAATTAAATTTTAGCGACAACGGGGAAATAACTGAAAACTTCTTAATTCATAAAAAAGTATGAAAAATAGTCATTTTATAATCAATCATAATAATTTTTTATCCAAAGGTATTAAATTTTGAAGAAAACGTAATAAATATTTTATCAGATATCATGTGTATATATATATATATATATACACATGATATCTATTAATATATATATATATATATATATATATATATATATATATATAATAATAATAATAATAATAATAATAATAATAATAATACCACTAGACGACATAAAAATCAATTGTAAATATCATATCTTCCCTCATACACCAAGAGAACTACATTCGTATACGAAATTCGTAACAATACAATCATATAGTTTATAAAGAATAACTTAATAAATGACTACTTAGGGGTCGTACCCAAATGCCGTTGACAATTTTTTCGATATTTCGACCCCCCGGTCCCCTTTCCGTGACATGTGTAAACTATCAAAGTACCCTCCCCCTGTAACGTAAACTAACTTTTTATATTTTTATTAAACTTTTAAAAAAAATTTTAATTATATTAATTACTTTTTAAATATTGAACATATTTTTATTTTTTTTATTTTATTAAAATAGCATTTTCACAAAACAACAGAATTCTAAACATTGCATATAATAAATATTTATAAGATATTAAATATATTAATCGTCGATAAACTTTTTCACTTTAATTTTATCGAAAAAGATCATAAAACTATGAACCTTTTAAAATACGTTATAAAAATAGAACACGATTCAACAGGCACAAATATAAATGCTGCAATCAGCTTAAAAATTTTTCGTTTGTTTTGACAGCTCACTCGCTAAAAGAAACGGCTTATGCTTTGCACCGTATGGTGGCGCCCGCGTACATGTAAAAGAAAGTAATATACTGTGTTTTAGTGGACAGACTGCGGAACTGCTTGACTTTGCAGTTTTCGGATGAAAAATCTGCTCCAAATTGCTAATATTATGCAATGATCTTTTTGATAAAAAAAAAAATAGCCAACGTAGGAGTAAATAACTAACCCCCCTCCCATAGCGTTACTTTTCGTAGATTTTGATCGACCCCTCCCCCCCAAAAAACTGTCAACGGCATTTGGGTACAACCCCTTTTAAATATCTAGACAAATTTTTTGTAAATAACTTTGAATTATCTAAGTTTAATTTTATAACTATTGGAATTCTAAATTTACCATCTATAAGAGAAACTGAAATCGTTACGCTTGACGAGTACATTTTATTCATCATCAGCTTTATAAAAATACGAATTTATAAAAATACGAATGATTAAAATAGAGTTAAAATCAATTCGAAGGTATAAAAGCACTAATAATCGCACAAATAAGGTATTAAAAATAAATCAAAATTATAAATTTACATTATTACATTAATATACTCAGGCGAATAATGGTAAAAGTGGGCCTATGGTGATAATCTAAAAGGCCAACTAAAGAAGAAGAAGAATGGTAAAAGTAAAATATCACATCAATTTTTAAGTTAAGAAACATTTTAAACAAAATTTTATGAAATAAAATTTAATTTTTATAATATTATAGAATTTTACTTAAATAAATTATACTTCACATAAAGTGTTAAAACTTGCAAAAAAGAAAAGAAAAAGAAAGTTTGCCTTTTTAAATGTAAATTTTTAATGTTTAGAGTGCTTGGCCTCGCTTTTGGTACGTCAATGTTCAGAAATTCAAAGTGAGCGAGCCTGAAACTCTGTCGTTACCCTTGGTCTCGGCTTTCTGCATAAGAAATGCCACAGAGTCAAAGAGAGCGTGCTCACAGCTCTGCCACTGTACTTGGTCTCGGCTTTCTACACGCGCGATGCCGGAGAGTCGGAGCAAGCAAGCTCGCAGCTCTGCCGCAGTGCTTGGTTTCGGCTTTCTGCACGCGCGATGTTGGAGAGTCGGAGCAAGCGTACTCGCAACACAGTTGTGGCGCTCTGCTCGGATTAGCGTAATCGTTTACACAGAAAGTCGTAATTATTTACAGCGATATGGTTACGCATTCATACATTACGATTTTCTGTAATCACTCGCTTCAAATGTTGTTCGCATGCAACCGCTCAGATTTACTTCGCAGCGCTGGCTTCGGGTTTTTTTTTTCAGTGTACCTGAGCAGTTATTTGTCTACTCGGATGTTTGTGAACCTTTTACAGTAGGGGACACACAAGCCTCATTACTTAGAATTGTTTGTATAGACAATGCTAATCGCATATTTGGAACTACAATAGTAAAAAATTTTGCACCTATTAAATATATACCACTGATGAAAAATGCATTTAACAATATCGTTATTGATATAAGAGACGCACACGGTAGTCCTATCGCATTCGTACATGGAGCTCTCACATTGAAACTTCATTTTAAGAGTGTTCTTTAAATGTAAGTGTAAAATGAGTCGTTATATAATATAATACGAAAATCAAATCGGTAGCGAAAACGGTATACGCAACGTTTTTGCCGGTTCGTGCTGGCAGCGCGGTTCAGGTTTAGGAAGTTTTTTTCAGGTCTGGCCAGAACTATTTCACCTTTTGTATCGAAAGGGTTAAGAGCAATTGTTAAAAAAGCTCTGCGTGGTAGAACAAGAGTACCTGAAAATATAGGCGATAATATTAGTTTCGAAGAATCTATAAAAAAATCGATTTACAGAATCAAAAGATAATTTAAAATAAAAAAAAAAAAATAAAATCAACGAAATGTTAATGAGCGAATCAGGATATAAAAATCCTGTTTTCAATTCAACAATACAGTCTTTGAAGCGACTTATGATTGAAAGCATCGCAAACTTATTAGCAAAAAAGAGAAAAAAAGAAGAAATAGAAAAAGTGGCAAAAGGAAAAAAAAAACTTGAGCAGGTAATAGAAAAAAGAGACGTCAGTTGAACGGTGTAACTAAGAGAAAAAAGAAAACCCCTGTTCGCCATCGTAAGAAAATATTTCACGGAGGCAAAAGTTAAACTATATTTTTAACTAAAAAACATCATGGCTTTTTTACACAGCCATAGTAATGAGTGTCTTAAATCAGAGCTGTCATTATTTAGTCTACCACACACTCAAACATCTATTGAATCAAATAAAATAGTACATTATAGGCCCGAATCATCGCTAAACTACAATGCACCTTTAGAATTTGTAATATCCAACAGTGGAGAGAGTTACATTGATTTTGCTCATACTATGTTAAGCTTACGCATTCAAATACTATCGAAAGCTGCTGAGAATAACGAAAAAGTCGGGCCTGTAAATTATATATTACATAGTTTAAAAATAACAAGTAGATGTATTGTGTAATAATAAATTAGTATCGCCGCCTAATAATGCCTATCCATATCGTGCATATATGAAATCTCTTTTAAATTACGGGCGTGCAACAAAAGATACTCATTTAACTACCTTTCTGTGGTATACAGACACTGCAGGTAAAATGAATGCAAAACCAGATGCTTTGTAGGCTGAATGTAATAAGGGTCTAGTAGAATGTTGCAAACATACTTACGCTGGTAAAATAGTTGATCTACTCGGTCACTTGTATTGTGATTTATTTAATCAAGATCATCTTTTGAATGGCATAGAAATAAGATTACGATTTGTAAGATCCTAAGACGCTTTTTGTCTTATGGACTCAACGAATGACGCAAATTTCAATATTCACATAGTTGAGGCTACGCTTCTCGTAATACGTGTAAAAATAAGCCCCAATATTCTATTAGCCCATGCTAATGCACTTTCAAAAACAACAGCTGAATAGCCCTTGACAAGAGTAGAAGTAAAATCTATAACCATGCCTGCTAGTATTTCACGTGATACACTTGACAATGTTATATTAGGACAAATATCTAAAAGAATAATTTTAGGTTTCGTAGATAATCGAGCATTTAACGGGGATCGTACATTGAATCCATTTAATTTTGAACATTCTTACATAAAGTTTTTTGTCTTTATATATCGACGGTGTAACCGTTCCGAGTAGACCATTACAACCTATTTTTACTGGTACTAATAAGCTTTACGTTGACGCTTATCATACGCTTTTCTCTGGAACTGACATACACTTCGCGAATGAAGGTAACGAGATTACACGTACAAATTATCTCGATGGATACTGTCTTTTCGCTTTTGATTTGATGCCCGATTTGCCAGCAAATTTTTGCGATCATTGGTATCTTGTTCGTCACGGCTCTATACGTATAGAAGCGTATCCCGAAAAAGCTCTTACCACAACGATAAATTGTATAATTTACTCAGAATACGATAATGTATTAGAGATTGACTCTTTAAGACAAGTTATAGTTGACTTTAGCTCATAAATTTAAAAATAAAATATATAAATAAATGTTTTTAAAAAGAGGAGGAAAAGGGTGGAGCTTGGAGAATAAAAAGACGAGGAGCGACTTTTGTCTGCTTAAGCACAGTAGTTTCAAAAAAATTTAGTTTTACTTACGTGTGCTATAAATTTTTAAAACAAAAATGGAGTTAATTATAGATATTCAACCGATGTCCGATAAAGAGTACAAAATTATACCTAAAAAAGTTGACGTAATGTCTCTTTAAAGAGACGTGTATTCACATTGGATTATAAAGCCACCTCACGAATTCTCACAGCTTAATAGTTATTTACAACGGGCAAATAACTCGTTAACGAAGTTTGTTACCCAGTTTCGCAACGATTATTTCTAAATATAAAGATGAAATTTGAACCTCATGTGTCAATCATAAAACAAAATCGTGTTTCTGGGTGAACTGTGCAGTGCATAAAGCAGTTTTGTTAAAAAAAATTCAGAGATTTAAGTACAAAAGAAGTTAAAGAAAATGATAAACCACGTATTTTGAACTTAGACAAAGATGAGGATGAAGGTGAAATTTTTGAAATTTTGGAAATATATGCAAGTAATCATCGTAAAAATAACCCAGTATGCGATGACTGCGACGAGGAAAAGAATTCAACATCATCTTCATCGACAATATTAAGTACGTTATCAAATTATCTTGCCAAAGATCCCAAAGAAAACAAAGAAAATGGACCATCAATTATAAAAGATAAAGAAGAAGATATTCAAATAATACAACTGCTGGATTGAGCCCTGTTAAAGAATCATCAAGTAAGAAAGATGAATACAAATCAAAGATTACAGGCGATTCAACACCTTCCAACACTAACAGTAAGGGTAGTACCAGCAGATCGAATCCCGTGAATATTGACGAGACCGACAGCATTAGTAATTAATACAGATGAAAGTTATCGGTCTGGAACTCATTGGGTAGCATTATATATAGACAAAGAAGGTATAGGAACGTCTTTCCATAGTTACGGCCAACCACCTCAATCACCGTATTTTCGAAGCGCTTTAAAGAGGAATTGCACAAAATATACCTGGAATACCAAATATTTACAAAAACCAGAGTCTAAAGTTTGTGGTAACTACTGTGTTGTATTTTAGTAGGTAAACTAGAGGGATTCAAGACCAGGGGGATTCAAGACCAGTGGGATTCAAGACCAGGGGGGTTCGAGCGCAGTGATTTTTAACGTGGTGTTATTCCGAGCGCAGGATTTTTTAAAACATTTTTAATTTTTATTTAAATGTAACGATGTATAACAAGTATATATTTACATATACTTGTATATATAACGATGTACTTTCATATATAACGATATAATTTGATATATAACGATATACTTTCATATATAACGATATCCTTTGATATACTTTAATATATAACGATATACTTACATATACACTTGCATCTATACGTACGTATGTCATTCTGAACAGAATTGTCTCATTTTAATTTTGTATATTTAATATCTTTGGCTGGTGTTTAAGAGGAGGTCACGTATCTTTGTCCTTTTCTAGTCAAAGAAATGATTTTTTTACAAAACCTAATAACTTTAGGGGTCGTACCCAAATGCCATTGACAATTTTTTCGATATTTCGACCCCCCGGTCCCCTTTCCGTGACATGTGTAAGCTATCAAAGTACCCTCCCCCCCCCCTGTAACGTAAACTAATTTTTTTATTTTTTATTAAACTTTTAAAAAAAATTTTAATTATATTAATTACTTTTTAAATATTGAACATATTTTTATTTTTTTTATTTTATTAAAATAGCATTTTCACAAAACAACAGAATTCTAAACATTGCATATAATAAATATTTATAAGATATTAAATATATTAATCGTCGATAAACTTTTTCACTTTAATTTTATCGAAAAAGATCATAAAACTATGAACCTTTCAAAATACGTTATAAAAATAGAACACGATTCAACAGGCACAAATATAAATGCTGCAATCAGCTTAAAAATTTTTCGTTTGTTTTGACAGCTCACTCGCTAAAAGAAACGGCTTATGCTTTGCACCGTATGGTGGCGCCCGCGTACATGTAAAAGAAAGTAATATACTGTGTTTTAGTGGACAGACTGCGGAACTGCTTGACTTTGCAGTTTTCGGATGAAAAATCTGCTCCAAATTGCTAATATTATGCAATGATCTTTTTGATAAAAAAAAAAATAGCCAACGTAGGAGTAAATAACTAACCCCCCCTCCCATAGCGTTACTTTTCGTAGATTTTGATCGACCCCTCACCCCCAAAAAACTGTCAACGGCATTTGGGTACGACCCCTTATCAAAAAATGAAGAGAAAGCCGCATCTTGCATAAAAAAAAGCAATATTTTCTTTGATAAGAAAATATTAATTTTATTGCTTCGTTTTCAAGAAAACCTTGAAAAACCAAATTGTCCACCCTAACCTCTATGATTGAAGTTTTTCAAGGTTTTCTTGAAAACGAAACAATTAAATTAATTCTTTCTTATCAAAGAAAATATTGCTTTTTTTATTACGAGATGCGGCTTTCTCTTCATTTTTTGATAAAGTTATTAGTTTCTGTAAAAAACTCAATTTTTTTATTAGAAAAGGACAGAGATACGTGACCTCCTCTTAAGGTTTGTATTTTTCATAGTACTCTTTCCAAGACATATTTTTCCTTCTTCTTCTCATTATTAGAAGTATAAAGAAGTGAAGTATATTCTGAACAATCAGGGGTACTTGAACTTTGTCCCATGATGAAATGAATGTTGTCGATGGTATATGTCGGTATTTATAGGAAGTGAAGAGCCCCAACCATCGCTCTCATCTGTGAGACACAACCACCTAATATTATCTCTCCTTTTGACTTTCTTTACTCTCATCCCATAGCTGAATTTTCAATGGCACTCGATTCTCATTAAAATATTTATTCATGAGTCTGATGTTGTGAAGAGCACAACAAGCTTTATAAATTCCATCGTGGGGAGGGGGGGGCAAACGGTAACTAGCCTTATCTTATCCAATGGTGGATAACCTATCTCTGTGACATCGGTAACGTTGAACTTAAAGCGCTCGAGCTACTTTTCCTTTATACTACCCATTATTAAAATTTAGCTAGCATTTCGTAAAGCTTCCTTAAAAATATTTGCTATTTCAGTGTAGGGAATCGTACCAGAATGCCAGCACAATCCATGATAATATTCTTTGAACCAACTAGTTTGCACTTCATAATTTTCTGTAAGTCTTCGCCAAGGAAATGGTTCTTTGAAGAGTAATACTACAGACTCAGAATCTTCGTTTAGCGGAACTATAGATAGCTCTTTGAGGACATAGTTATCACCGGGCTGCTTAAAGCCTCGCATATTGACCAAGTACTCCATCCTGAACGACACTCTTGAGCGTGAACATGTAATTTATAACGGATTTCGCCCACCATTTAGACAAGTTTTCTCACATCACCGCTCACAGGGCTGTACTTTACAATACGATCCTGTACGATCAAACAATAAGCTGATGTTCCAGGAAGAATATTAGCTCTTGATTCGAACTCCAAACGAACATCTACTGGAGCACTTTTTGAGACTCATTTGTTTCGAGCAGTCAATTACAATCAAAGGAATGTGTTTAATAAATTGTTGCTTTTTTAATAGCGGCTCCATATCCTTATCATAGTAAGCATGCTGGAAATTAGCATACATATCGTGGAGAACAGCAAACTGATTGTAGGTGATATCTAAATTTAAATTTCCATATGGATAAAACTAAGAATCCAGGAACAGCTTTACATTACTTAATTTACAATGATTGAAACGAGTCACATTAGTTGTCTTTTGATTTTTTCAACTCGTTTGAAATACTAATATGACGAAACGTTATTTTTTCAACTGATTGGAAGTTTTAACAGTTCAAACATGTTTTGATGTAGTTGGAAGTAGAGGATACTCGTACAAATTCCAACTGCGGAAACTCATAGCAATAGGTTTTTCTTTACCAATGTGATTGAGTAGCTGAAGTTTGTAAGCATTCAATAACATTATGTGAGGCATGAGCCATTCTATCCTTTGCAAATAAATCTTGAAATCTTCGTATCTATTTTCATGATGCGTCTGAAGTACTGCATTTAAATCATTTCTCGATCTTGTCAGTATGAGTTCATGTTTTACATTGACTACAATTTTACGATGGTCTTCAGCAAAACCGAGAATCATATTCGGAGGAATAGATAAGTCAAAGTAACCCGTTTTATTATTTATTTTTTGATTCTCCTCTACATCAACCCATTCAGCATTCTCGAGAATTGATTCTTGACTAGGACAGAAGGAAATCCATCCTTTTATGAGTGTAGTTAAACCAACATTTTTACATTTGTCGATTTCTGCAGCATTGATTTCGTAGCAAATTTCTTCAAACATGTGACGGATGGCGTTATTGACTAGTACTGTGATAGCTGTAGTAGTTCCATCAGCTTTTATGAGCCTACCATAAATATGGAATAAACTACGCAATGGAAGAAGACATAAGTCTTGATGTTAAATAGATATACGAATCTCATCACTATTATTGAATGAAGACGCAGAATAAGGCTAATGAGCATGTACTTCATAATGCTCGACGGATTCATCGAACTTTACTCCCAACTGTACGCTAAGAATTCCTTAAATATTTTCGAAAACAGCAGAAGAATATACACGTTACTTTGCACCACGGATTTTTAACCCCAGACTTCTTAAAAACTGAATGTTTTGTCGTGTTAACGCTTTCTTTGTCGTTCGACGACTGATGACTGGTCGACATGTTGACTTACTTATGTACCATTTACCAACTTTAGTGTTGTAGACAATACCCAATATGGTTGTTTAAGATGTAATCTTATTGTTATTATTTCTCCTCGAAAATTTATCAAGTGTCCGTCTTGATCGACGATTTGTACTTGAATGTGATCTATGCTCTTGATGCTGATCGGAAGATAAATGATTAAAGATGGAACTTCGATGATCTTATATCCTGGTTGATTGAAGATGGAACTTCGATGATCTTATATCCTGGTGGAATTGCAGAAAAGAACTCGTGCATGGTATGCACTCGTTTATCGTTTATATAGGCACCAGAAGTTATATTGCACTCGACTCGAAGTGCGTTTACTTTCAAAATGGCAACAGGTAAATCAGAATCGTGAGCGATTTTTTTTGAAAGAATATGTTTAGTAAAACCCAATAATGAACCTATGGAATCTTGAGGTCGAAAATCAATGAGATGACTACAGGTTATAACGCAACGTAGTGTGCTATTATTTAGCTTTATATCGATTGAAATTTCTTTTGGTACTAATGCCTCACGAAGATAATTTTTTATATCTTTGATTTCGTAACTTCCAGTCAGTAATACAATTTCTTCCTGATGATGTACTAGAGAAGCTTAGCGTCAATGAATCTTCCATGATTGTTCAATGGATACTGAGAGAGATAGCTAATTTGACTTTACTTTTAAGTTTTTTACTCAAGAACATCAAGCATAAATGACCACAATTAAATGTATCATAATCTTGATATCTCTCGTAGTTATATTTGACTTCATCTACTCGCAAATAAATCATTAAATCCAATGGTGGCTAGAGGTCTCCGAAAGAATCGAAATAAACGACATTTTTACCTCACTTACGATAAGCTACCCAATGAGTGCCAGGACCATCAACGTCATCAAGATTAACGATTGCAGATTCATGGTGATGCGGGCCGCTTAATGGTAAAGCATTTCGCATAAATACTCCTCGAAAATTCCGAATCTTCAATATCTTGGCCTACTTTCCGAGACCGAAGTCGGTCAAAGCTCTTTGTGGTAATCTTACTAGACTTCAGACGAAGACCAAGTCCTGTCTTGTAAGGTATCAAATAAAGACCTTTACCTTGAGCTATTTCTTCCATCCTCTGATTATGCCTTTGTTTCTCCTCGAATTGTTTCTGAGCAGCTTTGGAATCATTAACTACTTTAGTTCTTCCTGCAGCACTTCCTGCAAAACTACCAACTGCACCTAGACCAGTAAAATGAGGAATAAGGAATGGTAAGAATCCTCCAACTTTAGATAAAATTGATAGTTTGCGTGGTAGTTGGATTTTATGCTTACCACCAGCTTTTCTCACAGCACTTCAAGTACTCTCTAAAGCAGAGAGGATAGCTTTACGAGCACACTTACTAGGTTTCATAGATCTAGAAGCGACCTTTATTATTTTGTTAAGAGGATGCTGGATCTCTCTATCCTTTTCTAATTAAAAAATGTAGATTTTTGGAAAAACTAGTGATTACTGATAGAAATTAAGGGTTGTCCGCAACTTGTATAGTAGAAAGCAATATTTTCTCTGATGAGAGCAAATTAATTTTGTTGCTTTGTTTTCAAGAAAAGTTTGACATATTTACAAAATTATAAGTTCCCTTAGAGAGTATGATGATTAAGCATGTCAAACTTTTCTTGAAATCAAAGCCACAAAATTAATTTGCTCTTATCAAAGAGAATATTGCTTTTTACTATAAAAGTTGCGGACAACCCTTAATTTCTATCTATAATCGCTAATTTTTCCAAAAACCTACATTTTTCAATTAGAAAAGGATAGAGAGATCCAACGTCCTAAGAGTAACAATGGAAGTCTATTTTTTTGCCCCCATTTCAAGCTTACAGCACTTCAAGTATTATTTCCATAGTATTTGCAATAGCGAATGCTGCTTTTTCATCAACACCAGCGTCTTTCGGTGATACTTTTTGCTAGACTTTTTCTCCTAGAACTTTATCAGCGATATTTACAGCCTCTATATTTTTACGATTTTGTGAATAAGAGATATTGTGCTCCTTACAGGCTTTGTCGAGAAGATTAATTTCTTGATCACCTCTAGCTATACGTTTGGCTAATTCCGTACCAGGTCCACAGTACTGATATTCCGGTAAATAAACTTCTATTGGAAGGTTATTGATCATTTTATAAAGCACGCCGCGACCGCGTCTACGATATACGATCATGAATCCGTGCCAATGTGAGCACGGTGTTATTGATAAAACGCGACTTTTATTGTAAACGTTGTATAATAAAAATAACACGACTGCTATTGTGAGCGCTGGGTAATTAAAAAAACATAGATATTAATATTAATGCTAAGCAAAAAATAACACTTTGAAGGTAGAAGAGTAATTGATTAACAGGGTATGTAAGCTATGTATTCATACTCAATCCAGCAATTTTAGTTTGAATCTGTAGAGATGAATTTCAAAGAACAATTATTCAAGCAACTAATCGTGAATTTTAATACTATCGTCAAACGAGAGAAAAAATCGAAAAAACATGGAAACTTACTTCCAGATAGTATAAGAGCTGCATTTTGTGGACCATCTAATTGTGGCAAAACTAACAGTCTATTAGCACTCATAACGCATCCTTATAGTCTAAGATTTGGAAATGTTTACGTTTATTCTAAATCTCTAAATCAAGCAAAATACTAGTTTCTGAAAGAGCTTTTAGAGCCGATAGAAGGTATGCAATACTTCCCATTTAGCTATTACGATTCAGTAATACCACCGGACGAGGCTATCCCAAATTCCATAATGATTTTCGATGATGTAGCTTGTGAAAAGCAATACAACGTTAGAGCCTCTTCCTGTATGGGAAGACACAAAGAGGTTGATTGTTTCTATCTTTGTCAGTCTTATGCTCGTATCCCAAAACATCTCGTGAGAGATAATGTCAATCTCTTGATAGTTTTCCGTCAAGATGATGTTAATCTGTGACATCTATACGGTGATTATGTTAACTTAGACATGACTTTTCAACTATTCAAAGAATCATGCTTTTAATGTTAGAGAGATGACAAGCATGGATTTCTAATTATCGCTAAAGATAATCCACTGAACTCGAGTAGATACCGAAAAGGTTTCGACTGTTTTGCTATAAATATAACGCATACTTAGCATTAATTTATTAATCTGTGTTTGATTGTGAAAGCGACAATATGGAAGACCTTAAGCAAACTAAAATTTTACTTCAGCAACTCATTTAAGAGTATAAAGTAGTGAAACGCAAGTATCACTTGTTAAAATTTGGAAAAAAAATAATGAAAGGATTATTGGAGAAAATTTTAAGACAATCATCGACCCACTTATGGAAATCGTCACTTAAGGTAAAAGAAGGCGCGAAAATTTGAAGCCAGAACCCTTACCAGAAATGATTAAGTACGATGAAGATAATAATGATACTGAATCGGAGGACACTTTGCAAAATGATTCTTCTTGATCTTTGTTATAATTATCTATTTTCTGATAAAATTATAATTAACTATTTTCTGATAAAAAAGGTGGATCGTTACCTCGATACGAAATCGCGCGAAAAAATACCAAGTATGATTATGTATATTGGGATGATCCGAACGAACTCGTTGATCAACTGCATTTTACATTTACTCGTAGCTGAACAAGAAGCTGGAAATCCAAGTTATATCAATGAGATTCATTCCATCATCGAAGAGTTATGAGAAGCTGGCTATGTATATATTGAGGTTCAGTCACATATCATGTATTATTAAAATGCGCGTCGATGTATTCGGACGTAATCTGAAATGAAGCGAGGGTAGTCGAGGACCTCCAGGTATTGGGTATAAACTCAGAAAAGATGCATGATATGATGTAGAAAATAAAAGGTTATGTAATGTTGCCACTCCTGAGCAATCGAATGATGCCGTTTATTTTAATACACCGCGAGGTTTGATTACTTCTGAAGTCCAGAGTATATACATAGTCACTGCTAGATTAAGAGATGATCTTAACGCATCAGAATGAGAACTGCAAAAGTGAAAGGATGAATATGATGAAAAGATTAAAAAAATTAATGTAGACATGGAAGATCTATACAAGTTAATTAAAAATTGGATGCAAGATGCTAAAATCAAAATAAATTTTTAGAGTATAAAAGCGAGCATAAAAGTGTACAAAAAATTTTCCGAAACGATTTAATGAAACTACAATAATGACAAATGGTTATCTTATTTATCGACGAAGAAATAATACAAATGAGACATTATAATCAAAAAACAAGTGGACTGACAATAGATTTATGGTTTCTTATAACCCCTATTTATTATTAAAGTTTAACTATTATATTAATATTGAATTATGTTCAACAATAGGAGTTATAAAATACTTATTTAAATACCGCTTCAAAGGACATGATTGTGCATTTATAAAAATGAAAGCAAGTAAAATAAATACTGAAAGTAATACTTATGATGAAATGAATGATTTGGATATGTTTTATGATGGAATTAAACAATATATAAACACAAGATACGTTTGCCCGATAGAAGCTATGCATCGCATATAGAAATATAATATTAGTGACCTTTCACATACAATTTATAGATTAGCCGTTTATAATGAAAATGAACAATATGTGTATATTAAAGGATCTGAACACGAAATTGATAAGAAAAATGTAAATACAAGACTAACAGCATGGTTTGAATTTAATAAAAGTGACTCAGAGGCATATAATTACTTTTATTCTGTTATACCGCAACATTATGTTTTCAATCGAATACATAAAACATGGACAAATAGAAAAAAGTCTATGAAACGTATTTTAACCAGAATGTAGTTAGTTAATCCAAAACAAAGAGAAAGATTCTTGTTGAGAATACTTCTGCTTCACGTGAAAGCTGCAACATCTTTTGAAAACTTAAAAACTTTTAATGGAATTACATACTCAACATTCTTTGAAGCAGCAACAGCAAGAAATTGAATTGAAATCGATGATGAATGGGACAAATGTTTAAAATGAAGAAAATGTTTCAAGAATAATGTAAATCTCGATTTCCAAAAGCTCTTTGTCAATTATTTGGTTACATTTGTACATTTTGCATTCCAATAAATGCTCGAGAATAATATGAAAAATATAAAATCTATTCTTATCCTTCAAAAATGAATGAAAAAAAGGTGAAGAATATACATTAAGCATAATTAATGATATTTTAACTAATAATGGATTCTCATTAGGTGACTTTAATTTACCTACTTCAGAATATTATATTGAAAATAACAAAATTGAATATAGTTTAGTAAATAATATTAATAATATTGGGTCAATTATTGATACTCTAACAAATGCTCAAACGACTATTTTTAATACAGTAATAAATTCATTAAATACAAACTGCACTGAAAAGTATATATATATATATAGACCATCCAGGTAGAAGTGGTAAAAATTACTCATTAAATATAATTTTTACTTAATCCGAAAATTAATGAAATCAACTATTTAGTTGTATCATGGACAGGTATAGCGGCTAATTTATTACAAGATGGTGTGACAGTACAGCATTTAAATTACCGTTGAACCTATATGAGGACACAATATGTAATATTAGTGCAAACAGCGAAATAGGTAAAAAAATTAAAAATGTATCAAGTGTTATCTGGGATGAAATCACAATGACATTAAAACGCTTTTGAAGTCGTCGATCACATGTTCAAAGATGCGTATGATAATAATTATCCGTTTGGAGGGAAAACATTTATCATATCAGGTGATTTTAGACAAACATTACCAATAGTAATACATGGAAATAGACCACAGATAGTAGAAAATTGTGTCAAAAAAAGCTATTTATTGGAACATTTTCAATGTATGTCTTTCAAAGAAAATAAACGTTTATCAGAATCAGATGATAAATTTAAAAATTGGTTGCTATCTGGATTGTCAAATGGCCATCTAATTAATAAAATCTACGGGCATAATATTGTTACGAGTGCCGTATAACAGCAAATATAGAAAAAATGCAATAATGCAGTTTATAGAATATGAAGCGACAAAAGAAATCAAAATACATTGGTAGGAATGGCTCAACGTTTGAGCGCTTGTCTGTCGTGCAAGAGGCTCGGGGTTCAAGACACATCACGGATGTTTTCTCGCCTTTTTTATAATTTAATATTATATTAGTCGCTTAATAATGAAATAAAATTTGTAACAATATAAATATTGAAAATTGTGACTATAACGAAAATATTATATTAGCACCGCTTAAAAATTTCGCTGCTATTATAAGCGCTGTGGAATTTAAAATTCACGGCTGCTATTTTGAGCGCTGTGTAGTTACAAGTTCGATGCTGCTATTTTAAGCGCTTTATGGTTAAAAAAATGTGGCTGCCATTATAAGCGCTGTGTAATTAAGGATTCACAGTTGCTATTTCCAGCGCTGTACAGTTACAAATTCGCGGCTCCTATTTTGAGCGCTGTGTGGTTAAAAATAAGCGACTGCTATTGTAAGCACTGTGTAATCAAGTATTCACGGCTGCTACTTTGAACGCTGTGTAGTTAAAGGAACTCGACCACCAATGTGAGCACGGTATTATTGATGAAACGCGACTTTTATTGTGAATGTTGTATAATAAAAATAACACGACTGCTATTGTGAGCGCTGGGTAATTAAAGGAACATGGATATTAATATTAGTGCTAAGCAAAAAAGAACTGAAATTATTATCAAAAGTAACGTCTAAGGCAGGATCTGTTATAATAAAGAAGACAATCTGAATAAATCAAATAGTAAAAAAAAATATAATTAAAAATAATCACTATGGAATCGAGCCTTGATGCGCCCTCAATAAAAGCTTTAGTTGATGATTTTTCGGAATACATCTAATTAATTACAAATATTAGTTCAGAAGTGAAAATATTTATCTAGAAATTTTTTTAATCATAATAAACTATGATAATGGCCATTTATTTAGATTGTCTTCTCTCACAAAGCTTCATTGATAAGTCTAAACAGATCTGGGATGAACCGTAAAATTTGAGATTTATTAAACAATAAACATATCATGATCATCATCATCATCATCATCTCAAACATCATCATCAATGTGTAGACGTACGTGTGTATTAACAGTAGCATAGAAACAAAGTCAAAAGGTGGAATCGAGGTCACGGGACGATTTTATAAAAAGGAAGTCAGGGAGACGGACACGCGAACAAAAAGATAGAGACCGGAAAATAAGACACAGAACAGAGAAACGAAGACGAACGAATGGAGACAAAGAGCTTAAAAGCAGGAGATGGAGAGACGTAGACGAAGGGATGGAGACATAGACAAAGAGACAGAGGCGGAAACAAAGAGACAACGACAGATGAACCGAAACAAAGAGACAAAGACAGAGAAATAGAGACAAATAGACAAACCCGAAAAAACGAAGGGACAAAGATGGAAGAATGGAGACAAAGAGATTGATTGATTGATAAAATTTATTGGGCCTTGGGTTAAAAACCCAATTTGGCACGAAAATAAGTATACAACGCCGTATACATTATATAAATATCTCTATGACACAACAATATATGAAAAAGTACATGATAGTATTTGTATTCAAAAAAACAAAAAAAATAATATTTAATTAAATTGACAATATTATCAAAAGAAACATAAGTAGAAAAATAAGTAGGTGAGTACGTAAGTTATCTGGGGCGTAGTTTGAGCTTACACCCAGCCCCACTAGACGCATATGGCTGATTTTATATTCTTCTTACATACTAATAAAAATCAGGCCAGCTGCATGATCATATGTAGTGACTGCAATAGTTTTCCGCCAACATTTAATTCACGCTACCACGATTCACGTTCATTCGATAAAAGCCTTTCATACAAGTACATTTTGAAGGAAAAAAAGCTGCTGATGAAAAAGCAAAGAAGTTTTGAAGTGCAGCAGTACGAACGTTGGAGCATATGAAAAGTCTAGGTAGAAGCCTAGAGAATAAAGGAGCTGATATATCGACATGCTATCTTAAGAAGTATGATGCTAAGTATTGAGGGCTACCATGTGCAAAAATGTTATAAGCTAACGAAATTTCTAAGTAAAGTAGTCTTTTTTAAACAGAGAGCCAACGAAAATTCAGTCAAAAAGGCGTTACTCTACTACGCCATCCAAGACGGAGACAGAAAGATGGAGATAGAAAGACGGAGACAGAGAAACGGAGACGCACAGAGACCGAGATGGAGAGACGAAGACGGAGAGGGAGACAGAGACAGACGAAGATAGAGAAACGGAGACATACGGAGACGGAGAGACAAAGACGGAGGGACGGAGACGAAGAGACGGAGACGGAGTGACGGAGATGGAGAGACGGAGTAACAGAGGAGCGGAAATGAAGAAACGGAGACGGAGAAACGGAGACAAAGAAATGGAGACAGAGAAACGGAGACGAAGACGGAGAGATGGAGACGGAGAGACAAACACGGAGAGACGGAGACGGAAGGACGGAGACGGAGAAACGGAGAGGCGAAGCCGGAGAGATGGAGACGGAGAGATGGGGTGACGGATATTGTATATGTGTGTGTATATAAGTATGTTTATGTATTTGGATATGTGTATATGGGTGTATGTGTGTATGTGTGTGTATTTGGATATGTGTATATGTGTGTATGTGTGCATGTGTATGTATGTATGTGTATGTCTGTATGTATATGTTAATGCTGCATGTGTGTGTGTATGTATGTATGTGTATGTGTGTATGTATATGTTAATGCTGCATGTGTGTGTGTATGTATGTATGTGACAATAGTGCAAAAGATATACACGTAAGAAAAAAAAGTCTTAATTCTTTACTTTTATATAATAGTAGTAATATTAAACTGATATGAAATGCTTTT
The DNA here is from genome assembly GCA_017163975.1 of Anastatus disparis. Classification (NCBI taxonomy): domain Eukaryota; kingdom Metazoa; phylum Arthropoda; class Insecta; order Hymenoptera; family Eupelmidae; genus Anastatus; species Anastatus disparis. Next base: position 1,510,638 of record JAFFSR010000017.1, on the reverse strand, counting down.
ATCTTTTGATGTACAAGCTGATAATGTTTTATTTCTTGACAGTTAAAAAATTTTGAACTTAAAAATTTAAAATTGATACATTTAAATCTCCTCTTTAGTCGCCAGATGTGCGCACTTTCAGTTACATATGAGAACTACATATATGTAACCATAATTGCGCAGACGCGAACCTATATGTAGTCCCAACATCATTGATTTTTTCAGCAAGTGATCGTTGTCTGCTACTATTTCATATAAAAACAAGAAAGCTAAAAATCAGTTTTGGTTATGCTTTTAATCACAAAAGTTTTAATTCTTTATTTTTATTAGATTTGAAGCAGCATTTATTTATTGTGTTGATTGTTTTTAAACCATTTATAGTTCTTTAATTATTATAAATATATTATACATTTATTATAAATTTAAATTAGATATTATGGTTTCAATCATGAGAATGTTGATTCTTTGTATTTATTTCTAGATATTTAGCAGTGTTGTTTGAATTAATTATTTTAAGTTGTGTTGATATGAATAGCTGTACATTCTAGGTATGTTAATTAATTATATGTTTGATATTTAAATATGTTTATATTAAAAAAAAATTATTTATTTTCCCAACATCTCTAATTTGCAGCAAGGTAAATATTAAATCAGTTTTTTTAAGAAAAACGACAAAATTCAGAATAAACTGAATACAATCTCTGGATTTTCTAAATCTTAGAGAAAATGACTTTACTGGATATGTTTTCTAGATAAGACAAGCCATACCTCACAGTTTCAGCAAGATCTGTGACCCGAATGAGGGTTACTCTGCTAATTAGTTTCACACATAAATTTATTTTCTTGTTCATTTCCTTTAAGGAAAGCTCGTACGAGTAATAATCGTTAGTAAAGTTTTTATTACTAATTTGATTATCAGATGAGCTTTAAAGCTTCTTCGATTTGAAAGAAATTTTTTTGCGTCGATTTTCACGTTTGTGTACTCGATGATTCCATTGATACTATCGATTTCAAAGAGTATTTCTTCAGTTACCATGTTTATTATCATTTCAAGAGCGTTTTACACGTCATATCCTAAAATGCATGGCTTTACAAGTTTAGGAACTGCAATAAATATTAATTCTTTTTCTACACTACCGAATGTTACTGTTGATAAAACTTTAAATTTTAAACGCGTAGATTTCGCTCCGGTATCACCTTTGATGATTGTACCACTTATTGGCAAGGTCGGCTTGTTTTAAAATTCATTTAGATTAGAATAGTAATATTCTCCGGAAATGGAAGTTATTTTGGTTCCGTTATCTAATAAAAACTTTAATCAAAACGTTTTCTATTTTAACAGTTATTTCCGGACAGTGTATGATGTTTGCATTCGATACTTCCAGGTTTATATCATATAATAGATCTTTGCGAGGATCATTTAAAATAGAAGCAATTATATTTTCGTCCGATATTTCATTGTTTGATTTAATCAAATCATAATGGGTTTTTTTTAATTTATTAAATTGTTTACTACGACTTCATTTATTTTTATATTTTTTATTGATTTTAATTGCACCACGCGATGATTTTGACCTTTTATTCGAGAGATGAGGTGCAACTACTTCGCGTTTCCCAAGATAGTACATTGGATTGGTATCGACGTATCCTTTTGAATAACTTTTAATAAGTCTTCAAGGATATCGTCATCCTTTTGATTTTTATTTTGCAAATCTACATTAGTTTTTTCTTTGTTCGTGGCTCATTCTTTTTTATTAGGATTTTTTCCGTTCTCGAAGCTTGCAACGTATTTACGTTCTTCGATTGCCAGAGCTTATTGAAGGAGCCTGGCTTTTTATCAGTTTCTTGACTGAACGCAGGTTTTCCCAGCAAGAAGCTTAAAACATTTTCGTTTTTATCATCACCATCAAAATTGGCTAATATTATAAATAACTCAGCCTTTTCTTTGTCATTTTCACAGATAATTGCGTGTCTCACTACTCGGTCGTGATGATCGGTTATTCGATTAATGAAATCTTGCTCGGTTTCATCGATTTCAAGTTCTTTCGCTAAACCGAACATGAGAGCCGGTCTGTGGCACAGTCGGTAGGAGCGTTGGATTCGTATTCTTGGGGGACCGAGATCAAATCCCGCTCTCGGATGTTTTTCAAACGAGCACCTCTGTTTCATGTGCTTTGTACACAGAACACACTTACGAGCTCCGTCGCTAAGGGATGAAAAAGTGCAGTTGCAAAAATCAACTGACCTTGCGTCCCAGTGGACCGGGGTTTGATTCCCTAGGAAAAATTAGAAAAAATAATTTTCGAAGTTTTTCCGAGGGAATAAACCCGAAAAACACAAAAAAATATACAAAAGTCCCAATGGGCAAACTAAAAATATCAAAATAATAAAATTACCAGATGATGGCCTATCATATAGACAATAAAAGTCTGAAAAAGGCCAATAAAAAGAGAGAAGAAGAGAAGAAACCGAACATGTTAATAGCATAATCAACGCGTGTTAACTTTCCCGTGGTGGTGTATTTACCAAACTCGATTTTACGCCTCGCGGTGCGCTAGATACTAGAATCCCAGTACCTTTGCTCAAATTGATTTATAAAGTCGTTGAAATCTTCAACGTCATCTTGCGCAAGGAATCACCAGCTTTTTGCTGAGTCCTCAAGAGTTTCCGATATAGTATATACTGATTCGTGCAGATTTAGCTTAACGAATTCTATGTATTTATTCAACTCATACAAGAGTATCATCCTGCTTTCTGTATCTAGCTCTTTAAATTTGAATTATTTTTTAAATTTAAGCTTAATATAATTATTTCAAATATTACTAGCTCGTTATCGCCTGGGAGATCAAGCCTAGTCCCTTTTATATCTCCAGTGCGAATTGAGCTCAATAAACAATCTCATTTTATTAATTTTGCTTTCAAACATCGGGGCATTAAGCCTAGTCACTTTTATGTCCCCTAATGTTTAGAGCTCGAAAAATATTAATAAAAAAAATTATTTTTTAAATAAGGCCATAGATTACAAAGCGTATTAAGCCCAGTCGCTTATCTGTTCCAATGGTCATCAGCCAAGTAAAATTTAATTTCAAATTTATAGATTATCAATCTCAAATAACACTGGACGTTAAGCCTGATCGCTTATATGTCCCATGCGTCGCTTTGAGAGTTGAATAAAGAAAAAGGCACGCGAGCCAGCTATGCTCGTGTTTATATATGCGCTGAACTTCTCTCTATCTCTCTTACAATGGTGGGGAACATGAATAGTTGTGTGCGCTAACAAGCTTCATTCAAGTTTTGGAGTTTTACTGTCTTGCTCGCTCTTATAAACTCAAATATTAAGATATAGTAAGCGCGCTGAATGCCTGCCGCGTGCTGTTAGCCAGCTGCGCGTTGACCTACATACAACCTTGTACACTTGGCGAAAAGGATATTTTTCCGAATGTGTACCTCAAATGGCAGCGCCGCATATTTTACCACAAACATAAGAAAACTTCGAATTATGCATTGAGTTTCGCATCATGATTATTTTGTTTTTTCTTATAGGTTATTCATGCAAAATTCAAATGATAACAATTTAAATTTTATTGCTCATATAATTTAAAATCACAATATTAAATTCTATATGATTATTGAACTAAGAAATAAAAATTTTATTTAATAAAATAATAATTCGAATCATGAAAAAAGAAAGTAATATTGTTTGTTTACTAAAATTATATCATTAAGTAATGAGTAACGATGATGCGAAATTTGCTCTATAATTTGGAATTTTCTTATGCCTGTGGTAAAATATGCGATGTTGCCATTTGAGGTTAACATTTGGAAAAATATCCTTTCCGCCAAGTGTACATAGATCACGCGCTTACTATACCTTTTATAGAAAGAAAATTCTTTGATGAATTAAAAAATCATTTGAATCAATGACTAAAACCATCTAAAAATAAACTAATAAAAATAAAATAAAATATAATTATTTAATAAACTCAAATATATTTATTGAAAAATAGAAAAAAAATAATTTAAGATTACAAAAAAAACTTTGAATAATTTAAACAAAAACTTGAACAAAAAATATAACATATATAAAAAATAAAAATAAAGGATGTAGAAAATAAACGAAACGTTTAAGGCATTAGAAGCTTTTTAATGGATATTTCTTTATTTAATATATTCTATTCCTACAAAATATAGCTCTTGAAATTAGTAAAACTGTTCAAAATTAGAGAATGATCCTCGATTGATTAATAAAACCTTTTACGGAGAAAAGTGTTAAGTACAGAACATTATTGCAAAAATATAGCCTATTTTGGAAAATTGACTTATCGATAACTCTATTCAGAGGGCCGAATGAAATGAAGCATTCGAAAAACTTTCATTTTTATATAAAAGAAAGTCACACATTTCATCAAAATCTATCATCCAGAGGCTCAAGTGTCCCTTTGTTAGCTCTATAAACGAAACGTAATATCTATTCGAAACGTAAAAAAATCGTAACAATTAAATAAAACTTGCGTTATTCAGTTATAAATTATTCATCTGTTAATGAAATTAAAAATAATACAGGCCCACAAAAAAAAAGTTGTCGATTCTGGGATGGAGACTATACTTTTCTTTTGTATTTTTTCGCCCTGAATCCGAATCTGGCATCAAAAGTAGGGGGTTAGCCGCATATTCCAAACATAACCTCAAAAAACTATCAAAAAACCGTGTTTCTGTGGATAAACATGAAAAGAAAAAATGAAAATTGTTTCCAGCACATCAAAAACACTTTATTTTTATGCATTTTGGCCAGCTCAATCCGAATTTGTTATGGAAAAAGAGATTTTACCAACTAATTTTGAAGATACCCACAAAAAACTACTCAAAATTCAATTTGCACAAGAGCTAAATTGACTTACGCTTGCGTATATGCTTGTCTTTGAACGACCTATGCAAAGAATTTCTACGCCTCTTATTCTTATTAGGATGTACTTCTCTTTTCAGCATCCAACAATAGTCCGCCATCATGTTTACGCTACATTTTCCTTGCCATCTATTTTCGAATTCCTTCATATCCTGATGAAATCTTCCAGCATGCTCTTCACTGTAGTTACCTAGAACTGGTGGAAATTCACCAATGTGCGAATCGAAAAATTGGAGTTTCAAATTCTTCGAGTTTCAAAACATTCTTGAAACTCAACCAGGCTACCTTTTCGAGACAAATGAGGACGATTAATGACATTGCTGGAACCTTAAGTAAGTGATGGTCTCGCTGGCCGCACATTTGTATTATAATATTTTGCTCTATTTCGACTGTCAAACATGCATAAATCGCATGGGTACTTGGTAAAACCTGATGTTACAGTATTCTTCTTTGAGTACAGTTGAATGAGCTAATGGTAACCGAGCATACTCGTTCGTATTGTGAAGAAGAACTGCCTTCAAACTTCGCTTAGAAGAATCGATGTAAAGTAAGGAATAGGACCTGTTACATACATTTGTGACGTGTGCCTTCCAGTTCAACTTGCTGTCCAACCAAACATCCAAACTACGGACAGAAGACTCGAACTTAACAATATTCCCATTAATAGGAATTCCAGTTATTGCCAGTGAGGGCAACATATTGATGTAATAATAAGAGCCAATGATGATGGCTTTGGTTTTGACCACGTTCAGAGTCAAGTGATTACATGAGGCCCAATTACTAATCAGAGAGGCATGATCAGACATGAGTGTTGTATAGTAATCAAGTTGAGCAATTGGGAATTGCACGAATACTTGTAGATCATCAGCGTAGATCAAATATTGTACATTAGAATGAAAATTGGAGACAACGTCATTAATGTAAATTGCGAACAGGCCCAAGGACGGAGCCCTGAGGAACACCAGTGTTAAGAGTAACAAAGTCCAACTGATTTTTTTTTTTTTTTTTGGTGGTCAAAAAACAGGTAAATCTGCTATCAGACCTACAGCAGCATGGGCTACGGCTGGATCACCCCAACCGCAGTGCTTGCCACTGGTGTGACGGGATTCCAACGCTGCGTCAGCTAGGAGGGAGTAAGAAACCTGGTAGGTTCGCATTCGCCCCCGAAGCATCCACAGGTGGAGACCGCCTAAGCCCCCTTCACCCTGGCCGCGGAAGAGAAGCGAGAAAATTCCTCACTTACACGAACAGGGATCCGTAACGTCCACCGTTCAGAGCCGCAGCGTGGAACTGCGTTAGCATTACTTCACGCTGCGGTCTTGTCCAATGTCGCCTGTTTCGTCCGTCCGTCTAGGCACTGGGCCGTGTCCGTTCATACGTCCACACATGTATACATTTGCCTGTCATCCTTCCTTTCACTCCTCCATTCGCACTTATTTGCACTTAGCTCGGGTACGTGGGGTCGCTAAGCCCAAGGACTTTTCAGTCCCCCTGCGTATTCACACATTCCCATCCTCTCATTTACCCACACATCCAGTATATCACTCACTCACTTAGCTCGGGCACGTGGGGTCGCTAGGCCCAAGGACTGTGCAGTCCCCCTGCGTGTGCAAACATCTCCATCCTCTCCTTTATCCACACACTCAATTCACCATTCACTTAGCTCGGGTACGTGGGGTCGCTGAGCCCAAGGACTTTTCAGTCCCCCTGCGTATTCACACATTTTCATCCATACTTTCATCCACACATCCAGTTTATCATTCATTCAGCTCGGGTACGTGGGGTTGCTAGGCCCATGGACTGTGTAGTCCCCCTACGTATTCGAACATTACCACCCTTACTTCCATCCACACACTCCGTATACCATTCACTCAGCTCGGATACGTGGGGTCGCTAGGCCCAAGGACCGGTCAGTCCCCCTGCGTATTTAGATTTTTCTCATCCTCACCAACATTCAATGCACCGTTCACTTAGCTCGGGTACGTGGAGTCACTAGGCCCAAAGACATTTGTCTCCCTGCGTATAAAGTCCAACTGATTACTGGCATTATCATCAACAGCCTGACGACGATCAGTCTGATAAGAAGCAACCCATCTAACCACAGAATGCGACACATCAAGAGACGACAATTTACGAGGTAAGGTGGTATGGCACACTGTGTCAAATGCCTTGCTGAAGTCAAACAACAAGAGCATAGTCACGTAGCGTCTATCCATGTTCAGTCTAATGTCGTCAGTCAGTTTAAGTAAAGCAGTCTGAGTACTGTGTCCAGTCCTAAAACCAGTCCGATGAGCGTCAAGTAATTGTCTTGTTGATAAGTAGTAATAGAGCTGATCGTAAACAAGGCGCTCAAGAACCTTAAACATAAAACAAAGTAAAGAAATCGGCCTAACATCTCCCATAGTACGTGGAGAAGAAACTTTGTTGATGGTCATAATCAACGAAGCCTTCCAAAAAGTAGGAAAAGTACACTCACGTAGAGAGTCATTATAAATGCGGCATAATAAGAACCCAATGACAGGAAAAGCTGTGGAGATGATAGATTGCGGAATCGCATCCTCTAGCTTGTGATTTAGAATGGCGGATAGCCATTTTGACATCCTCTAAAATAACCTCTTTGAAGCTGAACAATGGTTTGAATGAGCTGTCATCAGATAGTGAACTCAGATATTCAGAGGCAGAAGGTATCAGAGGGTGAACTCCACCAAAATGCCGATTTAATTCATTGATAGAAAAAGAATGAGAAGAGTTAGCACCAGTGGAACAGAGACCGAGGTTTCTGAGTTCCTTCCAGATCTGTCGAGATTTAGTGATCACAGATGGTCTGTCGTAGAAGTAGAGTAGTTTTGCCGATTCAATGCATTCGTGAGTCTGATCACGAGCGGCTCTATAACACAGTAAATCGGCACGCAGTCGTGAGCGTTTGTAGCGTCTGTAAAGCCGATCTCTCTCACGAATCAAATGGTAATGCTCAGAAGTAAACCAAGGACGGTGACTCCTATCCTGCCGGACCCTCCTGACAGGCAAATTACGTGCTATTGCCTCATTAAGATGACCATAGAGACAGTCAAGGCGAGCCGACAAAGAGGAGCCACCGTCATAGGTGGCACAATTAAGTGAGCGAAAATAATTAAGGAGAGCATCACCATCGATCGAACCGTAGTCACGAAAGGTGAAATCATTAAAAGAAGAGAGAAAAAGAGAGAGAGAGAGAGAATTCCCCATCGTAGGTCTCGTGATTTTTAACCCAATAACCCATGATAGATCGTGAAACATAAGAGAGAGAGACATAGACATAGACATAGACAAACTTTATTTGGCCTTGGGGTAAATACCCTGTCTGGCACAGTAAGAAAATACAACGACAAATAACAATAATAATATTTCAAATAATATTTCAAATCAATTAACAATGAAAGCAAAAATAATAGTAAGAATAGTGTAGATTAACAAGTGAGTATAGTATGCTCGTAAAATTTTAAGTTCAAGTATTTACAGGTAACTAACATAAGTTTTAATTCAAGTTAAAATTAGAATTTAATAATTACAAACAGAAGTGTATTAGGACAAAAATGTGTATAGTTAGTAAATCACAAGACGCTATGCCATTAATAGTGACCAGCTGATAAGATCAGCCAGCACCCATCTGATGCTGCCACGATTCACACTCACTCAATAGAAGTCTTTCATACAAATAACGTTTGAAAGTGAGAAAATCTTCAGAAGTGAAAGACTCCAATGAAGAGAGTTCTTTGTTGGAGTAAGAGAGAGAGAGAGAGAGAGAGAGAGAGAGAGAGAGAGAGAGAGAGTATATATATAGAACATTTCACGCCAACTGATAGAGCAAAAAAATAAAAAACGTTGAAACTCTAAGAATTTATTCTCTTTGTTACCCAAAATATGTAAAGAAATTTTCAAGGATCTAGATTGAAAGGATCAAAAGTTACAGAACCTGAAAATTTGAAAATTTTTCAAAATTTTTGGAAAAGTCCCAACTTTATCATTTTTTTTCTAAAAATCCTGATGTTTTAGAGAAAAATGCATAATAACACTTCTTGTTGTAAATGAAGAAGAGAGTTAGCAGGATTTTTTACAGACCTAAATTTCGCAGTTTTCTGATTGGATCTTATATGTAAAACATGGTTATTGAAATTAATTAATGTTTGCCACTGCCAAAATTGGCTTTCGAAGGCTTAGTTTTTTCTATTTTTTATTAACTTTGAAATAAATTTTGGTTCGTGTAAGCAAAAGTCATCAATAAGGAGTCATCACAGTTTTAAATATACATTTTCATGTAAAATTTATTTTTCTTATTGAAAATAGCCTGTCACATACTAAACATGATCATCTGGTTTCAATACTCAAAAACAATTAAAATAAGTTTAAAAATTATTTAGTTAAATGTCATTTATCAATTATAAGCCTAATTATTAATTAAACAACACTCGTTATTATTATAATTACAATTAATTTCAAAGGAAAATTAGACTTTGAATTATTCCAAAATCAAATAATTATTTTTGAATAAAAATTTACTTATTTCAAAGAATTGATTCATCAATAAAAAAAAAATAATTAAATAATTACTATTTTCCTTACCTTAACTTTCTAGAAAAAGTATCTGTTCAATAGAAAATGATGATAGAATTTTGGAACATACACTAAATGAATTTTTTGGGGATGATTTTAAACAAAAGCTTTCTGACTACCCATCTTTATTTATTTATTTAAATATATATTTTTATTTTTATTTAACAGATAGACGTATTCTTTGACTCAAAATACTATATATCGAATGTTAGTTTATAACTTTTTATGCATAGTATTTTAATGGATCTTTTGAGTTATACGCACTTAAGAGCATGACGAAGCTGTCCGCCTTCTAATAATATTTCCAATCCTAACTTATGAATAAACAATGCGTTTAATCGAGTTTTTTTACTACAAAGAAAAAATTTGTAAGATTAAACTCTAGTGCGGACAACCCAAGAAATCCACCAAAATATATTACATACAAAGTTATAATAAAAACTTTCAATGTATCGTATTTTAAGGTTAGGTTTGTCGAGTTTAATATCTAATTTCCAATCAAAGCTCATAAAAAAATAACAAGTCCAAATGATTTTTTATTTTAACAAAAATGATTGTACTAATATAGCTTTAGTGCGGACAAGTCATTATATTTGTTTAATTTATGAATTTAAAAAGATATTGATAAAATAAAAAAAGCAAAACTCAATTGCTGCAGCTCAGACATGCCGTTAAGTTTAATCTCATAAATTTTTTTACTGTAGCGAAAAACTAGATTAAACGCACCGTTCATTGATAGACTTGGATTGGAAATATTGTTAAAAGGAGGAGTTTTGGTATGCCCTTAAGACCGTTACATATGAAAAGTAAATTAGATGTTAATTACCAAAAAATTCTCTTAGTTTTATGAATTGTTTTTTTTCAGAATATTATGAAGAACAAATAATCAAGAGGCGCGGTAGCGCCTCGACGGCGAGTTAAGGTACGAATACGAAAACGTCGAGGCGCTCCTCTTATACTTTAAAATAGAGTTTCAAAAATTTCAAAATCGAATCCCATAAAAATACATCGATATATACACATAAATACAATTAATAATATTTGAAGATTTTCATTATCTTTAATTGAAAAAAAATTGATTACAATCGGTTCACTCAATCACGAGAAAATGCAGTTTAAAATTTCGAAATGTCGTATTCTCGCTATTTTTTTTCTTCTTCATCGTTTTCAGCCAGCACAAACTGCGCAACCGGAAATGCGTAGTATCAAAGAATATAGATGCTTTATAATATATTTTAATGTTCATGGTATATGCGCATTGATACATATATTATGTATATATATATATATATATATATATATATATATATATATATATATATATATATATTATACATGGTCCGTTTCATGTCAACTTGCACCCGTAGACCCGTATATTTTTTTATTTATATATATGTATATACATACATACATGCATGGGACATTTCATGTCGGCTAGCACGTACTCATAAGTACAGGTTTTCTATATATGTAGTACATTTCATGACAACGCGCACGCACCCATCCGAGTACCCTTAGGTTTATATATATGCGACATTTCATGATTATTCGCACGCATGCACACAACTTTTAATAAACATGGGATTTTTCACGTCAATTGGAACGCACGCAAATATAGGTTTATATATATATATATATATATGAGACATTTCATGCCAATGCGCACGAACACACACAGGATTTTATATATATATATATATATATATATATATATATATATATATATGGGACATTTCATGTCAACTCGTACGTACTCATAATCACAGGCTTTTCTATATATGTGGGACATTTCATGTCGATTTGCATGCATGCACACGCATGTTAATAGACATGAGATTTTTCACTTTAATTGGAACGCACGCACATATAGGTTTATATATATGGGATATTTCATGTCAATGGGCACGCACGCACACACAGGTTTATATATATGGGACAGCCCATGTCGTTGCGTATGCATGCACACACACGTTAATATACATGGGATTTTTAATGCCAATTCAAACGCATACAAACACACAGGTTTATATATATTAGATATTTCATGTCAATTCGCATGCATGCACATACACGTTAATAAACATGGGATTCTCCATGTTAATTCGAACGCACGTACACACGCAGGTTTATACATATGGGACGTTTCATACCGATTTGCATGCATGCACACACGTTAATATACATAGGATTTTTTACGTCAATTATAACCCACGCCCATACAGGTTTATATATATGGGACATTTCATGACAACTCTAACACACTTATCCGGGTGCCCTTAGGTTTACATATATGTGACGTATCATGTCAACACGCACGCACCGGTTTTCATATATTTGACATTTCTTGTCAACGCGAACGCGCAAACACATCTAAACATGTACTTGAGATTTGTATTTATATATGGGATCGTTTTGTCAATTCGCATGCACGCACACACATGGGCTTATGAATATATATATATATATATATATATATATATATATATATATATATATATATATATATATACGTATATATACGTGTGTGTATATCTGTGTACACATATACATGGGATATTTAATGTTGACTCACACGCGCGCGTGCACACAATCACAGATTTATATATACGGGACGTTTCATGTCAATTAACATGCATGACACACGTACTTGAGTTTATATATATTTTTCTTCATGTATATATGAGACTGTTCCTGTCATAGCGCATGCAGGAGCACACATGGACTTATGAATATATGTATATACATATACATGGGATATTTTATGTCAATTCACATGCGCGCACACCCTCATACACACAGGTATATATATATATATATAGGACGTTTTATGACAATTTTTTCCATGTATATTAATATTTATTGAGAAAGTTTCGAAATCAATCAAGCAATCGTCGAATACTTCTGTATTCAATTCATTCTTTTTAAAATAATATTGAATTCATAAAAATATCATTACACTATCTTTTAATTTTCGAATGTAATAAGATTTCTTCAAAGCTTTCGAATATTATGTCTGTTATTTTTTGTTTTAAGTCATTATACAAACTGATGAATACTATTTTATTATATTATTATTACTTTTTAAAAAGTATATTTTAGGCGAGTTTAGTTATTAAACAGTATAGTATTCTTCAGAACATTTTTTCTAAATATTCCTTTTTTTTTTACTACATACATCATATTTTTTTTTTAATTTCAGTTCTTGACAGTACTGAAATGAATTGAGTAATTATTATTAAGTTTATACCTTTTACTAGATTTATCTATAGTTTTTGCTTAAGAAAGTTTTGAAATCAATCAAGCAATCGTCGAGTACTTCTGTATTCAATTCATTCTTTTTAATAATCTAAAATTCATGAAATATTTACAGTTTCGGCTGAAGAAAGTTTTGAAATCAATGAAGCAATCGTCGAGTACTTCTGTATTTAACTCTTACTTTTTAATAATATAAAATCCATAAAATGTTCAATTTATATTCTCTTTGATGGACGAATATTTGGAAAAACTTTGCCAAATAATTTTTGAAAAAAAGGGATTATTGAGATGAAGATAGCGATAATAGTACACATTGAAATTGAAAAAAAAAAAAAATGATTTATCAGATCAACTTATTATTCCATTTATGAGTGAATATAACTACTTAAACATTGATGAACTATACTTGATCTTAGTGATATCTATTTTATTTTATTCCTGATGAAAGATTTACTTAATAAACAATTTCCGAAACGATTAACTTCAAAGTTTCGGAATAATTTTCTATTTAATATGCTACGGTTAAAGACCAAAATTGTGCAATTTTATTTCTAAAAACTTGGCAGAAGAGCCATTGGCTTCTAACAACTTATATTTGAGAATTTGCTTCCATCAACTTCAAAATTATTTATGCCTTTTTAAAACTTTCAGGGAAGATACCCTTTTCAATTGTAATACTTTTAATAAAATAAAATTATGCATTCTCTATCCATCACACTATCTTTTTATTTTCAAGTGCTGTAAAATATATATTAATTTTACTAAATACCTACAAAAGAACTTGCCAGGCCCGTGGTTTAATATGATGTATGTAGTAAAAAAAAAAGAAATATTTAGAAAAAATGTTCTGAAGAATACTATACTGTTTAATAACTAAACTCGCCTAAAATATACTTTTTAAAAAGTAATAATAATATAATAAAATAGTATTCATCAGTTTGTATAATGACTTAAAACAAAAAATAACAGACATAATATTCGAAAGCTTTGAAGAAATCTTATTACATTCGAAAATTAAAAGATAGTGTAATGATATTTTTATGAATTCAATATTATTTTAAAAAGAATGAATTGAATACAGAAGTATTCGACGATTGCTTGATTGATTTCGAAACTTTCTCAATAAATATTAATATACATGGAAAAAATTGTCATAAAACGTCCTATATATATATATATATATATACCTGTGTGTATGAGGGTGTGCGCGCATGTGAATTGACATAAAATATCCCATGTATATGTATATACATATATTCATAAGCCCATGTGTGTTCGTGCATGCGCTATGACAGGAACAGTCCCATATATACATGAAGAAAAATATATATAAACTCAAGTACGTGTGTCATGCATGTTAATTGTAGAAATATAGTTCAAATTATATTCATTGGATGGAGAAAGAAAAATGGATTTTGATCCATGAACAGCTGTAGATACAGCTGTTAAAATTGCTGAAACTGGATACACGCAAAGAAGAATGGTAAGTGTTTAGAAGATCTTAGTTTACATTATGATATAAAAGTTGAAAATTCTTTTGTTGATATTGTTTAAATTCTTTATCGTGTAGATTCTATGGATCCAACGTATATGGAAGGCAAAGACTGTCTCATTGATTATAAAAGAGTTCTTGATGAGATATTAAATCTACATCAACGTACAAAATTGAAAATCCATTAGACAGCCCTAGTATTATTAAAGTAACCCCTGAACTTTTGATGTCAGAGAAATATTCTTGTGTAAGTTAAGAATTCAAGCAAGAATCAGCTTAATTTTTGAAAACAGTTGCAATTATAATTGCTAGGATTAGACAACATATTAAACCAGATGTCCCAGTTTACAGGTATATTATACGTTTAACTGTGTCACAACATCTTGAATTTATTCATACAAGCAAGAAAAAATATATGAAAGCAAAAATTGAACTAGTAACTGCAGTTGGTGCTTTAACTGCACAAAGTATAAGAGGACCTGGTACTTGAATAACCTTGAAAACTTTTCATTTTGCTCGTGTAGCACCTATGAACATTACTCAAGATGTACCTTGTATTAATGAAATTATTAATGCTAATCTAAAAATTAGTATTCTAATTATAACAGCTTATTTAATGTAATTAATTGTTATAAAAGCCTCTATCATTTCTTTTAAGCGTATGTTCCAAAATGATATCATTATTTTCCATTTCACTGATACTTTTTATAGTAAGTTAAGGCAAGGAAAATAGTGATTATTTAATTATTCTTTTTTATTGATGAATCGATTCTTTGAAATAAGTAAATTCTTATTAAAAAATAATTATTTAATTTTGGGATAACTCTTATTTTCCTTTGAAATTAATTGTAATTATAATAATAACGAGTGTTGTTTAATTAATAATTGGGCTTATAATTGATAAATGTCATTTAACTAAATGATTGTTAAACTTATTTCAATAGTTTTTGAGTATTAAAACCAAATGATCACGTTTAGTATATGACAGGCTATTTTCAATAAGAAAAATAAATTTTAACTGAAAATGTATATTTAAAACTGTGATAACTCCTTATTGGTGACTTTTGCTTACACGAACCAAAATTTATTTTAAAGTTAATAAAAAATAAAAAAAATAAGCCTTCGAAAGCCAATTTTGGCAGTAGCAAACATTAAATAATTTCAATAACCATGTTTTACATATAAGAGCCAATCAGAAAACTGCGAAATTCAGGTCTGTAAAAAATCCTGCTAACTCTCTTCTTCATTACAACAAGGAGTGTTATTATGCATTTTTCTCTAAAACATCAGGATTTTCAGAAAAAAAATGATAAAGTTAGGACTTTTCCAAAAATTTTGGAAAATTTTCAAATTTCAAAGTCCTGTAACTCTTGATCCTTTCAATCTAGATCCTTGAAAATTTCTTTACATATTTTGGTTAACAAAAAGAATAAATTCTTTGAGTTTCAACGATTTTTATTTTTTTGCTCTATCAGTTGGTGTGAAATGTCTCATAGAGTATATATATATATATATATATGTGGAGAGAGAGAGAGAAAGCATGATGTGCACTTACCGCAGGTCAAAATGAAAATGACTATATAAAATGAGTGATTATATAAAATTATAAAATATGTATATATATATATATATATGTGTGTGTGTGTGTGTGTGTGTGTGTGTGTGTGTGTGTGTGTGTGTGTGTGTGTGTGTGTGTGTGTGTGTGTGTGTGTGTGTGTGCATGAGGAAATGATTAAAGGTATTAAAATTAAAGATGTTTACTCACCGCTGGTTGAAATACACATTTCTTATTATATAGTTAAGATAGGAAGTATGAAATGAACATGGTGGTCTTGAAAAGGACCATATATATATATATATATATATATATATATATATACACACACTAGGGAGGGTTCCCACCTGCTCGCGCTGCTCGCCAACCCCCGTTTATATTTACATTATCTCAGCCAGTAATGAAATTTGTACTGACCAAAAGTATTAAAAAAATTAATATTAATTATATATTTGCTCAGACAGATTTCCACACCACCCGAAGAGGTACTGTCAATAATACCTTACAATTAATAATTTATAATATAAATTAAATAATAAAAAATGTATGTTATTATGGTGCGTTGGTTTTTTTTTGTTTTATTTTTAATAATTATATAAAATTATAATAATTTTAAGTTAGTTTAAGTCATGTTAAAATTAATTGAAATTATTCCTTTTTCTTTATAAAATTATTTAAAATAAAATCATGGTTACCTTTGCCGATAGTTCTACACAACCATGAGAGTCTGTATTCCTTTCTCCTTATACTATAGACTCTATTTACAATCCATCCTCCACCATCAGTATCACATATTTAATCAAAGTTTTAAAATCATTTTATAATTCGTACAATTTGTTATTATATTATTGTTATATAACAATTGTTCACCTAATATTTATCTCTTTTAAATCTTTGTTTAAGTACGTTTATTAGAATTATTATTATAAACTATATTTAATATATAGTTTATAATTAAAATATTATAATTAAAATATTGAATCAACTGTACTTATTTACTGTCTGCCTGTATCTACTACACCGAAATCAAGGTAAGATCATTACAATTATATTTTGATCTATATTTCCTTTTCAATTCAAGTATATTTAATCGTGAGAACGATTCATATCAATTAAAATTGGTAGAGCTTTTCTATCACTAGGCTTAACTTTCAAATTAAATATTTTAAAATCAAACTTTATTCTTTTATTTAATATAATATATTTTCTTCATAACAACAACATAATCAATCATTAATTCCGTCCTGATGTAAAGCCAGGACTTAACATCTTAATTTCATTTTTAAGTCTTTTGGATGTATAAAATATATATCTATATTGTTTTCTAATATCCTTGACTTTTTTGCTAGTATTAAAAAAGATATATTAAAATAATTTTCACAAAATTAATAGAATGTATTTTCATGTTTGTTTTTTTTTTAAATTATCGATTATTTATTTATTAATAAATAATTTTCAATATTATTTATTAATTAAAAAAATCAATATAATATAATACATAATGATATGAATTTTATTAATTTTTTTTTGTTTCATAAAATAATTTTTTATTTATTCTTTAAACATTTTATTATATTTAAATTCAATTAAAAATGTTTAAGTTATAATAGGATTTTATTTGATTTATTTAACGTTTAATGCCTGTATCATAATTATAATAATATTAATACAATTAATTACTAATCCATGTACCTCATAAATAAAATTATAAAGTGAGTATTTTATTAAATTTTATATTTTTTTTTTAAATATATCTTAATGCAATTAAGTCTTTTTGATGCATGAAATATATTTTAAATTACTGTTTTAATATATTTGATTAATTTTCTGTTATTTTAAAAGATATATTTATTATTTTTATTGATTTATTACTTAAATATATTTTATATTATATTTTATAATATAAAAAAAATTATATTAGCAATACGTAATAAATATTTATAATATATTGTATTATGAGTTGTGATATAATATTCCATTATTGAGTCACGTATTTCTAACTTATATTGAATAATTTTATTTGTCATATATTTATAATAATATGTTACGTTGTTCCAATTTTCAAAATAAAGTTTTTCATTTTCTATTCCGATATAGTTATTAATTGCATTATTTAATCTAGATAAATCTGTATTTTCATTCAAATTTTCCATATATTCTTCGTACTGCTCTTGAAACCGTTCAAATTCGTTTATTCGGTTATTTAAATCATCTAATTCTTCTTGATGTCGCAAGTTTTCTAAAACAATGTATTTATTTGAAACTGGATCCCATTCCATTTTAGAATGATTCAATTATTATTAGTATTAATTAAATTATATTTTAAATAACTTTGTTATTATTTTTTTTTTATAAAATATTTGAAGTTTGTTTTTATTTTCTTTTTTATTATTTTAAATTAATTTTTTTATATAGAAAATTTAAAGTATGTTTTTATTTTTTGTTTTATTACGTTATATCTGAAAACAACAAATGTTTTATTAGTATGTAAGAAATATAAATATATTTTTAATATTAAAAAAATTGAAGTTTTTTTTTTGTTATTTTTATAGTACTTTTCATACTATATTGGTTAATTCATTTTTATTTACTAATTCATTTTGCATATGTATTTTAGAAGGATTTTTACTTCTTGAAAGAGCAACATATAATTGTCCATGTGAAAATAAAGGTTTTTTTATGAATATTCCTAGGTTTTCAAAACTTTGACCTTGTGATTTATTTATAGTTGACAACGACGACGATGATGTTGATAATAACGATAATAATGAAAGTAGTAGTAGCAGTGACAGGGCCGGTCTAACACTACCTGGGTCCTGGGGCTACAAAATCAGGGGGGCCCATCATGATCATGAAATAAGGGTGCTATTTCATTATAAATTAGGAAAAATGGGCATTTCTCCATATAGAATTTTATAATTTTTTATATGTACATATAATAATTTTTTGAATTCCTATTAATAATTTACAAAAAAATTATTGCTTACATAAATAAAAGTACATACAAAATTATAAAAGATATAAAAAAAAGTACGAAGTTATTAGATTAATACTTTAAATTTTTTATACTTTATGATTTAGGATATGTAAAATACATTTCAATGATTATTGAAAGTGTAGAATTATAAATATAGTATTTATTGTTACTTTATTAATTTTATAAAATAATTATGACATATAATATTCTTATTTTTATGAAAAAATGACAAAAATGAATTCAAAGAATTATAAAATAATTAAAAGAATTGATAACTTTGAATACAGAAACAAATATTTTAATTTAATATTAAAATTATTTTCTAAACAAAAAAGTTTCCATATTTTTAATAAATGTGATGATAAGTAGATTACAATTATAAAATATAATATTCATTATACCGATATCTTAATAAGTGAAGAAATACATGTAAAGCTAGGACACTTAACATTGAAAAAAATTTTAGTTTTTTCTAGTATTATTAAAAAAATTCTATTATTGTGTAAAATTAATAATAATAATAATAATAATAATAATAATAATTTTTTTTTTTTTATGGTAGTAAAAAAACGGGAAATCTGCCTAAACCAGACCTTCAGCGACAGGATCCACGCCCGCCGTGCGATTCCGCAAAGCGTTATCGCCGTACAGGAGGGGATCCTGCCACCGGTGTGACGGGTTCCTGAGTGCACGTCAGCCTTCACTGTGGAAAGGACCTTCCAATCCACATCCAGGGCATCAGAGTCCCAGGGGACCGTCTAACCCCCTGTCCTTCTGACCGCGGGACGATTGCAAGAAGATGCAATCGTCACGCGGGCAAAAGGCCAGTAACATCCACCTCGTGACCTTTACACCACCCTGGCACTTAAGCCTTCTCGGCATTACTTCAGGGTGGGGCCACCAATTCGCATCAGCGCCATTTTATGTCTTTTTCTTGACTTTCAATTCACTTTATTCAAGCATCTCTTTTTCTGGGATTCTTCCTAGTTTCGATGTTTCTCTTCTTCTCTTCTTGCAGCGCTTGCCTGAAGACCCTGCATACTCCGCTACCGGCCACCTGCTTAGCAGCTTCGCTATCACTTCCATCCTGTAAGCACAAAAAGCAGCAGGCATTGTTAGGATATGCTGCCCTTGTGTGACCTGCGTTTCCGCACTTGTAGCAGTGCGTGGACCTGTCTGGACCGACGCACTGATTCTGCCTGTGACCGAAGCCTAGGCATCGATGCCATCTGATCACCATAATTCTTCTCTGTACCTTACAGTTAACGAATCCAATTTGGGTTCGCTCCTTATTCAAAAGAACTGTTGCCTCAGCTTCATCAAGAACAACAACTGCCATTTTAGATCCGAATCGACTGGGTCCGAGGATGATGACCTTCCGAGCGCTTTGCTTAGAACCCAGGATCCTACCCTACGCTTCCTGTACCTCGGCCTCCGTTGTCATCTGATCAAGATCGCGAATCTCAATCGTCCTTCTCCGCCCATTCATGCTAACGGTTCCTATGCCCTCTACTGCAACTTTGACCTTGTCAGTGAAGGCCATTCTATCCGACTCTCTCGAGATCTGGATCAAAAGGTTTCCCTTGGTTGTCGACCTGACGCTTAGGATCTCCGTGCTGCTTTCCTGCGGCTTGACATCCTTGCGGAGCTTTCGAAGGATGTTTGCGTATGAGGCCCCTTGCGTTAGCTTAACGACCACCGTTTCTGTCTTCCTGGAGTTTGTCTTCGAAGCTTGGGGACGTGAATGGCTAGATGGCGCAATCTGCGGAAGAGATTGCGCATTCGCAGCACCCGCTGTCACTTTCTTCTTTTTTCTTTTCTTTTGCCGCACGTCCTCTGGGCTATTATCTGCGCTGCCTCGTTCTCTTTTAGAGTAAATGCTCGCGATTACGGTGTCCCGTAAAAGTTCAGTTTGCATCCTCCTCCGCGCTGTCTTCCTAACCCTATATTGACTAAGAATTTGGTCAACTCCATCTTTGATAGTATTTGCTTTCCTTTTCAGAACTTCCTGCTGTTCAACCGCTTTCTTCAGATGGACTTGCAACCTTTCGACCGCGGTTTGGATCCTGAAGTTTGTGTTCTTTTTCAGAACGTCCTGCATCCCTTGAACTTCCTTCCTCATTTCCTCTATCCGTAACTCTTGATCTCTTGTAGCCTCGAAGAATGCGTCCATGTCCTCTTGGAGTGCGTTTTGTTTAAAGCCTGAGGCGTCACTAAAAGCGCTTTTGGCACTTCGGACGCTAGCAACACTGCTCTGACTGCAGCTCCGTATCCTCGGTACCTGCAACGTAGACATTTCTTGTTTTTTATGCGAGGTTGTCTCCTCTAGCATTTCGGTAGTTATAATTGCCGTCGAAGCCTGGTTACCCAGTCCAGCGACAATATGGTCAGCGTGAGATTGGCTCCCCCCAGAATTCATGGAGCCGGCTCCGCCCACCAGGGCTTGCACCTGATCGGAAGCGGAAATGAGATTTCCCTGTGAAGGGGTACTCACCTGGGGTAATCCTGTTTTATCGTCACACATCTTCCATAAACATAGTTGATTTATTCAGGGAACCACCCCTATCTTGTAACCCAAAGCAGGACCCTTACAGGGTTTCTACCATCCAGGTCAGATAGTCCCTGGTTTTTTTGCGAGGTTATTTCTCCTCGGGTCATTACTTCCTATTTGCCGTCAACGTTATAGCATTGCTGCAAAGAGCATTGATGTGACGATGACGCGCAGGAGCGGTTGGGCAATGCTCGGAACCTGGAAGACAACACTTGCTTAAGGGGCCTCCTCAAGCTGACTCCCAATAATAATAATAATAATAATAATAATAATAATTTTTTTTTTTTTTTTTATGGTGGTAAAAAAACGGGAAATCTGCCTAAACCAGACCTTCAGCGACAGGATTCACGCCCGCCTTGCGATTCCGCAAAGCGTTATCACCGTGCAGGAGGGGATCCTGCTACCGGTGTGACGGGTTCCTGAGCGCACGCCAGCCTTGACTGTGGAAAGGACCTTCCATTCCACATCCAGGGCATCAGAGTCCCAGGGGACCGTCTAACCCCCTGTCCTTCTGACCGCGGTACGATTGCAAGAAGATGCAATCGTCACGCCGGCAAAAGGCCAGTAACATCCACCTCGTGACCTTTAGTCCACCCCGGCACTTAAGCCTTCTCGGCATTACTTCGGGGTGGGGTCACCATTTCGCTGCTGCGCCTACCTTATAGAACCTTGTTCTTCTTTTTCTTTATTCTCTGTTATGAAGCACCTTTTTTTCGAGAATTTTTTAATGTCTCTAGCTTCTTCCTTTTCTCGGCCTCCAGGGCTCGCCTAAATACCTTGCAAATTCCGCTTCCAGCCACATGTTTGGTATTTTTGCTGTCTAAACCTTCTTGTAGACACAAGAAGCAACAAGCATCGTTTCCACATGCCGCTCTTGTATGTCCTGCTTTCCCGCACCTGAAACAATGCGCAGACCTGTCGGGTCCCTGGCACTGATCTTGTCTGTGACCAAAGCCCAGACATTTATGGCATCTTATCACTATGATTCTCCGTTCTACCCTGCAGTTCAGAAATCCTATCTGGATTCTTTCCTTGCTCAAGAGATCTTCCGCCTCTCAATTGTCCTTTTCCGCTCATCCATACTTATGGTTCCTAGATCCCCTACTGCAACTTTAACATTATCAGCAAAGGCCTTTTTATCGGACTCTTTCGAGATCTGATTTATAAGGTTTCCCTTTGTTGTAGGTCTAACGCTCAAGACTTCCGTGCTACTATCCTGCGGCTTAACTCCCGTGCGAAGCTTTCCAAGGACGTCAGCGTATGTGGACCCTTTTGTAATTTTTACAACTACTGCTTCTTTCTTCCTGGTTCTTGGCTTCTCAGCTGTGGGACGCATCTGACTGGTTAGCGCCGTCTGCGTCAGAGGTTGCGTATTCGCAACCTCAAACGTCGCTTTCTTTTTCTTCCTTTTCTTTTGCCGTCCATCCTTCGGGCTGTTACTTACGCTGCCTCGGTCCCTTTTGAAACCACTGCACGCAAGCACAGTATCTCTGAGGGCCTCAGCATGCATACGTCTCCGTCTTATTTTTCTCTGCATGCGTTGATCATAAATTTGATTAACCGCATTCCGCAGAGACTTTGCTTTCTCCTTAATTTGTTCCTGCTGATCAACAGCATGCTTTAGGTGGTTCTGCAATCTTTCCACCGCACTTTGAATCTTAAGATTGGTGTTTTTTTTCAAAGCTTCCTGCATAGTTTTCACTTCTTTCTTCATTTCCTCTATCAGAATATCTTGACTTCTCGTCGCTTCCAAAAATTCATCGATATCTGCCCGCATACCATCCTGCTCAAAGCCTGACGCATCGCTGAAAGCACTTTTCGCACTCCCTGCGCTAGCAATACTGCTCTGGCTACTTCTTCGTACCCTCGGTACTTGCAGACTATCCGTTTCACGTTTTTTATGCGAGGTTGTCTCCTCTAGTCTTTCAGTAGAAATAATTGAAGCGTGTAGCTGCAAAGGTGGCTATCTCGATTTTTTCCGAATTCATTTTTATTGCATTTTCGTATACAGAACATTAAAATTTATCATGAAAAAATCATATGGGACCAAAATATAGGCATAGTCTTTTTTATCAAATGAAAAAAATATGGTGTATTGCAAAATACACTGACTTTTAAGTATAAGTACAGCAAAAAATGTTATTTCTTGAAAAAAATTTGTTTGGAGATAACTACTTTTGCAGCTATACGCTTCAATTGCCGTTGAGGCCTGATCTCCCGACCCTGCGACAATATGGTCAACTAGAATTCGACCTCCCCCAGAATTCATGAGGTCAGCTCCGCCTACCGAGGCTTTCACTCGATCGGAAGCGGAGGTGAGATTTCCCTGTGAAGGGGTACTCACCTGGGGTAATTACTGTATTTGAATCCGACATCTTCCATTAATATGGTTAATTTAGTCAGGGAACCACCCCTACCTTGTAACCGAGGCTTCCACTCGATCGAAAGCGGAGGTGAGATTTCCCTGTGAAGGGGTACTCACCTGGGGTATTACTGTATTTGAATCCGACATCTTCCATTGATATGGTTAATTTAGTCAGGGAACCACCCCTATCTTGTAACCCAAAGCGGGATCCTAACAGGGTTACTACCATCCGGGTCAGATAGTCCCTGGTTTTTTTGCGAGGTTATTTCTCCTCGGGTCATTACTTCCTATTTGCCGTCAACGTTATAGCATTGCTACAAAGAGCATTGATGCGACGATGACGCCCAGGAGCGGTTGGGCAATGCCCGGAACCTGGAAGACAACACTTGCTCAAGGGGCCTCCTCAAGCCGACTCCCAATAATAATAATAATAATAATAATAATTCAGCTTAGAAATAATTTTGATGTTGTTTATAAAAAATAATAAAAATAATAGGAAAACAATACTTTGATTAAGATTAAATATTTATCATAATTAAATTTTTTATTTCACAAAGAATAAAAAGATTATTTTTTTTTAAATATCAAAATTGTTTTATCAGGGCCCCTGAATCAGTGGGGCCCGGGGCTTCAGCCCCCCCTAGCCCCCCTATTAGTCCGGGCCTGAGCAGTGACAATGATGATAATTTACCACAAAACATTCTAAACATTGAAAATGATTATGTCATGTCTGCAGCGAATCGTGCGAGGGCTTTGGCGCGTAGGACTGACAATATGTTGCTTAATTATTATATCCCAAACTTCACCATAGCTAAATTAATTGATAGGACGATACAAAGACATTATGATAGACGTAATGAACCGGATTCCGACGAGGAAGAGTTAAGAAAAAAAATTTTGAGACGTTTCGTTGACCGGGAGCAAACTACAGAAGAGCGTATTTCGACTCCCCATTGTTCTTTCAGTCAAAACAGTATCAGGGATGCCGGCTTCAATGAATGTAAGTAAAAAGTTTTTAAATCATGATATTTCCGAAAATACCTTCAGCTATTACATTCCGTTGTTTTTTTTAAGTATTTCGTCGGAATAGTGAGGTCATAGACCGTCTACCATCACATATATTCTTGGGGGCGTGTCGGGTCATGTATTCAAAACGAGCCCAAGAAATAAGATGGATCCATGATTTAGCTTTTGATCCACATTCTGCTATATATGAAGATAGTATGCCGAAATTACTAGATTTATTAACACGCGTAGCTGAATGTTTTTCCGGATGACCCAAACCATAAATTTTTATTTGTAAATTATAAAATAATTTTTAATAATAATAAATTTACAGTCAGTGAAAATACTTGTGTCAATTATTGAACACCAATTTCATCACTGTTAACTTTACACTATACAGCGTCTCCCTCTTCACCACGCTTTATCGGGGGCTATGATTATGATGGCGATGTGTCGACTTACTCATCCGAAACAGATTCTGAACCGATGCAATTGGGATGTGTTGCACCGAGTATTGAAAGTTATGATTATGATGGCGTTGTGTCTGCATGTTCATCCCAAACGGATTCTCAAACGATGCAAACGGGCGGTGGTGCAGCGAATATTAACGTCGAAAATGATAGTGAAAGGGATGAAGATAATATCGATGAGGAAAATAATAATGCAGAAGAAGAAGAAGAAGCAGGTGAAATTGATAGGCAAACTTCCCGGCGAAAGGTTTATTATAAATCAGAGTACACATAATTATTTAGAAAAATACAGGGCTTATGGTATAAAGCTTCTATTAAAAATACTTATACCTCCTCCCGATGTAAATTTAATTATTTGGCTGGAAAATGTAATGCGGGATATACACGCGTACATAACGTCGATGGCGGTTGAAGATGATAGAATAGGTATAAGTATAAGAAGTAATAATTTTGCTCGCGGAGCAGCAGGATTGTCGCTTCGACCTGTAAATAATTTTTTTTATAATGATCTTTGGTTATTACTGGGTAGTCTAGTTCAAAGTAATGAACATTTCCAATCAGATAATACTTTTATTTTAACAGTAACTATCGTAAATGTTCCGCGGGATGAAAGAGGTGTAAGAAGAAAAAATCTCTTTATAGATGTGATCGGGTCGAGATCATTCGTTTCTATAAAAAACGATGATAATAAATGCCTACCGAGGGCTTAGGTAGTGGGTGAAGCCTGTATTAAATTTAAAAATTTAATGGAAAAAGAAGTTCGAGATATTTGGGGAAAAATTAGAAATAGTAGAGGGGCTTCATAGAGGCAACGCGCGGATATTCTTATAACTAGCGCCAACGTTGAAATTTCCGAAAATGGCTGCGGTATAGAGGAAATAGAGAAGTTTCAAACATACTATACGATGCGTGGAATAGCTATTGTTATTTATGATAAATCAACTTTTGGGTGTGGGGAGCCACCATTTTTCGACGGTCAGCCGTATGTAGAGCACAATAAAAATTCAATCATTAACCTTTTATATAACAGTCGTACTCGACATTTTGACACTATTTTAAATTTAACTGGCGCCGCTAAAAGTAAATTTTTCTGCGAATACTGCAACATTAAATATTCTCTTGTAAATATGCATAAGTGTTCGTTAATTTGCTCTGGCTACTTTGTATCACCACCTTGTGAAACTGAAAACGTTGAATCAATAAAATGCAACGATTGCAATAGAGATTTTTTCGGACAAATTTGTTTTAACAAGCATAAAACAGTCGGTAGTTACAAAAAAAATAACAAAATATTATGCGATGTTGTCCAAGCGTGTCCTCGTTGCTGTAAAAGAATTAATAAAATTAAAGATAAGCATGCATGCGGGGGTTAACTGGTGCAGCACATGTCGTCGAAAACATAATGTGAACGATTTATGTTATATACCGACAATTCCATCTGATAAAGCGAAAAGCGGTCAATCAAGCGATGCATCGAAAATGAAAAGAAATTTATTCATATTCTACGATTTCGAAACCTGGCTAGACACATCGCATAGGGATAGCTTCAGTATAAAAACACATGTACCAAACCTCTGCGTAGTACATCAGGTATGCGAGGCCTGAATGGATGTCGAGAATATAGGTACTTTTTGCTCTACATGCGGTGTTCGCGAGTTTGTTTTTTGGGATGATCCGGTCAAGCGTTTACTCGAAATTGCTATTCGTAAAAAAAACGGGTTTTGAGCAAATAATATGTATTGCGCATAATTCTGGAGGCTTCGACGGTCAATTTATTTTAAAAGAAATCGTGGAAAATACATTTTACGTGCCAAGCGTAATTTTAAACGGGCAAAGTATTATCATGCTTCAATGTGGCAAGACTAAGTTTATCGATAGTTTAAACTACTTCCACATGAGGTTGAGCGCGCTTCCAAAGGCTTTTGGCTTACCACCATCTAGTAAAAAAGGTTATTTTCCACACCTGTTTAATACACAGGAAGATCAAAACTACAGAGGACCTTTACCAGATGTTAAATTTTACGGTATAGACACAATGCCTTTTTCCGAGAGAGTTGAATTCTTTACGTGGTATAACGAGGTAACATAGGTAACCTACATAGGTAACTATGAATTCGATTTTAAACGTGAAATCGTAGAATATTGTCGTATGGACGTAGAAATTTTAAGGCGATCGTGTATAGCCTTCAGAAAGATATTTCTAGAATGCGGGAAAACATACCCTCTTACGGAAGCTGCAACTATAGCATTCGCGTGTTTAACGGTATATAGAAAAAATTATTTACAAAAAAATACTATCGGTTTTATACCATACGCTGGTTATCGACGGGGTGACAAGCACTCGCAAAAATCCCTAGAATGGTTAGTGCAGTGTGAACGCGAACTCGGTAGAGAAATAGCTCACGCTGGTAGAGCACGTGAAATCACGCTACCAGAGAGATTTCGCGTTGACGGTTTCTTAGCAGCAGATCAAAATTTACCAAATCAAGAGGGTACTGTATTCGAGTATCAGGGTTGCTTCATCCACGGTTGTCCTAAATGTTTTCCAAATAATCGTGAGCAGCGATTGTCTTACGGTCGCACATTTAACGAGATTTTTAAAAACACAGTAAGGAAAATAGAAAAAATGAAATCATTCGGCTACGAAGTTCGCGAGATATGGGAATGTGAATTCAATCGTATCAAAAGCAAGAACCCCGATATTAAAAATTACGTTAGTAATCACCCCATAATGCTACGTATAACTTTGGATCCACGGGACGCATTTTTCGGCGGTAGAACGGAAAATTTTATCACTCAGTGCAGAGTTGGTGAGGGAGAAAAAATTAAATGTATGGATATTTGCTCTCTCTACCCTTAAGCGTGTAAGCGCAGGCGATTTCCTCTCGGGCATCCGCGTATTTTACTCGGAGAAGAGTGTAAAAAACTAACATCAGGTAACAATAACGATTTATCAGACGTCGAAGGTTTAATCAAATATAAGGTGCTACCACCTCGTAATTTGTATATACCACTGCTACCTATTAAAATGCACAATCGACTACTTTTTGCTCCATGTCGCTGTTGCTATGAAGAAATGCGTCAAGGAGATTGTAGCCATGAAAATGTAAAAGATCGTGAATTCACAGGTACATGGGTTCTCGATGAAATGCGTAAAGCCGTTGAGCTAGGGTATCGTATAACTGAAAAATATATCATTTGGCAATACGAAATGACGCAGTTCGACCAAGCGACTGCAAGTGGTGGACTCTTTGCTGAATACGTAAATACCTTTCTAAGGATCAAACAGGAGGCTAGCGGTTGGCCTTCTTGGTGTATCGATGACGCTAGTAAAGATCAATATATCACGATGATAGAGTTCAGTATGCCTATTTGCTGAAATATCATTCAAATCTACGCTAAAGATATAAAACAAACGTCAACAAGACGAATCGACGCAGTATACGAGCAGCTATGGCCAAGGTGACATCGAAAAACAATAAAAAAGAAGAAAAGAAAGAAGAATAAAAACAGTCAATCTAGTGGTGATGGTAATTGCGGCTGTTTACCATCTAATTTTAGTAAAAAGTGCGTTGCAATTTTAAACGCCCTCTGTCATTCGGATACTCAACAGCGAGTAGCTTTACTACGATCAGCTAATACAAATTTAATAAAGTATATATGCGAGTGGGTATTAAACGTGTTACACGGGACAGTAAAATTAAAACTCAGAAAGAGCGATTAAAAAAGTACAAACATATATTACGAGAATTGATAATAAGAAGAAAAAAAGGTGGGAATGATTCTCAACGTAAAAATACCAACTGACATCAGAAGAAACGTGTACTTATCGAAAATAGTGGAGGTTTTTTACCTCTACTTTTAGCCCCAATCATAGGTGCTTTAGTAACAAAAATTTTTGGTGGCAACATCGCTTAAACTATGAAACGTACGCGTAAAATAGTCATTATCCCAGAAGATGAGTATGAGCGGGGAATACGTTCATCCTCGATAGTGGCTGAAAAAAACCAGTCTACGGGTAAAGAAATAGAACAAACAGTATAGACAATAGGAGATAATTTATCACGCTTAGATGCTGAGATGCATGATATTCTTTTTTCCAAAAGTATCACCGATGAACGAGAGAAATATTAAAAATATATGCAGATACTCCAAAAATATCTTTATTTTAAAAATATCGAACTACGTGAAAGCTCAGTCGATAGTGAAAATGAAGTCGAAAATGATGTCTTTTGGAAAAATATATTACGATACTTCACACGAGGCTGGATACGCTGGCGCTCGTAATTTAATTCGTAAAAGTACTCGGAGAAATACAAAATAAAAAGAGCGTATTTATGAGTGGTTGAGCAGCCAGGATGCTTATACGCTACACAAACCAATTCATCGAAGATTTCCAAGATTAAGATGCAACGTAACAAATATCGATGATTGCTGGGAGATAGACTTGTGTGATATGCAATCTTTTAAAGAATATAACGATGGCTACTGCTACCTACTCGTCGTCATAGATGTTCTCAGCTAATATGCTTGGGTAGAGGCGCTCTGAGATAAAAGCGGACATAGCGTCACCATAGCTTTCGAGAAGATTCTCAAGAGAGCAAATGGACGAATTCCTGTAACTATACAATCGGACAAGGGTAAAGAGTTTATAAATTCTTCTTTTTAAGAGTACTTAAAAAAGCGAGATATAAATTTTCGCACAGCGCGCAATCCAAACATCAAAGCAGCTGTTGTAGAGCGTTTAAATCGCACGCGTAAGGAACGAATGTTTAGATATTTTACACACAAAAATACTCACAGGTACATCGATGTAATACAAAATATCGTCAATGCGAATAATCACACTCTACATACGGGAATTAAAATGGTGCCCGCAGATGTAACTATTTATAACGCATTTACGGCAAGAAAAAATTTAGAAAAAAGAGCTCTTAGTCAGCGAAAACCATCACGCGCACCTATATACACGCAGGGCTCTTACGTACGCATCAGTCGTTCGAAAGGCACGTTCGAGAAAGGATATGAAAAAAATTACAGCAAAGAAATTTTCAAAATTTCACGAATATCAAAACGACAACAGCTATACACATACGAATTGACGGATTTAAATGGTGGAAAGATTGATGGCTTTTTTTACCCAGAGGAGCTAGTCAAAGTTGGAGAAAAGCGCTTAGCAGAAACAGAAAAGTTTAAAATTGAACGTATAATACGTAGTAAAGGACGAGGATCGAACAAAAAAGTTCTAGTAAAGTGGTACGGATACCCAGAAAAATTCAATTCTTGGATTAAAGCGAGTGAATTGACTTCAATTAAAAATTAAAAATGGACGAAGATGACTTTTATCTGGTATTACCAAGTAACAGCAGTATGAAATATTTTCCGGATAATACTACAACCTGTTATACCACACATTTATCACATGAAATTCTTGTACAAGGTAACGTCGGTATAATAGAAATTCATATTCCCTGCACTTTTTTACACATTCAAGAGTCTGAAGCAAGTTTTTTACTTTATTCATCAGATGAAGAAGAAGTAGTATCACAAAACCTTATTGATTTAGATAATGCATGTGCTGGATGGCGTCACTAATAGTGGAGTTAATTTTAAGCATGCTATATATACGAGAATGCATGAATTAAGAGAGAATCTCAAGAGAAAAGCTGCAAAGAAAATCAGTGAAATGATGAAAGGTAGTGGTTATAAACGGAGGGATAGTAAGCGGAAGCGTCAGTCTCTAAAGGGCAGTTCAGCAGGGCGTAACAAAGCTAAGAAAAATCGTATCAGTATAAAGAAGAAGAAGAAAGCTAGTATTAGGAAGAGGAAAAGGACTGTTGGTAGGAAAAAGAAACAGGCTTTACGGAGTGTAACGGATATTTTTGGACCAAGATAATAACATGGCCTTCTTACACGTCAACTCGTGTGAATGCATGAAATCCGAATTAGATTTGTTCACTCTTCCACCGATGTAGACATCTTAAGAGTCCTCTTAGTTTATTCATTATAAACCAGTCTCATCTCTTACCGACAATGGGCCTATTGAATTTGTTGTACCGGGTGGTGAGAATTATCTTGATCTAGCACACACCATGCTAAGTGTTCGCGCACAAATTTTACCAAATATCGCTGCTGAGAATAATAAAGTGGGTCCGGTAAATAATTTTCTTCATTCGCTTTTCAACCAAATCGATGTATTTTTTAATCAAAAACTCATTTCTCCACCAAATAATGCATATCCAAACAGAGCTCATATTGAAACCTTGTTAAATTACTCAACTGGTGCAATGAACTCGCACTTGACTACATCGCTACGTCAATACTATACGGGTAATGCGGGTACTGTTGATTTAATCGGTCATTTACATTGCGATATTTTAAACCAGAATAAATTTTTATTAAACGGTGTGGAAGTACGCGTACGTCTTGTACGAAGCAAAGATGCCATCTGCCTAATGGATGCTGCAGAAAATAACGCTTTTACCGTCAGTATTAAAGAAGCATCATTGATTATTCGTCGTGTAAAAATTAGTCCTGAGATATTATTAGCTCATGCTAATGTTTTATCAAAGGCAACTGCAAAATATCCTATTACACGTGTTGAAGTTAAATCATTTACTATGCATAAAGGCATTCTCGGAGATACACTCGACAACGTTATTTTAGGCCAGCTCCCCAAAAGAATTATCATTGGTTTTGTTGACAACAGATCGTTTAATGGTAACCGAAGATTTAATCCATTTAACTTTTAACATTTCTCTATTAATTATCTCTCTCTCTACATTGATGGTATACAAATACCGAGTAAACCTCTATGGTCTAAATTTACAGGTAATAACCCTTAATATGTTATGCCTCTACATTATTTTAAGGTACTGGGATACATTCCCTTAACGAGTCTCTTGCTCTTACTCAAATAGATCATTCTAGAGGTTATTGTCTGTTTGCATTTAATCTAACGCCCAATCTCTCTGCGAATTCATCCCAGCACTGGAACCTCGTTAAGCGTAGTAGTGTAAGGATAGAAGTGAAATTTGATCACGCCTTGACGCAAACAGTAAATTGTATTATTTACGCTGAATACTATAATGTTCTTGATATAGACTCTAGCCGTCAAATCATAACAGATTTTAGCGTTTGAACTATTTTGTGATAGCGCTGGTGGTATATGGTACAGTTATAATACCACATTGCGCGCTCCCATCAGACATCAGTCATGATTTTTCTGATTTATCCAGTGGTATAAAACGTTCTAACGAGTTTGTTATCAACTATCATCATGGAATTAATTGGATTGAAGGTGATATCAGTATAGCACAATTACAACATCATTTATATAATATTGCCAAGATTGCAACCAGGATTTACACTAGAGGATATGAAAAGGCTAAATATCTTGAGTCGAATATGTCATGAGAAATAATTAATCTTGAAGATTTATATTTACCTATATTTAATAAACTTTTTCAAAAATATCAAAAAACGTCTCTTTACTGAGTAAGTCATCGTGTTAAGGAGAAAAATAAAAGCAGTATCTGTGCGCTTAATCAGGCATACCTATTGCGAAAGTGGTTGCGTACGATACTCCTGGATTGTATGAGACTCGGTTGTAAGGATGTACCTTTGAAATCGAGTGATGTGCTTTTGAAGCGAATAAGATCACGCAGATTGTCAAGACTTTATCGTAGAGGGGGTAGAGATGAGGTTGATTGCTGCGACATACCGTCATCTTCAACCGAGGCTACGGTAAATCGTAATTCAGAAATAAACGGCGATAACAGCGACGACGACGACGACGAAGACGAAAACGACGAAGGTCTTGAAAATGACAAAGTATGAATACTCAGCAAATAAGCAAAGCCATTGCCTCACTAAAAGCTAGAACAATAGGTGTGTATGCGGCCGATCGAATCCCGAATGTTCTAGAACATCCAGCAGCAATTGTGTCAAATATTGATGATCATACGAAGCGTGGTTCTCATTGGATCGCTATATATATAGATAATAATGGATACGGAACGTACTTAGACAGCTATGAATACCCACCAGTCTCACTACATCATCTCAATAGGCTCAAACGTAACTGTAGACAATATCAGTGGAATAAACAAAAAATGCAAAGCTACGACTCACAAGTATGTGGACAATATTGCATTATGTTTCTTTACCATATGTGCCATCTTCATAATTTACGTACGTTTTGTAGCAAGTTTTCAAGAGATTTAAAGAAAAACGATAAATTAGTTGTAAAATTGTATAACACTCTCTTACGAAATAAGATTAAACGTAAGAAATATGTGGAAACTTTTCAGAATGAACGTTCGTTAGGTTTTGGTTTTTGTAATCAGTCATGCACTTCAAAAATATCATACTAAAAAATGTATTACTCTATAATAAATTTATGATTAATAAAACAGAATTGAAAATGTCCATTAATGTGTTGATTTTTTCTCACACCTCCTCCTCCTTCAACACCTATCCACTTTCTTTCCTTCACGTACACACACTGAAAATATATTAGACTTGATAATGAATAGAGTTCTTTTTTTAAGCCAAAGTATTAAATTTTTATTTTCGAATCATAAAAAATTTCCCATCATACTACTCTCTCTTAAAACAATAAAAGTAAGTGTCATGAGTATCTGTCAAATTAATTTATTGACGTTTGCTTAGATTTTTTAGAAAAGTATATCGATAAGTAATCTCAAAAGAAAAGTAATAAATATTAAATTTCTCACTTAACCGAATAAAGACTTAGCCGTAAACACACATATATTGATATGAATAGAACCTTTGTGATCTGTGTAGCTGTAAAATATAATGAGTTCACACCCTCTTGTAGACATTTACGATCGTATATTATTTCTTTTTTTTTAAAAACACTTCATTCTTTATCCCTTTTTTTCATAAGGAAGTCATTGTGTACAGACACGTCATAATACCAAATTTTCTAGAGGGCTCTGAGTATAAAGTCAGCAGCAAAATCCAGATACGACTCACAAGGAGAGTGTTTCACCTTCGGGTCACCGTTTTTGCTCAAATTTTGGGAATGTTTTCTGGATGCAGAAATATGAAGAAAGCCAAAATTTTAGAGGCCAACGCTCAATATTTCCCTAGTTACAGGCCATCGAAGAAAATCACTAAAAAAGTTACAAGATTTTCAAATACTTATAGTTCCTCATAATTATTAGCTAGAAGCTTGAACCTTTTTTTAAATGAAAGCTGAGCTGAAGTCCTTTTGAAATAGTAGTTATAGCATATCAAAATATTATTTTTTCCCAAAGCTATAGCATAATAAAGATTGAACCCAATTTTAGCTTTTATTATTAATTAATGTTTTAAACAAAAAATTCAGGTCCAATCTTTATTACGCTTTAACTTTGGGAAAAAATAATATTTTGAGATGGTATAGGTGCTATTTTAAAAGGATTTGAGCTCAGCTTTTATTTAAAAAAAGGTTTAAGCTTCTAGCTAATAATGCTGAGGAACTATAAACGTTTGAAAATCTAGTAACTTTTTTAGTGATTTTCTTCGATGGCCTGTAACTAGGGAAATATTAAGCGTTGGTCTCTAAAATTTTGGCTTCTTTATATTTCTGCATCTAGAAAACATTCCCAAAATTTGAGCAAAAACGGTGACCCGAAGGTGAAACACTCTTCTTGTCAGTATACTTTCAGCAGCAGTCGTAGTCAAATCTAAGTTATAAGATTTTTATATTTTAAAAAAGAGCATGGCGGAACCTACTAGTAAAAAGTGTAGTGAACGCAGTTTTACAAAAGACTACGCCATTCAACTGAATAACATGCTTCTCTCGACGACGTACTTTATCAATAAGTTTCTAAGTAAGCGAGTTTCTGTTGGATTACAATTTCGTGATGGCACCTATGTACCATGTGTAAAAATATCGACTGCACATTTTTACAGATGGGTTACTTTTGATATCAGTTCTTGGCGATTATTGAAGAACCAAATTGATCTTATTAAGAGGATGTCGAGTATATCTGTCCTGTCCTAATAAAAAAATTGATTTTTTCACAAAAATTAATTATTGTAGCAAAAAATAAGGAGATAGCCCCATCTTGTATCATAAAAAGCAATATTTTCTTTGATGAGGAAAAATTATTTTTATCGATTCGTTTTGAAGAAAACCTTGATAAACTTAAAAAATAGAGGTTAGGATGGACAATTCAGTTTTTCAAAGTTTTCTTCAAAACGAATCGATAAAAATAATTTTACCTCATCAAAGAAAATATTGCTTTTTATTATACGAGATGGGGCTTTCTTCTTATTTTCTACTACAATTATTAGGTTTTGCATAAAAATGAATCTTTTGGTTAGAAAAGGATAGAGATATACGACCTACTCTTAACGCGTATTTCCAAGAAGCGCATATATTTAAGACGGAGTACGGTAAACCTTCGAAAGTATATTTAGAAAATCACGATATCTTATTTACAACATCATATAGTACGAAGAGTATTATATTTGAGGAGAGAGCTGTACTTAACTCTGCAGGTCCACTAAAATTAGTAAATGAAGATGAAGAAAACAAATCACTTAATAAAAGAAGAAGGCATGCATTCCAATTACCCACTACGTGTCTTCAAAAAGTGACATTTGACGGACTCAAACTGATGATCCCTTGCATCGATGAACTTATTGCGCAGTTGGGGCAGCAGGCTGGTAAGGTAAATCGAATTATTGACTACATTTAAGAATATCTAAAAGATGAAATTAAGAAAGATAATGAAGAAGATGTGAAAATGAATATAATGAAAAACTTTTAAATGTTTCAACAATACTATAGTTTAAAAATTCATGATGTGACGTCTTTTGTTTTAACCAAAATGCTTGACGACAATGATTTGTGCAAATCCGATCTAAATATTGTAATATCAGAAATAAGTGCTAATACTTTACCTTTTATATACAACGATTTATTCGCTTTTTTGTATGAAAAGTAAAATTCTGTATTACGATATTAGTAAAAATGTACATTAATAATAATATCAATAATAATAATAATAATAATAATAATAATAATAATGGAATGAAACGAGTGCATTTTAAAGAAGGAGAACCAAGTATACGTATAATGTATGTGTGGAACTATGCGAGTCGCGCAGCACGGCGCGGACTTTGGGAACAAGCGGCGCGTGATAGAGAGAGATTTAGAATGAGAGTGGAAAGAATGAAAAATATAATAGAACCTATACTTTTAAAAAAAATTAATGATTATTCAATCAATAAAAAGTAAATTTTTCTGTACTTTTGCATTTTTATAAATAAATTATTTTAAACTATTTTAAATAATTATTTCTATTCAATCCCTGTTCACTCTCCTACTCCTCGACAACTTTTTATAATTTCATTACAGTATATAATCACCTATCATTTCATAAAAGTCGTCATTTTCATTTCGACCCACGTTAAGTACACATGGTGTAAAAATGGGACAAAATCAGGGAAAATCTACGTCAGCACCGACTTACTCCGATAGAGCTTTCTCTACGGCAGAAGAGAAAGAATCTCTTATAAAGAAAGAGAAATCAGATAAAAATAAACAACACTTCGCAAAATATTTAATAAATACGTACTCATTTCCTGAAAGAAAAGGATACGAAAAATATAAATAAATTTTATACTTATTCTTAAATGGTCCTTTTCAGGACCACCATTTTAATAATAACGTAGAATATATACACATAAATATATACATACTCCCTCTCTCCTTCTCTCTCTCTCTCTCTCTCTCTCTCTCTCTCTCTCTCGTTCTCTCTCTCTCTGTTACATCAAGTCTTCTTACGATTTCTCAACCAAGGCCCGTTAACATGTCGGACAGTGAGTCGGACAATGACTTAAAATTCGCGGCTCAGATGGAGAAAACGGACAGCTTTTACTCTTGACTTCTCAACTTGTTGGTGAAGTGGGTTCGTTGCGCAATGATATTCGTGAGATTAAGCAATCTCTATCGGATGTTGAAAAGCGTCAAGACTTGCTTTCTAATCGGCTTGATGAGCACATTGCTACCTGTTCTGCAACAACTTCTGCACCTGCTGACCCGTTAATGTCTGATACGTATGAAGTTTTGTTCTCGGGTATTCCAACAACTCTATCAGTAAGTGATAACGATATAATCAGTACTATTTTGAGAGCAATCGGGTTAGAGCAGGCTTGCATGATGCTCATTGATTCTCGTGAATGGCTTCCTGCTGTTCCTATGGAAACGGATGAGCCTGAACCTTCTCAAAAGGATAAATTCCGAGCAATCGTTGGGCGCTTTACATCTGATGCGATCAGAGATACTATAGTATCAAACTCTGCTAAGCTGAGAGATTTTACTGTTTCGAAACTTTTTGGTATAAAAGGTTCTTCTAAGATCTTTGCTCGTCCTATTTGGCCCAAACCGGTCTTTGAGTTATTAGTCAAGGCGAATGCAGTATACAAGGAGTTGAATTATATGCGTCCTATTGTTTGTAACTTAAGAGTCTGCATGCGTCCCCATAAGGAGGCTGAGCTGATTCCAATTTTGGATGAGGCTCACTTGTTGAGGCTAACACCAAATAAAAACAAAAAAATAGGGTTTTTTAGGCTCTTGTGTGATTAATAACCCTTCTTTTATTTCAAACTCATCAAATAGTCTTAATAACGTTTTTTCTCATACTTCATTTAATAACGTAATAAATTCAAACTTTCCTGCTATCTCTATGCCAAAAAATGGTTTACGATTTTTTCAAAATATACAAATTTCTCATGCTAATGTTAATCGGCTTAAAACTCATTTCTCCCTCATAGAACATCATATTACTTCTAATCAACCGGATATTTTTGCTGTTACAGAGACTTTCTTAACTGAGTATGATGATTCTTCTATTATCTCTATTGATCACTATAATTTCTTTAGGTTAGATAGAGTGGGTAAAATTGGCGGTGGAGTTGGCTTCTATGTGCGAGATTTTCTCAAAGTCAGCATACTTTCTCAATCAAATGCCGTCTCCGACAATACAGCTGAGTATATCATAGCTGAAATCTCTCTAGGTGCTGAGAAACTCATTTTTGCGGTCGTATATCTGAGGCCAAAGGGCCTTTTTCCTGAGGATTTCTTTAACTCATTATCTGAGTTATTACCATCGTACAAAAACATTGTCATTACTGGAGATTTCAATATCAATTTGTTGGCTAAAAATTTTAGCGCAGACTCTTTTCGCTCAACGATTGAATCACTTGCCTTTACTTAGTACCTTCCGAACCTACTCACCATACACTTACAACTGATCATATTTCTCATACCTGGATTGATCTCTTCATTTTGAATGACGAAAATTCTTTGGTTTCTTACAGTAAAACATCATCTCCTTTCATAGCAGGTCACGATCTGATTACTATCACTTTTAAGGCTTTTAAGCCTCAGGCTGCAACTAAAATAATCAATTCTCGTAATTTTTCTAACATTAACCTTCAAACTTTAAACAGTATGATTTCATCTTCTCTTTCAAATTACTCACATGAGAGCTGTGTTGCATCATCGGGCACTGCCACTTCTTCTGTTGATATGTTAGTTCATAAGTTGTCTTCTGTTCTTGTTTCGTCCTTTAATTCTTGTGCACCAAATAAAGCACTTAAATTAGACATTAAGAAAAAACCGTGGGTCACTTCTGACATTAGATTTAAGATGAGAGAGCGTGATAGAGCATATCGTTATGCTGTTCGATCCGGCTCTACTCAGGCAGTTTTAAGATACAGGAGGCTCAGAAGTGAAATCTCAAATGCGCTTGATTCTGCAAAAAACAATTATATAGCTGATCGTCTTAATTCTGTGGGTAACTCTTCTAATCGCTGGAATATTCTTCACAAGATTGGTCTGGCTTCAAGGATGTTGCCTTCACCGCTTCAGTATTTCTGCTCAAGTGTTCTTCTCTCTCACTACACAACAATCTCTCCTGCCACTCCAGCTTTGTCTGAGGGTGAGTTGAGAGAGGTGCTTGCAGTACCACTACGTAATGACTTGCCTGTCTTTAATTTTGCCCCAGTTAATTGTTCTCTTGTCGAGTCTTTTGTGCGCCTTGGTACTTCTAAGACTTTTGGTCCTGATGGTATCATGGCTCAGATGCTTAAAATGACGAGTCAATCCTCTGTTGATCTCATTACTTCCATCATAAATTGCTCGCTCGCTTCTGCTGTTTTTCCGACTGATTGGAAGAGGGCCTTTTTGCTTCCATTGCCAAAGACGAATAAGATGGATTCACCTTCACAAACTCGGCCCATTGCCAAACTTTCCGAAGTTTCCAAAATTCTGGAGAGAGTAGTACAACCTCAGTTTAGCTCCTTTATTGAATCAAATTCTCTGTTCGATAGTCTACAGACAGGCTTTCGTAAATCTAATAGTAGCCAGACTGCGCTCTTGAAGCTTCTTGAAGATGCACGCCTGGCTATTGATAAAAGAATGATTACTACTCTATTGCTCTTTGATTTTTCCAAGGCTTTCGACACAGTGTCACATATTCGCCTGCTGTTCAAACTTCGTCGATTCAATTGCTCAGATACTGTTATACGATGGTTTGCGTCGTATCTCAGCAAGAGATCCTATGCTATTACAGATATGGAGGGTCATGTCGGTGAATGGGTCACCTGCACGGCAGGTGTTCCTCAGGGCAGCGTTTTGGGTCCGCTGCTTTTCTCTGTTTTCATCAATGATTTATCTTCTGTTTTAACTAGATCGTCTCATATTCTGTTTGCTGATGACTTGCAGGTATACCACTCATTTCTGCCCGCAAATCTGAATGACGAGATCGACTTTCTGAATCACGAGGTTGCTGCAGTTGTTAAGTGGGCTGTTGACAATGGTCTTACCTTAAACCCATCTAAAATGCAAGCAATGTTCATTGGTAGCGAGCAATTCATCTCAAGAATTAATCTCTTTTCTTGCCCTAAAATTTTCGTAAATGATAAGGTGGTGCCGTATACTAGTTCGGTCAAAAATTTGGGTATCTGGATAACTAGTACTTTAAACTGGAACAAGCAGGTGGGTTCGGTGGTTGGACGTATCTTTGGTACTCTTCAATCATTAAAGTTCCATAGACATGCTCTGTCTAGGCAGGTCAGGAAAAACCTTGTCGAAACTCTTATCTTTCCTATAATAGATTACTGTTGTGTAGTCTATGACGACTTACCCCAGACGTTAAACATTAAACTTCATCGTGCACTTAATGCCTGCGTTAGATTTGTCTATGGAAATATAGGAAGACAAGAAAGGGTTACGCCCTTTCGCCTGCAGTTGGGCTGGTTGTCGGTGAGCCACAGACGTTTATATTTCAAGTCAGCTCTTGCTCACTCTATTGTTTTGTATCAAAAGCCAAGCTATCTGGCTGCTAAATTCGATCGGGCAAACATTGATACAGTTGTACGAACTTCGACTAGACTAACAGCTAGACTTCTCATTTGCCCCGTTGTTCGTACTGCAGCTATGCTACATTCTTTCGTATACACGGCATCTAGCTTTATTAATGTTAATACCTCCATATTCGCTAGTTTCGAACTAGGACAAACGCAGTCTATTAAGGCTAAGCTGTACAACAAATTCTTGCTTGAGGAGCGCACTGAGTGGTTGGGCGAGACAGAGAGTCAATGAGTGTATTTTCATATTATGGTACACTTTACTACACATTTAGTTCTGTAGACCTCCAACTGTATAATCATTGTGTAACATGTTGATCAGATGAGTGCAGCTTAAATAAAGTGTAACAATCTTATACTTTTAAAATCATAATTTTTTTTTTTACTTTTATCACAGAGAGAGAAATCTCATATGATTATATTCAAACTTTTACTATTGTTCTTGCTTGTTATATTTGCACTATATTTTATTTTGTAATCAACATTATGTATTACTTTTGGGTCATACGGGGTTGAACCCCACGATCTTTAATAAATATGAATCAATCAATCAATCTCTCTCTCGACAACTTTTTATCATTTCATCACAATATATAATCACCCATCATTTCATAAAAGTCGTCATTTTCATTTCGACCTGCGGTAAGTACACATCGCGCTTTCTCTCTCTCTCTTCATATATATATACACTCTCTCTCTCACGTTTCACGATCTATCATGGGTTATTGGGTTAAAAATCACGGGACCTACGATGGGGAATTCTCTCTCTCTATTGGATGTGTGCTTGGTTCGTGCGAATATAAAAAGAGCTTGAAGTTGGAGATTCAGCCGTTTTGATAATAGTCTACTGGATTGAGGAGGGACTGAGGAATGATTAATATTACTACCTAAATACTGTAAAATTGCTTGGGTTTTCAATACAGGATGCTGAAGCACTTCTAAGTAGTACGTATCAACTTTAGTGGAAACATACACATCCATCTTGTCAACCGAGAATAGCACCATACACGTTTTTTCCTTTGGTAGTTGGGCTCTTTACTCTACTCTTAATATTTTTCTCTTGTAATTGCTCAACTGAAGTAAAGGTTGTTCTTCACTGGCTTCTGCACTACAATTCACAATGCCTAATCAGTGCTTTTTTGTAGTAAAGCTTTCACTCACACATCCAAACCTCAAGTCTATGCGGGATCTAAAAATTCCTTTCACAGTACATGTGATAAGCTTAATAATGTCCGTTACCTTGATCAAACTGTGAAGGTGTGTAAAGGTTGTATTGCTGCTTCTAATCAAGATTGCTCGTGCACTCGCTCCAGTTCTGTGGGCTCTGTTTCTGGACTTTCTTTTTCACCCTCTTCTTCCTCGTCTGCTGCTAAGTCACCTGCTCCTGCTGCTCCTTCATCGTTGGCGCAGCGTTCTGATGACATTCTTCGGCATTAATTCTTTCTAAGATGGAGAAACTTGATAAACTTGATGTCCTGAAGGTGAAGGTGAACAAGCTGGATGCCATGGATGAGAAGATTACTGCCATCGGCGCGAAGTTTTCTGCTTTTGATGCCAGGCTTGTTGCACTTGAGGATCGCGTAGGTACACTGTCTTCCTCTATCGAGGAGCGCTTTGCTGCCTGTGATGCTAGAGTTGATCAAGTCTCTGCCGATCATCATGAGCTTTTGAAGAGGCTGGAGAGCGCACCTGTGGAGACACCTAATTCATCTGTCCTTGAGCCTGTGTCTGGTAAGCTTCAGGCGTTGGAGACCTTGGATGGGTCTCTTTTGCAGCGATGCGAGGCATTGTCAGCGCAGCAATCACGCCTTGAGCGTGCTTCTGATCTGATGCTCGGGGGGCTGGTGCCCGAAGAGCTCAAAGACCTCAAGTCTGGAGTTTTCGCTGTACTGCCACTCTAGATTCTAGTCTCTCTTTAACAGATATAACTTCTGTCCGTCCACTTCGGCGATCCAGGGTCTCGAATGATGCTGCTGTTGATGATGCTTCTGTGGAGATTTTATCTGAACAACAACGTGTTTCAACGTCTAAGGTTCCTCTCTTGGTCTCCTTAAAGTCACCTTCGCTCGCCAGGTCTATCATCGCTGCTGAAATCAGGTCGGGTAATTTACACACTACTAAATTCAAGGAGCACCTTCTCCATGGGGTTAAACTGGTCGATTCTCTTACCTTTGGATTCATCAATATAAATGAGTTTCTGCCCTGTGCTCTGTACCAATTAAAACTCCGGGCGCTAATCAAGTATGAGCGTTCTGATTTCATTACTTTTGTGAGAGATGGTGAGCTGTTTGTCCGCAAGAAGAAGAGTGGTGTTCCTATCCGCATTACCACTGATGCGGATCTGGATGCTTTTTTAGCGAAGATTCCTCAGGCTCCTATCAGCAATCTGACAACGTCTTAGCTTGTGATGCTGAGGTAAGTCCATTCCCTTTTCCAATCGTGCCTAACACTCTACTCTCTACTAACAACATAGCTTCATCTGCCAATAATCACCACTATACTGCTAAGGATGGTCTAAGGGTTTGTCATTTCAATGCTAACTCCATCAGAGCATACATTGAGATGATTAGGCTTTTTCAGGCTTCTCGCCCTTACTTCCACGTGATAGCTGTGACTAAAACCAAATTGGGCCAGATTGTTGGTGACTCTTTGATTGCTTTGAATGACTATGCTCTTCATAGGCAGGACCGCAATACCTGGGGTGGTGGCGTTGCTTTATTCATTCATAATTCTCTTTCTTTAAAGTGCTTATGTTGCTCTAAGGGAGGATGGTGTGGTAGGCCTGGTTTGCCAGAATATTTATTCTGCGAAGTCAATTCTAATGACTTGGCTTCGCCTGTTTCTGTTGGTGTCGTCTACAGACCCCCACATGCTTCGTTTCTGTTAAACACAAATTTTATTCCCGACTTAACTTCTTTCATTCATAATACAGTACTAAGGTTATTCTGGGCGACTTTAACACTAATTTATGTACTAATTCTGATGATTCTGTGTTTCTTAAGAGTTCAATTATTAAAAATGCTCTATTTTCTGTGCCATATGAACCAACTCACCACACCTCTACTTCTGATACATGGCTCCACTTGTGCCTTGTTGATGCGAATGACTTGCTGCTTGACTACTGGAAGACTGATGTTCCATTCATCGACGGACATGACTTCATTGCAGCTACTGTTCAGTCATCTCTCTCTAAGCCTTTGATCAATAACTTTAGCTTTCGTGATTACAGTTCCGTTGATGATGCTGTTCTCCTATATTACTTTCGTTCACTGAATTGTTCAGTGTGTGGCGGCGATTCCTCCCTGTCAGATTGCCTTGAATGTCTCTATCACCATCTGAATGAGGCAGTTGCACTATTTTTGCCTCTCAGGAGGGTCCATCAGGGAGGGCGTCGTCGACCATGGTTTACTGCTGAGCATCATCATCTGATACGAGAGAGGGATCGGCTGTACAGACGCTATAAACGCTCAAAACTACATGCTGATTTACTTTGCTACAGGGTCGCTCGTGATCAGGCTCCTGAGCGCATTGAATCTGCTAAACTGCTCCACTACC
The DNA here is from genome assembly GCA_017163975.1 of Anastatus disparis. Taxonomy (NCBI): domain Eukaryota; kingdom Metazoa; phylum Arthropoda; class Insecta; order Hymenoptera; family Eupelmidae; genus Anastatus; species Anastatus disparis. The sequence continues at coordinate 1,466,548 of JAFFSR010000017.1, read as the reverse complement.
ATGACAGACTATTTGGTATCACTGACTCTCCTGATCTAACTGATCTGGAAGGAGCTCAGGAACCTTGGTATATGCTCTAGTGGTGATAGATCCCGTTATACTTTTTCTATTGATGAACTTAATGAATACTTTGTTGGGGTCGCGTTTGATCCTTTGGTACCTTCTATCTCTGCTTACTTAAAGTCTTTATCTGTAGATGAACCTTTTATACCCTTGTTTAAATTCAATAATGTTACTTTGGATGAGGTTGGAATGGCTATTAGACATTCTAATTCTCAAGCTAGAGGATTTGACGCTACCTCCCAATCTATAATAAAATCTGCTTTTCCTGTCATTGGCCCTCAGCTCTGTCGCATTTATAATGATTCGCTGCGTGAGTGCGTTTTTCCTTCTTGTTGAAAGACCTCGCTGGTCACTACGATCAACAAGGTCTCTTCCCCACGCACCATGGGTGATATACGACCCATCTCTTTGTTATCTTTTATGTCCAAGGTTCTTGAGCGCCTTGTTTATGATCAATTGTACAATTACTTGGCAACTAGACAGTTACTAGACGCATATCAGACTGGTTTTAAAGCTGTCCACAGCACTCAGACTGCTCTACTTTAATTGACAGAGGACATTAGACTTAATATGGACAGGCGGTACGTTACGATGCTCCTGTTATTCGACTTCAGTAAGGCATTCGATACGGTGTGCCATGTCACCTTACTTCGGAAACTGTATTCGCTCGATATTTCGCACACCGTTATCAGGTGGATCGGCTCTTATCTCTCTGATCGTCGTCAAGCTGTCATTGATACTGGTAGGTCATCAGCTTTTGTCTGTCTTAACACTGGTGTTCCTCAGGGCTCTGTTCTGGGTCCTCTGCTGTTCTCTATCTATATCAATGACATCTCTTCTGCCTTCCATCTGAATGTCCAGCACCTCTTATATGCTGATGATTTGCAACTATATGCGCACTTCCCGATTGCTGAGCTTGATCATTATACTTCACTAATGAGTGAACATGCTTCCTTGGTCGCAGATTGGGCATCCAGCAATCACCTCAAGTTGAATATTGACAAGACTAAAGCAATTACAATCGGCTCTTATTATTACATCAATATTCTAACCTCCATGCCGTCTACTGGTATCTGCATCAATGGTGAGACAATCGGGTTTGAGTCATCGGTTTGTAATTTGGGCGTGTATCTTGACAGCTAGCTGAATTGGAAGGAGCATATCACACATGTGTGTAATAGATCGTTTTCTCTCCTCTACCGACTTAATTTTTTTAGACAGAGCACTACTTTTGCTCTACGTAAGTACTTTATTCGAACTCTGCTGTTTCCGAATCTTGATTATTGTTGTCTTGTGTTTACTGACCTTTCTGCTAAGCTTGACCTCAGGCTTCAGAGGGTTATCAACGCTGGTATACGTTAGATCTATGGTGTAGGTAGGCGCGAGCACATCTCTCCTTATAGGCTCTCTCTGGGTTGGTTATCTACTGCAGGTAGAAGGAACTACTTTGCCTCTATTTTTCTTTTCAAAATGTTTTTATCATGTTCACCTTCATATCTATTTTCTAGGCATCAGTGGAACCGGCCTGTTAGGGCTCTGAGGGGGGATGTGAGACCCATTGACCATTCCTTATTCTTTCACCGAATACCATCAACGCTCATTCACTCTTTCATTCTCGCGACTATGGAATGAACTTCCATCGTCGCTTAGGACTTCATCTTCACTTTCATCTTTTAAGTCGACCTCACATGCGCACTTCCTCTCCCAAGAGTTTGGACCTCTGCTCCCAGCTTCAGATTTTCTTCGCTTTTTTGTTTTATTTTTTGGTTTTTTATTTTATTTGTATTTTTTTATTTTTTGTAGTTTATTTTTATTTATATTTTATTTTTATTTATATTTTATTTATATTTTTATTTTTATTGGCTATTATTGTTATTATCTATTGCAAACTTTATTTTTGTTGTACAACATACTGTACATTAATAAATTAATTATCTATCTCTCTCTTTCTCTCTCTCTCTCTCTCCCATTGACGTCATGTTTTTATGGCTCATGAAATTTTTATGAGTCATAAAATCACGACCTATCATGGGTTATTGGGTTAAAACTCACGGGACCTACGATGGGGAGGACGTCATCCGTCTCCCCATTGTAGGTCCTATACTACTCTTGCCTTTATTTACTTTCATTGAATTTAAGGTTGTTAATAACTTTTCACTTTAATAAGATATTTTTAAATAAAATATTATGCAATTTATAAGAAAAATCGATCTCCAAAATTTCTTCACTGCAATTGATAAATATTTTAATAAAATTATGTTTCTAAATTAACTCTTTTCCCTTATGCAAATAAATTGAATCAATTTTAATTAAGTATTAAAAATAACCTATAAAATAATTTTCAGGATCCCCTGCCTCTTCAAAAATTTATTTTATAAAAATAATCAAAATCTTTATCATTACGGAGAAAATAAATTAAAAATTAATATTATTCCAACGTAAATTAAAAAAAATCATATAGCACGAAAGCTTCCAAGGAAGCTTTCCATGAAACTTTCACGTAATATTCCAGCGGAAGCTTCCATTAGCCTTTCTGTAAGCTTACTGAATCTTTCATTAATATTGCATTGTAATATTTCATGTAATCTAAAAGTAAGCTAAACGTAAGCATGAATGAATGGCTAATGAAAGCTTACGTGAAATATTCCACAAAATCTTTTTAAAATCTTACAGTAATCTTTCAGCCAAGCTTTCATGAATGGATCCAGAGAAGTTACATGTAAGATAGTTAGAAAGATTACTGTAAGCTTCCCGAAAGATTCATCGGTTAGGTAACCGTGAAAGCTTACAGGAAGCTTACTGAAAAGATTTGTGTCATCTTTCATAGAATGATGCGCTAACGTTTAATACAATCTTTTATGAAAGATATCTGCGAGCTTCCCGAAAGATTCATTTGTAAGCTTTCACCAGAAGCTTTCCTAAATCTTTCAAAAAAGGTTAATAAAAGCTTTCACGTAATCTTTCACGAAACATAAATGGAAGATTTAATGAAAGATTAATGTAAATAAAGATGGAAGATTACAGAAAGAATTTTTACCACCATAAATGTAAGCTTTCTAGAGCGCTTAAGGAAGATTCCACTGAAAGATTTCATGAAAGTTTACAGTTAGCTAAATGTAATCTAGAAAAAGGGTTACCAAATAATTACGTGCAAGATTCCTTAAAATATTTTTACAATCTTACAGTAACCTTACTGTAAGCTTTCCGAAAGATTCATCGGTTAGGTAATCGTGAAGGCTTACATGAAGCTTACTGAAAAGATTCGAGTCATCTTTCATAGAATATTCAGCTAACGTTTAATACAATCTTTCATTAAAGATAACTGCAAGCTTACCGAAAGTCTCATTAATAAGCTTTTGCCAGAAGCCTTCGGAAATTTTTCAAAAGAAATTAATAAAAGCTTTCACGTAATCTTTTACGGAACATAAAAAAAACTTTCATAGAAAATTAATGTACACTGTAAAAAATTTTGTGTAATTCGTGAAATTTTATTTTGTACAAATATTTTTGTACTAAAAATTTACAAACATATTTGTAAAATCAACACAAAAAATTTTGTAATTTAAAAATATATGTGTAATTTTTGTAGAATTAACACATGGAGTTTGTAAATTTTACAAACATGTATGTACTTATTAATTTTAACACAAAAAAAATTGTATTTCATCTCTAACACTTATGTGTGTTAAAATTACAAATTTTTTTTCACTGTGTATGTAACGATGAAAGATTACTTGAAGAATTTCTACAACTGTTGAAAACAAGTCGTATTATCTGTTCTTTTGTAATCAAAGGATTGATTTTTAAGAGCAGGCCGAACTATCTGTCTTTGTCTAATAGAGTTTTTATCATTTGTCGAAACACCATCCGTTATATCAAGAAAAAAATAGTAGCCCCCACTAGATATTGGTATAATAAGTAAATTTTGTAATAATAATCAAATTATTTTATTGTGTAGTTTTTGAATAATATGTGACTTCCCAAAAAAGATAGTTTATATTCTAGTTTGTTAGTAGGTCTCATATTATTCAAAAACTACGCGATAGAATAATTTGATTATTATTACAAAATTTACTTATTATAGTAATATCTAGCGGGGGCTACTATTTTTTTCTTGATATAACAGATGGTGTTTCGACAAATGATAAAAAACTCTATTAGACAAAGACAGATAGTTCGGCCTGCTCTTAAAATTATTAATTTTGACAAACAAAAGAAAAAGCCGCATCCCGTGTTGAAAAAAAAAATATATTATTCGATGATAAAGAACTGATTTTATCACCCACGTAGAACGAAAGCTTCCAAGGAAGCTTTCCGTGAAACGTTCACGTAGTATTCCAGAGGAAGCTTCCATTAAACTTTCTGAAATCTTACTGAATCTTTTATTAACATTTCATTGTAATATTTCATGTAATCTAAAAGTAAATTAAAAGTTAGCATAAATAAATAAATAATAAAAAATTACGTGTAATGTTTCCTTAAATCTTTAGGCAATCTTATAGTAACCTTACAGAAAAGCTTCCATGGATGAATACGCCAAGGTTACATGGAAGATATTGAGAAAGATAACTGTAAGCTTCCTGAAAGATTCATCAGTTAGGTAATCGTGGAAGCCTACAGGAAGCTTTCTAAAAAGATTTATGCTTTTTTTAATAGAATATTCCGCTTACCTTAAATAGAATATTTCATAAAAGATAATTGCAAGCTTATTGAAAGATTCATTAGTAAGGTTACGTCGAAAGCTTTCGGGCATCTTACAAGAAAGGTTAATAAATGCTTTCACGTAATCTTTCATGGAACATTAATGGAACCTTTCATCGAAAATTAATGTAAGAATCGATGGAAGATTCCTGAAAGATATTGAACAACTGTGAATAAAAACTTTTTCAATAAATGTTACGGAAAAACTCAACTAAAAGATTCCATGAAAGCTTACAGTAAGCTATATCTAATGAAAAAAGAAGTTTAGTGAATGATAACGTGCAATATTCCTTAAAATCTTTATGGAATCTTACAGTGACCTTACAGAAAACCTCCCATGGATGAATACGCAAAGGTTACATGGAAGATATTGAAAAAGATTACTGTGAGCTTCCCGAAATATTCATCAGTTAGGTAATCGTGGAAGCTTTCAGGAAGCTTTCTAAAAAGATTCATGCCTTCTTTCATGAAATATTTCGCTTACTTTAAATAGATCCTTTCATAGAAGATAACTGCAAGCTTACTGAAAGATTCATTAGTAAGGTTACGTCGAAAGCTTTCGAGAATCTTTTGAGAAAGGTTAATAAAAACTTTCAAGTAATCTTTCATGAAACATTAATGAAACCTTTTATTAAAGATTCATGTGAAGACGACCCACATAGCAAAAAAGCTTACAAGGAAGCTTCCCATGAAACTTTTATATAATATTCCAGTGAAAGCTTCCATTCACCTTTTCGAAAATTAACATAAGCTTACGGTAAGCATAATATAAGCCCAAAAAATGCTTCCTAAATACTTATATGTAATATTTCGTGGAATCTTTTTGCTATCTTCCTGTAACCTTGCGCAAAAGTCTTAATAAATGGATTATCAAAGGTTTCAAGTTAACTAACTAGAAAGATTGCAGTAAGCTTCTTGAAAGATTCACTAGTAAGCTATTAAGAACACTTTCGGGAAGCTTTCGTGAGAATATTACACGAAACGTTAATTAAATTTTGCATATAACATACCTGTAAGCTTCCTGTAAGGTTCATCAGTTAGGTCACATGAAAGCTTCTAGTTAGCTTCCAAGAAAGGTACATGTTACTTTTCAACAACATCTTATGGGATATTTCTCGGAACGAAAAAGGGAATGTCGGTAAAGTACACATTTTCAATCTTCTTTTTATATGGTTTTAAATAATTAATAAACATTTATGTAAATAATAGATTGATTGATAATAAGTTTTATAATACAAAATTTTCTAACTAAAAATTATTTTTTTTATACAAGAAAAATAATTTAGAAATGCGCAATAAATTATTAATAATTTTTTCAATGAAAAATTATATAAAACTGTTTTTTGCAGTAAAAAAATTATATTTGTTCTGTAGGATAATTGAAGTATCAATAATTAAGTAAATTAATTAGATATTATTTTTACAAAATATTTTCAGTTGTATAAAAGAATTAATTTTTTAATACAAAAAAATAATCATACTGACCTCTAATTATTTTTAATAATTATAAATGACTTACTATTAATTAACTGTTTTGTTTAATTTTACAAATGCTGAAAAGAATATAAAAGACAAAGTTTATATTACGTAAACTATATAAATAAGAAACGATCAGTGTTTATAACAAGTGTACCGTCGCGTAATAGGTAGCGTTGATGCTTCGTAATCTGTAGGTCATGGGTTCGAGCCCCGATCAGGTCGAAAATTCTTCTTGCGTTTTTTGCGTTTTTATGCGTTTTATGAGTTATATGTGTAATAATGTTAATTATTTACTGTATAAAATAATTTGTAATTTAAATAAACGATAAAATAAATCTATAAAAATGTATCAGATTCTAGAAGCTTAGTAGTTCTCTTACTAGAATCTATTATTAAGATTTCTTGAAAGCTTGATAATAGATTTGCAAGAAAGCTTTGCAATCCTTTCGTTAAGAGGAGGTAGGAATCACTTGCCACTTGGCGGCACTGTGGTCAGGTGAGAGAAAAATATAAAATATTTTTTATTTAGCGATTTATAATTTATCGAGACAATAATATACTTCTAACATTGTTGAAGGCACTAGCCATATATATGTAGAATAATTATTGATGATAATCTTGTTTGAAAAGTCTAAGCTATTGTTATAAAACGAAAAATGCAGTGCGAAGTAGAGCCGGCGTGAGCATGTGTATACTTCGTTCTTCACTATTACTTTCTCTGTCGCACTTAGGAAAAATACCCATATGTTTACATCGGTTCTACCACGCGCCGTATTCTTCGTTTTATGATAATATTTTAGACTTTTCAAACAATATTAGCATCAATAATAATTCGACATATATATGGCTAGTGCCTTTGACAACGTTAGAAGTATATTATTGTCTCGATAAATTATAAATCGCTGAATAAAAAATATTTTCTATATTTCTCTCATCTGACCGCAGCGCCACCCTGTATAGAGTGGCGAATGATTACAACCCCCTCTTAAAGCTTCCTGAAAGGTTCCCTAAAATATTACGCGACAACTTTTCTTAAAATATTTCTGACAATTAATTTTTTCCGTACATTTTAATCTTATAGAAAGCTTCTATGAAATCTTCCTGTAAGATTTAAGGGGATCTATATGTAAGACTCACGAAAGCTTTATAAATATCTTACCAAAATCTTTTATTTAGATTCCTTGGAAGCTCGCTAACGTCTTACGAGAAAGCTTCCTAAAAGGTTCCCTAGAAAATTACAACAATCTTTCTCGGAATACTTCTGACAGCTAGCTTGTCCCAGACATTTTAAGCTTACTGAAAGCTTCCATTAAAGCTTTTTATAAGGTTTCAAGAAACATATATGTAAGACTCTAGAAAACTTTGTAAATATTTTACTTTAATCTTTCATTCAGATTCCTTGGAAGCTTGCCATCGTTTTTCGGAAAAGCTTCCTGAAAGATTTCTTAGAAGATAATAAAAACCTTTCTCGGAATATTTTTGACAGCTAGTTTGTCCCAGACATTTTAAGCTTACTGGAAGCTTCTCATGATAGCTTCCTATAAGATTTCGAACCTTACACGGAAGCTTCCTGGAAGCTTACAGGAAGCTTACGCGCTATGTGGGTATGAATTTATATAATAAAATTACCGATCCAAGAATACAATTTTAATAAAATCTATACCGATTGCAATAAAAGAATCTCCAGAAATATAAAGCCTCCGATTAGAGAGTTTCTCTTTATAAAATGTTTATAAATTCGATACTCAGATGCAAATCTATAATTCCTTTCTAATTCAAATTAATTTTTTTCTATTTAATTCAATTTTACCTAAATCATAAGGAAGATTGAAAGTTCTCAAATCATCCATATTCTCATTGTCTTCATGATAAGCATTATTAAAATCTTCTGAATCATCAGTATTTTCATCACTCTTCTCATTTGATGCTCCGATGCAATTGTAACTTTGTTCATCAGAATCCATATCGTATTTTTCTAAAATTAGTATAAGCAAAATAGTTCTTATTTTTTTTTTTTTAATAGGAAAATGTGCATTTTTATTAAATATAATAGAAAACGCTATAAGAATGTCATGAAACAATATACAAAATTGAAATCCTAAATCATAAATATCAGATAATACATGATATTTTATAAAAAATTCATTTCTAAAATTAAGTTTTTTAAAAAGAAATAATATATTGCATATTATATTGCATAAAAAATAGAAATATTTATTAAATAATTTGAAAATGATTATGAACATTATTAAATTAAACATTAAATAAAAAAATATTGAATAAAAAGCTTCATAATTTATTTTAAAAAAAGCTTAGCAAAGTAATTAATTTATTCAAAAGGTTTAGGTTAAAAAGAATATTGAAAAATATTTATTGTTATTTACACTACTTGTATTACTTTAGAATATAAAATATCAAAATTTGATTTCAATAATTTGTGAATTATTTTGAATATGTATTCAAAATTACAATTTCTACCTGTGGAATAGACTTCCGAACCAGAAGAGGAAGAACTACTGATTTCCGACGTTGTATTTTCCAACGCTTTAATCAACCTATATTTAGTTGCTCTTGAACATGCTTCGAACAAAAGTTTATTTCTCCTCATTTTAGATCAATAAGTTCACTCTTCTTATCTAATTAGAAATTAGATTAGAAATAAGAAGACTAGATGTTACAATAATATTCCTGTATATATATTGGAGGTATGTAAGGTTATCTAGTCTAGATCAAAGTTGTTTAAATCGATCTCTTGGATGAATTAAAAAGTTAGTTTATTTACATAGATACGAGGAAAATATATATATGAAATATCGAGTAATTAGTCTTCGATTTGTTTTATATTTGCTTCAATCTGTCATTTAATTATTAAATAAAATATAAAATATTGGTGCTTCAAACGTAAAATGTTTGTCCTGGTTCTTTGGCTTGGTTGTCAAGAATAAAGCATTGTTCTTGAAGAAGGAACAAGAAATTACAGCAAGATAGGGAACAAAATGGTACAAAGCTAAAATTTTGCAGAAAATCAGTAAGTAGAAACAAACAAAATTATAACCTTTTAGATATATAATTATAACCTTTTTAACATTTATGTGTCTACTTTTTTATTTCCTCAAATAGTCTCTTAATATTTAATTAATTCCTTGTTTAATTATTCTTTTTTAACGTCGCTATATTTATGCTACTTGACGGAGCTTGTAAGTGTGTTTGTGAACAAAGCACATGTAACATACAGTGGTGCTTTTATTAATCGGGCAATAAATAATTTTATTAATATATATTTTCAACTGATAAGGAATGGTTAGAGGCTCTGCAAGTCGACACAAATAAAGAAATATTGGTATCAAATGAAGAGGGGCGTAAAGGTTCCCAATTATTGATGCGACAAAGACGCCAAGAAAATAAATCATTGAAATCTCTGCAAGACAAAACGAAAGAGCATGAACATGAAAACATCATATAAAGCAAGACCATTTTTTATGAAGATTCTAATGACGAACAATCATTGGGAACCGATGAAAAGTAATTATTATCTCTCTTTCATACTTTCTCTCTCTTTCTTTACGTTTATACATGACCGTTAAAATTTCTAAAAATATTAAAAAAGGCAGTATCTTGCTAAACTTGTCTATATCTACTTCCAATGATTTTTAGGATTTTAATAACTTTTTTTACTTTTACTCAATATACGTGTATGCATGTGTTTGTGTGTGTGTGTGTGTGTACATTTCAAATTGGTAACTGTCTTATTCATGTAAAAAGTTTTTGAAATTCATAAAGTCGATGAACGAAAGTACAAACGAACTTAAAAAAATACATGTGCTGCTTTTATTCGATTCTAAAACTTAAAAAAAAGCATTTATTTAGTATAGAGATATAAAAAAATTTTCTACCACAAATAATAATTTGTATGATTTTACGTTATTAATTTATTAATAATATTTTCATTATTTACATTTGAAATAAAGTGAGTGTATTCATAAAAGAGATTAATTGTTATCGTATTTTACAACGCACTATGAATAGGTGAAATTGTGAATGTGGATATCAATAATAAATAAATGTGTTTAACGGGATGTCGGAGCTGCAGCAATCGAGTTTTGCTTTTTTTATTTTATCAATATCTTTTTAAATTCATAAATTAAACAAATATAATGACTTGTCCGCACTAAAGCTATATTAATACAATAATTTTTGTTAAAATAAAAAATCATTTGGACTTGTTATTTTTTTATGAGCTTGGATTGGAAATTAGATATCAAACTCGACAAACCTAACCTTCAATTACGATGCATTGAAAGTTTTTATTATAACTTTGTATGTATAATATTTTGGTGGATTTCTTGAGTTGTCCGCACTAGAGTTTAATCTTACAAATTTTTTCTTTGTAGCAAAAAAACTCTATTAAACGCATCGTTTATTTATAAGCTGGGATTGGAAATATTATTAGAAGGTGGGCAGTTTCGTCATGCTCTTAACCCTGTTAAAAATAACCAGCTGGATATCCAGGTGGATTATGTACTTGGATATCCAGGTGGATTATCTACTTGGATATCCAGGTGGATATCACTCTGATCGTGTTGGATATCACTCTGATCGTGTTGGATATCACTCTGATCGTGTTGGATATCACTCTGATCGAGATGGATATCACTCTGATCTTCATTCACCTGGATGCAGCTAAAATCCATTTGGAGATTTTTCACAAAAACTTATAATTAGGCATTATAAGCATCTGTTTAACATAATAATACCACCAATAAAAGAAAATTGAAAATTTCACCCAGATTAAAATTATTCAGGAGGATTATCCTCTTGGATATCCAGTTGGATTAATAAAATCAAAAAATTATAAAGTATGCTTTTCAGTAAATTATTTGATAAAATTACTTCTTAATTTTTTGATTTTATTATTCTAACTGGATATCCAAGAGGATCATCCTCCTGGATAATTTTAATTTGGGTAAAATTTTCAATTTTTTTTTATTGGTAGTATTATTATTTTATACAGATGCTTATAATCCCTAATTATAAGTTTTCGTTAAAAATATCTAAATGGATTTTAGCTGCATCCAGGTGAATGAAGATCAGAGTGATATCCAACTCGATCAGAGTGATATCCACCTGGATATCCAAGTAGATAATCCACCTGGATATCCAGCTGGTTATTTTTAACAGGGAAGTCAAAATGAAGTCTCGGCATCTTTGAAATATACGTTAAGAAGGAAAGTTTAACATTTATCTAACAATTTTTCATTTCATTCAATTTTTCAGATTTCCTTTTTAGCATCATGAATTTCAGAAATACCGAAATTTTGTTTCTACTTATACATATTTGTTCAATTATTATTATTCATAACCTAATCCACACTTTAACCTTTATGTATTGTGTTATTTAGTACGATAGCATCCGATTTCTTTCTTGAATACACTCACTTCTTCTTAAATATAATAATAAAAATGTTTATAATAAATTAATTAATAAAATAATCAATTATAGAATCAAGCAAACATTTGAATTATTGTTGAGTTTGGTAAGTCCTCATCCGTCCATGGAATTTTCTATATATTTTCCATAATCAATAAATAGTTGAACTAATCAAATGCTCATTTGTTTTAGAATTCTTTTGCGTATTTCTATACCAATGATTTTAAAAAGCTTTTTATATTGTTGAGAAAAATATGAAAATGTGTAATTTTTGTGAATTTCCTTGTACCTACTTTCATTAATTTTATTGATTTTAAAAATTTCTTCGCATTAATAAGGCGTTTGCATTTTTAAAAATGTCTAATTATTGTAACGGAAAAGATGGAGTCAAATTCAACTGTTTTTTCCGTTTCGGGCTATGCTCGGGAAATAATGAAAATTTTATAATTTTTTTATAGAATAGAATCCTTTGCTCGTTTTTTGCTCTATAGCGCTCAGCCCCTACATTCGTATGAAAATATTTAATTCATTAATTATAACGAAAATTTAGATTAGACAAGGATAAAGCTATACAGCCGACTCTTAACAGCATTTTGCGCCACTCTGAGAAATCCAAAGCCTTCGCAATCTGCAAAAGGTAACATCCAAAAAAAGAAAATATCATCTACATTGAAGAGTAAAGAACGCAAAGAAGAAATTCTTGATAAGGAAGAGTAGGAAAGACAAGATCGGGAAGAAGTAAAATGAATAAGATTGGAAATAGAAAGAGAAGTAAGTGAAAAATTAAAGGCGGAACAAGAAAAAAAACAAGAAATGAAAAAGCAAGAAATGGAAAAGCAAGAAATGGAAAAGCAAGAAATCGAAAAGCAAAAAATGGAAAAGCAAAAGAGCTAGAAAAGGAAAAAAAGAAAAAGAAAGTGTCGAGAGTTTGAGAAGAGAACTAGAATTAGAATATGAAAAAAAAATTGAAAGATATACAAAAAAAGTATGAATCAGAAAATGTGAAGAAAAATGAAAGCAAAAAAAGAAAAACCACAAACGTTCAAAAACAAGCGGACAAGAAAGACAATATTATTAAGAAAAAAAAAGATTAAAAAGATTGTTATTATTTATCTTATTTATATTTCATAAAAGTTATAATAATTAGTATTTGTTATTTTTAGGTTGAATTATTATGCAACAAGCACATAATGCATTATCAGTTGCATACTGTAATTTTTCTCCTGAAAGCCGAAAAGTTGTAACTGAGATGCGATTTTGAGGTTAACAGGAGAAAAAAATTCATATCTAAATTATTCATTCTTTATTTAAATATAAATAAAAATATTAACTGAAATATTTTTTTTTTATTGTTTAATTGAAACAATAATAGTTTCATTTATTTTTTAATGAGATAAAATGATTATTCACAGACCAATATACTAGTAAATATTTGCTCAACGTATCTATTTTCTTAACAAAAATTCTCCTCAAAGATTTTCTTTGAATTTCATAATTCTTAAAAGTTAAGAATTAACTTATTAATCGACATTGTGATGTGTGGCGGAATTGTTGTGAATATGACAAGAGAGTTTATACTCATCAATTTTAAAGAAAGCTCCAGAGGAAGATTTTTAATAAGAAAATCAAAACGTCCAGTACATATTTACAAGTGTATTAGCTTGTGATTAGTCATTTTACCTCACTAAAAGATAAATATATATTCTTCATAACAGACGTAAAAAATATAATATATAATAATATAATGCTTTACATAGTATAACTCAATAAAAAAAATTTATCAAAATAAAATTTTTTTTTACGAAGTAAGATAGAGCTTTCAAGCACTTTTGCTGAATACTTATAAAGAATATTTGATTTTAAACCTTCTTTCAAAAATATTCATACAACAAAAAATTCTTATGTATTCTAAATAATGTTTAGTATCATCTTTCCGTACTTTTGGAGTTGAAAATAAGTTTGGCTGATTTTTTTTTTTTTTTTTTTAATCATCAACGGGCATTTTCTACCCTTTAACATTTAAATATACATTTAAAGACAATACAGTTGACGTATTATTTAACGTGGTGTCACCCATGGCAGAGTCAGTGAAAAAGCGACCAGACGGGAAATCGGTCTCGCGCCAACGAGAATACAAGTCCCGCGCCTTGGACACTACGCCTCCTCTACCGAACGCCAAACGCCGAACTCTACCAAATTTATGAAAAAAATTATTAATTATTTTATTAATTCTTTAGATAGAGTTTGAAACAAGTTTTTCCAAACTCGAGCAAAACTTTACAGCGTATATTCAAATAGAATTTGTTGAAAGTTAAGCCAAAGATTTGCGAAATTTCTGTATTTATTCTATCAAACTGAAAAGTATTCAGATAGAGTTCAAATAAAGTTTTGCCAAACTTCCGCAAAACTTTACAATTTATTTTATTAATTTAGAAAATATTGAAAAAGAGTTTGTACGAAGTTTTGCCAAACCTTTGCGAAATTTCCCAACTGAAAAGTATTTAGATAGAGTTCAAATAAAGTTTTGCCAAACCTTTGCCAAATTTTACCATTTACTATACGAAACAAAAAAATATTCAGATAAAGTTTAGAATAAGTTTTGTTAAACTTCTGCGAAAATATATCAAGCTTGGGATTGTCTTATTTTCAAAGTTTGGCCCAAAGTTTTTCGAAATAAAACTTGTGCCGTACTTATCCCAAACCTAAAAATTTTTACGTGTGGTATTATTATATAATTCTGCATGTAAATTATATAGTTTCTTGGAATTTTCTCTCGTGTGACCTTTTATTTCACAAAATAAACAAAAGTTTTTGTTTTCAGAAAAATCCTTTTGGTATATAATATTTAATATTTTTATGAAGTCATCTATGTTGTTAAATTCTGCAGAATCAATAAAAGAGCTAATGTAACCTTTTAGTTTCGATTTTGCAGTTAGAAGAAGTTTTATTTTATTTTGTGCTAAGCTTCTTGCTTATTTCATTTTATCAATATATTCTTCAGATAATATATTTTTACCATCGAATTCTGGTAAAAGTTCAAACAAATAATCATCATCATAATCAGTTATGATTTTTTATATCTTAATTTCTTGTAAAGGGAATTTCATATGTTTAATTAGGATATTACTAAGCAAATGTGTGATATGATGTTAATATGCAAATGTTATTATAGATACTTTTATTATTCATCAATATTAAATGATTTATGTTGCATCAATAATGTTTAAATGATCTTGTTGATATTTAGTATAAACTCTTTATTAATCATAAAAATTGCATAAATATTGCTGATCATATTTTTTTACACTCTTTACAATTACGTTTTTAAACAAAGAATATTTTAAATATTATTTAATAAATTTCTTTGACACTGACCTACTATTCTTGCATAAAAACCAAGAATATTGCTGACTTGTGTTTTGAATTTTCATATTGACCTACTGCTGTTGTAAATATACGAAAACCGTATCGTAAAAGAAAAAAAATTTTCGCTGAGTTCATATTTTTACAAGTTTGATACACTTTGTAATATTTTGATGAACAATGTCTGCTGTTTTTGCAGTTTGTTATTTTACTATTTTTTACTATACTATTATCTTTAATTATAATTTATTAATATTAATAATGTATCAAATTTGAATTAAATTTAGTAATATAGATTGGATTATTGTTAATTAGTTAACCTTTTCAGTCACGAATTATTTTCGCAAAAACACGTATTTTCTATCATACATTAATTTTTTAGATTTATTTACAATCATGTATTCAAAATATATCATATGATACTTATAAAATGAACACTCATTTATATGAAAATGCAAAAAGAATAAAGATTAAACTTAAAGTGCAAATTAAACAATAAAAAAAAGAAAATGAGAAAGGGTGCCACTATAGTGACTCGTGTGACTGAAAGGGTTAAAGAAATCGTAATACATTCAATAATGCTTATTTTAACTCTATAATGTGTATTGTTATAAAACTTAAATAGTTTACCAGTATAATATAAAATTAATAATTATTAGTTCAATAACAAAAATTTATAGTATTTTTCTAACTTAATTTTGCTTAACGGGATGTCGGAGCTGCTGGACATAATTTTTGCTTTTATTATTTTATTGATATCTTTTTAAATTTGTAATTTAAACAATTGTAATGACTTGTCCGCACTAAAGCTAAATTAATACAATAATTTTTGTTAAAATGAAAATTCATTTGGACTTGCTATTTTTTTATAAGCTTGGAATGGAAATTAGATATCAAGCTCGATAAACCTAACTTCAAAATACTATATACCGAAAAATCGTTTATAACTTTTTATGTACAGTGTTTTGGTAAATTCTGTAAGGTGTCCGCACTCAAGTTTAATATTACAAATTTTCTTACAGTTATGAAAGCACTCGATCCAACGTACCGTTTACTCGTGAACTTGGAATTAAAATATTAATGAATTATTTTAGAAGGTAGCGAGCTCCGCCATGCCCTTAATAACAATTTTTGTTAACCGTGAATTTTAATATTTCCTAAATGTGTCAGTTTTGTTGATTTAGTTATTTTCACTTATGTAGCACTTTTGAATTTTTTTATTTATGTATTGATATATAGATTTTATTTATGTATTTAATATATTTCAAAATTTGTTTTAATATTTGTATTTGTATTTTACTTTAAAGTATGATTAGCACTTTGTGTAAATTGTATATTTTGATTCAATGATTATTTGCACGTTTATTTATTTTCAATATATTTCTATTAAATTTCTTTTTTATTTGTTTCATATATTATTTTCGTTTATTTATCGATGCACTTTGTGTTTAATATTTTGTATCTAATATTTATTCATTCAGTGATGTAAATAATATTTATTTTAGATTGCACTTTATTTATTTGCGTTTAATATTTTATTTATTTATTTATTCATGCACTTCCATTTGATTTATTAATATTATTTATGCGCTTATATGTTATTCATTTATATTATTTATTTATTCATTAATGCACTTTACTTGATATGATCTGCTCTTAGAATATATTCATTTATTTGCTTAAGAGGCGGTCAGGACTATTTGCCGCATGGGGGCGCTGCGGTCAGGTGAGAGAAAAATGTAAAATAATTTTTACTCAGCGATTTACAATTTGCTTAAACAATAATATATCTCTAATGTTGTCAATAACTGTAGCCATATATATGTAGAATAATTATTGTTTCTAATCTTGCTTGAAAAGTCTAAAATATTGTTGTAAAGCGCAAAATGCAGCGCGTGATAGAGCCGGAGTAAGCATGTGTATTCATTATTCTTCAGTATTACTTTCCCTATCGCACTAAAGAAGAGTACACATGTTTACATCGGCTCTATTACGCGCAGCATTTTTCGATTTACAAAAATATTTTAGATTTTTCAAACAAGATTAGCATCGATAATTATTCTACATATATATGGCAAGAGTTATTGACAACATTAGAAGTATATTATTGTCTTAATAAATTGTAAATCCGTGTGTAAAAAATATTTCATATTCTTCTCTCACCGGCAGAGCCACCAAGCGGTAAACGGTTCCGACCGCCTCTTAATATATTTATTTATTTATTTGATATATTTATCTTTTTACTTGATTGCACTTGTATGTTATATTTTATTTTTATTTTATTTGGATTATTTATATGCACTTTTTATATTTAATTTAATTTATTTATTTTCACTTTATATGTTCCGTTTATGTAATTTCACTTTGTATATTTCATTTATTTAATTTCACTGTAGTAGATAAGCTATAGGCATACTGGCTCAGGTTCCTTCTGGATCACCCCCTCTCTCCTCAAAGTGATCTAGAATGTAATGTGTGTATAAGCCCATAAGAGTATCCCCTTCTTCGAGTGATTTTTTGAATTTTGGTTTTTATTTACGCCCACCCTTCCCTGCTCCATGTGATTGAGAATGTAATGTGTGTATAAGCCCATAAGAGTATCCCCTTCTTCGAATGATTTTTTGAATTTTGGTTTTTATTTACGCCCACCCTTCCCTACTCCGTGTGATCGAGAATCCGATGTGTGTATAAGCACATAAGAGTATCCCCTTCTCCGTGTGATTTTTTGAATTTCAGTATTTTGTTCACGCCCACCCTTCCCTACTCCATGTGATTTAGAATCCAATATGTGTATAAACCCATAAGAGTTACCTTTTTTTGTTTGATTTGTAGGTGGCCCCATACCGTAGGGAGTCCCAAGATGTTTTTTCTTTTGAAAGATTAATGTTTACGATTGCATGTTTTCCTTTTTTTCATCTCTATGACTTTTTTTTCTTTAAGCCACCTTCTTTTGATCGATAGATATTTTTCCTTTGGTCAAGGAATATTTTTCCTTATCTTTTACAAATAAGAGTTCTCTTTTTTTTTTAAACAAGATGAAAAAAGATAGCTGACCCTTATAATAAATTTTTTTCTCAAAAAAGATTTTCTTTTAAAAAGATAAAGACAGTATTATATCTTAAAGGTTGCATGATTCATTATTTTCATGCACCTGCGACTCAAAAAAGAACACACACAGTGTACTGCATTAAGAGAAAGGACATTCTTTTCCTTCTCTCCTAAAAGCAGGTTAATTTTTGTGCAACGTTCAAGAAAATGCATAGTGGGCAGCGCTACAAAAAAAGACTCTCCATCCGCCGAAAAAACTTTATGTTTGCTAGTGACCCTTTCGCTTCCCCGCAGCGCCACTTAGTCGGCGCAATCAGTGTGCTGAAAATGGACTCTGATTGCTCCGATAATCTTAATGCAATCGGCGCTTTACGCAACGCTGAAGGATACATGCGGCGCCTAATGTCTTTGAGTGCAGGTATACACAAAAAAACCTCGGTCTCGTCATTGTTTACCACTGCATGTTTTTTCTTTTTCATCTCTATGACAGTTTCTTTAACCCACATGCTTCTGATCGATAGATATTTTCCCTTTGGTCACTTTCACATTACTTTACTATTCAAAGTCACTTTCTGCTTGTTCTGATAATCTTAATGCAATCGGCGCTTTACGCAACGCTGAAGGATACATGCGGCGCCTAATGTCTTTGAGTGCAGGTATACACAAAAAAACCTCGGTCTCGTCATTGTTTACCACTGCATGTTTTTTCTTTTTCATCTCTATGACAGTTTCTTTAACCCACATGCTTCTGATCGATAGATATTTTCCCTTTGGTCACTTTCACATTACTTTACTATTCAAAGTCACTTTCTGCTTGTTCTGATAATCTTAATGCAATCGGCGCTTTACGCAACGCTGAAGGATACATGCGGCGCCTAATGTCTTTGAGTGCAGGTATACACAGAAAACCCTCGGTCTCGTCATTGTTTTACCACTGCATGTTTTTTCTTTTTCATCTCTATGACAGTTTCTTTAACCCACATGCTTCTGATCGATAGATATTTTCCCTTTGGTCACTTTCACATTACTTTACTATTTAAAGTCACTTGTTTTCATTTTGTTGGAAAGAGACCTTTTTTTCCTTTTCGTAAAAATATGTTTTCTTTTACTGAGAAAAGAAACTTTGTTTTGGTTTTCATGTTTATAATCTTACAATCTTTTTTCTTTCAAAATTGAAACTTTTATTGTGCCCATTCTATATCCATGTATTAAGTTAAAATAAGGTTATTGGTGAATTTTTTTCTTTTCAGAAAAGGTTTTCTTGACAGGTTTATATTTTTGAAAGTCACCACTTATCTTATTTTATCTTTTTTTTTTAAGAAAAAAGGTCTTTTACTCTTTTCCTAAAACGATATATCGGTCATTTAATTTTGAAAACGAAGCCCTTTGCGAATGCATTCTTTTTAGATAGAAAAGAGGGCGTGGAAAATACTTGGAGGATTGTCAAAAAATTTTTTCTGCAGGTAGGTAATTTTTGTAAATTTTTTTGTATAAATACTGTGCTGCATGCAATGTTTAGTATTCAGTCTCTCAAGCTTCCTAAAGCAAGATTGAAAAATTTAAGTTTCGATTTAAATCGTATTTAAAAAAATAAAAAATGGCAAACGGAAAAAAAAATCAAGAAAACAAAACTAGTGCGAGCCTCAAAATAATGAGGAATAGAATCCAATGGTTAATGAGGAACGGCTCGTTGATCTTGTTGATGCTTGATCACGTCACATGGGCGATGGATGCAATAACATCGTGTGAGTAATATTTGATAATTTTTTTCTTTTTTCATAATTAATAGTTTTTTATATATTATTTCAATAATTAATTATTTTTGTTTTCTTTTTTTTAGTGCCACCGATGCCGCAGTCTGCTTCAATGCAGCAATTATATCAAGGCTTCGAAAATATGGAAACACCGAGGGCAAGCCCGAAGCGCTCGAGAAAAAGATCATCGAGCTCGAGTTCGAGTTCAAGTTCGAGTACCAGTGGAACGTCATCGAGTTGCTCTTCATGCAGAGCAACGCCCAAGAAAGTTCCCAGAGTCAACAACGAGGATGTAAGAACTCCTCTTCGAGAGAACTCGCCGCAACCAGGGCCCTCGGGTACAAGTAAGTTAAAAAAAACGAAAAAAAATATTTCATTAAAATATAAAAAAAAAAAAAATTAAAATATTTATTTTTTCTGTTTCAGGATCACAACTTCGGGAGAAGTCACCGCAACCAGGGCCCTCGGGGACAAGTAAGTTAAAAAAAAACAAAAAATATTTCATTAAAATATAAAAAGAAAAAAAATTAAAATATTTATTTTTTCTGTTTCAGGATCACAACTTCGGGAGAAGTCTCCGCAACCAGGGCCCTCGGGCACAAGTAAGTTAAAAAAAACAAAAAATATTTCATTAAAATATAAAAAGAAAAAGATTAAAATATTTATTTTTTCTGTTTCAGGATCACAACTTCGGGAGGAGTCTCCGCAACCAGGGCCCTCGGGCACAAGTAAGTTAAAAAAACAAAAAATATTTCATTAAAATATAAAAAGAAAAAGATTAAAATATTTATTCTTTCTGTTTCAGGATCACAACTTCGGGAGAAGTCTCCGCAACCAGGACCCTCGGGTACAAGTAAGTTGAAAAAAAAACAAAAAATATTTCATTGAAAAAAAAAAAAAGAAAAAAGTTTAAAATATTAATTTTTTTTTGAAAATAATAATTTTATCTAAATAAATAATTAATTTTTTTTTCCTTTTTTCAGAAGAGAATGGCAGCGCTACTATCCAGGAGAATAGACCTCCTCCTGCAAGACGAATCTTGCAGCTTAAACATTCAGGGAAAAAGATTGTGATGAATACAAGGCTTCCTAAGTCTAACCAGGAGAATGAGAATACCAGATTCCCTAAATCAACGCAGGAGGATGAGGGAACAGTTTCGTCATGCAGTGAACTCATGATAACAGAAGACATCACATATCTTGATTGAAAAATAAATTTATGTACATGTATTTTTTATATAAATATAAAAAAGAAT
Organism: Anastatus disparis; assembly: GCA_017163975.1. Taxonomy (NCBI): domain Eukaryota; kingdom Metazoa; phylum Arthropoda; class Insecta; order Hymenoptera; family Eupelmidae; genus Anastatus; species Anastatus disparis. Next base: position 1,445,457 of record JAFFSR010000017.1, on the reverse strand, counting down.
TTTTGTAACTGGCGGAAAAATATGTAATAAAAATTTTAATTCAATAAAAAAAAAAAATAATAATAGTTCATAAAATCTTAATCTCGCTTATTTGATGAGCCTTCCTATATATATGTAATATAATCTATTTTATAAAAAAAAATTTTTTTCACTTAAATAAATTATTATAATTAAAAATAGTAGTTGGTTTTGGGAATATTAAATTAAATTATAATAATCATTGATAAAATTTTTATTTTTTAAAATCACATATAATTATTTTTTTTCATTTTAGAAATACAATTATTTTTTTCATTTTAGAAATACAATTATTTTTTCATTTTAGAAATACAATTATTATAGTATTTTAATAAGATAATAATAAAAAAATTTTAAAAATTTTATTCATTTGCAAAATATAAACATGTACATTTCATTTTTTTGTTTTGTTTAAAATAATTATCAACCTCATCTTTATCATTAATATTTAAGTAATTTCGTAGCCATGCTCGTATAGCAATCGTATTATTGACTGCACACACGGGTCTTTTTCTTCTTATACAGAAAACGTGGTTCAAGCAGAAGTGGTGCTTATCACCTATTATTCCTTCTAATGCTGGACAGCCGAAATCTTCAATATTTGAAATTGACCTGCAAATAAAATAAACAGAATAATTAAACTATAATATAAAAGTATAAGAAAAGTATTAAAAAGTATGAAAAAAAGTATTAAAAAGTATGAAAAAAGTATTAAAAAGTATGAGAAAAGTATGAAAAAGTATAAAAAGTATAAAAAAAAGTATAAAAAAGTATAAAAAAGTATAAAAAAAAGTATGAAAAAGTATAAAAAAAGTATAAAAAAGTATAAAAAAGTATAAAAAAGTATGAAAAGTATTAAGAAAATGATTATTTTGAATATAAAAAATTTAAATATATTTTTACTTACACACTTGGTAAAAGATTTTTCAACCATTGCACTTTCTGCTCTCCTTTGACAAATAATTTTTGATTCCTTGCGAGCAGATTTGGAAAACACGTTGTAGACGATGATATGGAATATCTCCGGAATTCCATGCTATACCGTGATGGAACCTTTCCACCCACTGAGCCATGCATTTTTCTTCTGTATTTAGTTCCTCCCATGTAATTGGAGATTTGAAAACATAGACTGTAGGTAAAGCTGTTTTTCTAAAATTGAGGAAACTAACTTCTTTGAAAATAAAAGAATCCTCTGATATTCTTTGAAATCCTTGAATATCACATATATAAAATGCTTTCTTCTTCCGCAGACTGCATGATATAATTTTTGAACAGCATATCGTAATCACGAGTTCTAGCCATCTCGTAGCGTTGGATGTTTCAGTATGAATTAATATCGGGAAATGAGAATAGAAAATTTTCAAATCGTAAGTTTATGTCAAGCAATTCCCCTCTTACTTTTTTAAGATTGGACGATGGAAAATAGCTCAGTTTTCACTGGTTAAACTAAAAGATGATAGTCACTCCCCCTCTAACTTTTTAAGATTGGACGATGGGAAATCGCTCAATCCTCATTGGTTAAAACTAAGAAATGATTCTGATAGGTTAAAAAAGGTAAAAAATTCATCCCTACCCGTGAAAACCTCTCTTTTCTGAAAAACTTGCACTCCGTTTTACTATTGGTTAGTTAATTGAATTTTCTATCTCTCCTTTTGTTAACTTACCTTTAAAAAGGACTCAAGGTTTCTGGATGAGCATACTTCGTCAGAGGAGTCGTGAGTGTACATAGTCATCGGGACTAAACTTTACCAATCGTGAAAGTTTGTGTTTGTGAAAGGTTATTTTAAATAAAAAAAAAAAAATGTCTTCAATTAATTTCTTTGAACGTCTTGTGCAACTACTCCGTGATGCTTTGCAAAATGTAAATGAACTGAACAATACCGATCTCCATTATTGGATAGATATGTGCAATGGTAGTTTAGAGAAATTAAATGAAAAAATTGTCAATTCTGATCTTACAAGAGGAGAAAAGCAGAGATGTCAAACTTGTGTGTTACATCTTTCGGGTATTCAAGTTCAATTTGAACATCATCTTCAACGAGGAGGTGGTCTGCAATCTGAAGAAATAGAAGCTTCTGTTGAATGGCGAGATGTGCAGTCAGCTTTCGAAAACAGAATTAGAACTGGCGTAGTAGTAAATATAAATCATGTGGATATTTTAAGTTTTTTAAACGACGCCCAAGAACTCTTTAAAGTACATGTACAGTCATGCTTAGAAGAATATAGTGCTCTCAAAGTGAATTCAGATTTCACCGCAGAATTTTCTATACAGAAAAGTAGTGAAGAATTGACAGATATTAAATATTTTACAACCACAAGTACTTCAATTTTCATGTCAACGAATCTAGAAGAATGGTTCAAAATAAATATCAAAGATTCTATTTTGACACAGATAGAAGAATTTCAGGAAAAAGATTCTGGCTGGGCTCTAAAAAGCATTATAAGTCTGAGTATAAATATGAAAAAATATTCTCCGATCAAGGGCAGTTCGTACATTCCTTTACCACCTTTTATACAAAAGAAAAAAGCATGTGTCAATGTTCGTAACAATGACAATCAATGTTTCAAGTATGCTATCCTCTCAGCAATATATCCAAGTGAAACTAATACTAATAGAGTTAATCAATATAGCATGCATGAGAACAAGTTGAAATTTAATAACATAGAATTTCCAGTGACACTTAAAAATGTTTCAAAATTTGAAGAACTGAATAATATTTCAGTAAATGTGTACATGTTGAAGAAGTTTGGACAAAAGTTTGAAGTATCACCTTGCCACATTACATCGGATAAAAAGGAAAAGCATGTCAATCTACTCATCATCCAAGACTTTTACATCGATGAGTATGAAAAAGATAATCATTCTGATGATATTAGTTTACCCAAATACCACTACGTTTGGATAAAGAATATGTCTCGTCTTCTGAAATCTCAACTATCTAAGACACATGTAAAATCATTCCATTGTGAAAGATGTTTACAAGTCTTTTATAATGAAGAAAGATTGCAAGTTCATGAAAATGATTGTAAGAATTTGAATTATTGTCGAATAAATCTACCTGACTCGCAGAACAACATTCTGAAATTTGAAGATTATTATAAAAGCGAAAAAGTTCCTTTTATTGTTTATGCTGATTTTGAATGTTTACTGAAGCCTACAATGAATGAGATTGCCTTCCAACTTCATGAAGCATATAGCATAGGATATTATATAAAATGTAGCTTTGATGACAGCTTATCTTTTTATAAGTCATATAGAAAAAATATCGAAGATGGACAGACTCCTGCACAATGGTTTGTTCAAGAATTAAAATCAATCAGTGAGGAAATTGATAAACTCTACAAGAATCCGAAACCATTAAAACTTACGGATTTAGAAGAATTATCTTTCCAAAGGTCAACCATTTGTCACATATGCCGAAAACTAATCCGTGATGAAGAACTCGCAGTACGAGATCACTGTCATCTCACAGGACGGTAAGATATTAATTATAGTTATATTTCAATGAAAAAAAAATTTACTTTATCATGCAAATTTTTTTAAAATATCTATTTTTTTTTACATTAGTTTCAGAGGTGCAGCACATAATTCATGTAATTTGAATTACAAGTATTCAAAATTTATTCCTGTGGTTTTTCATAACCTCAATTACGATACACACTTCATTTTGAAAGAGATAGCCACATCTTCATTGATGGGAGGACGAGTTACGCTATTGCCATATAATAAGGAAAAATATATTTCTTTTACAAAATACATAGATGGCAGTGACCTAAGTTTTAGATTCATAGATTCTTGGCGTTTTCTTCCTTCGTCATTAGAAAAACTTGCATCATACTTGGAAAATGTGCCGATATTGATAAAAGAGTTTCGAACTGATGGTTTTACAGATGAGAAAATTGATTTTCTCAAACGTAAAGGTATATTTCCATATGATTTTGTAGATGGATTGGATAAATTATTACTTACGAAATTGCCAGAGAAAAATCAGTTTTATAACCAACTCACCGATTCTCATATTGCTGATGAAGACTATAAGCATGCTATTCAAGTCTGGAGTAAGTTCAATATAAGGACATTAGGCGAGTATTCGGATTTATACTTAAAAACAGATGTTTTACTATTGGCGGATGTATTTGAAAGTTTTCGAGAAACATCTCTCAAAGCTTACGGTTTATGTCCAGCTCACTTTTATACGCCTCCAGGCTTGACATTTTCAGCAGCGCTAAAAATGACGAAGGTAGAACTGGAGCTTCTTACAGATATAGATATGTTGATGTTCATTGAAGCAGGTATTCGGGGAGGAATAAGTCAATGCTGTAATCGCTATGCCAAGGCGAACAATCCATATATGGGCTCTCCGTATGATGAAAAACAGAAAATGAAAACACTTATGTACTTTGATATTAATAATCTTTATGGATGGGCAATGGTTCAATATTTGCCAGTCGGAAAATTCAAATGGGTAGAATATGAGACGAATTCAAACTTTTACAACGCACCGCCAGATTCAGTTATTGGATATATTGCTGAAGTAGATTTGGAGTATCCTGAGGAAATACACGATGCACATCGAGATTTTCCATTCTGCGCAGAGCATAGTGCGCCACATGGCTCGAAACAAAAGAAACTTCTCACTACTTTGAAGAACAAGGAGAGATATGTTATTTACTATCGAACACTCAGACAAGTGTTGGAAAATGGACTTCGACTGAAAAAAGTGCATAGAATTTTAAGTTTTGAGCAAAAGGCATGGCTTAAACCTTATGTGGAATTGAATACTCAGAAAAGAATGCAGGCTAAGAACGAATTTGAAAAACTTTTTTATAAATTGTTAATCAATGCTGTCTATGGAAAGTGCATTGAGCGAGAGCGGTCTCGAGTTGATGTCCGATTGGTAAATAAATTTACTGGTAGATATGGAGCAGAAGCACGCATAGCTCTACCAAATTTTCACAGCTGTGCTATTTTTGATGAGAATTTAGTTGCCATTCAAATGAAGAGAACGAGCATCACAATCAAGAAACCAATTTATGTTGGATTTTGCATTTTAGAATTATCAAAAACATTAGTTTATGATTTTCATTATTCGTATATGAAAAAGCGAGTTGGAGACAAATGCAAACTTTTGTATACTGATACTGATAGTCTCATATACGAAGTTGAGGATGTTGACATGTACAAAATAATGAAAGAGGACATACATAAATTTGATACTTCCGATTATGAAGAAAATAATCCGTTCGAAATTCCTCGAGTTAATAAGAAAGTTCCGGGTTTGATGAAAGACGAATGTAATGGTAAGATAATGACAGAATTTATAGGATTACGAAGCAAAATGTATAGTATTTCAATCGATGGAGGAGAAGTTATAAAGAAAGCCAAAGGTATAAAGTCCAGTGTTGTTAAAAAATTAATTACTTTTGAGGATTACCGAAGCTGTCTTCAGGATCTTACTATTATATACCGTGAACAGTGCAATATCCGTTCAAAATTGCATACTGTGCATACTGAAAAACAGAGAAAAATTGCTCTAAGTCCTCACGATGATAAGAGATTTTTATTGCCTGATAGTACAGATACTTTACCTTGGGGACATTATAAAATTGAAGAAATACAGATGGCGCAAGCTGCACTTGAAGTAGAGAGGGAACATGCAAGAAAAATGGCTGCTGAAAAAAAAGAAAAGAGTGGGAGGTAGAAATGAGGAGGGGAGATACACGAGTGGAGATGGATGCTACAGAGAATGAAAGAGAGAGGGAAATCGAGAGAAGGGATGAAGCCACCAATGAAAATAGTGCAGAGCGAGTGGGGATGTCACTTTATGAAGGCGAGCAAATTATCATTGAGTATGATGTGTTAGAGGAGTTCATGAATGACTGGCATCCATCAATGGAGGGGGCAAGTTCCCAGGAAGGAGAAAAAAAGGATATATTACGAGTAGCAATGGAAAGGGCAGACATCGAAGTGGGGAATGGGCTATATCAACCAATGGACCACAATGAGGAGCGCATTCAAGTAATCGAAGAGCTTGAGGACGATCAACCTTGCACAAAGAAATCTAAAATCGACTAACTTTTTAAGTAAGTTACAATTTATTTTTTTTTACCAAAAAACATTATTTTTTTCCATCAAAATTTTTTTCTAACAGAAATTTTTAATTTTTTTTACTTTTTCTTGTTTTTAGAATGGATTTATCTGCACTAAACAAGATTGCTGGAAGCGACTTCCTGCCAAGGAAGAACATGGTGACTTCACTGAAACAAGTCAAGACAAGATTTGGAACCAAGGTCGTAGCAGATTTCGACCAAAGCTTCCAAGTCTTCTTACCAGAAAAGATTTCATCTGCAATCTTAAAAGATGAAGAATTTTTCTACAATCTCTGTGATAATGCAAATAAACTGCGTTTGATTGCAATATACCTGGGAGGATCTTCTTTTAAATTCGATCGGGCTTAAAATAAATAAAAATATACTCGTCAAATTATTTTTCAAACTATTTATTGTAAATTGTACATAATAAGAATACATGAATAAATGAAAATTATTAAACATTATATAATTGTTTTTATTTATCACCACCATTTATAATTATTATATTTATATTGAATCATAAAAAGAAAATTTTAATAATAAAAATATTTTATATATAACTTAAATTAATGAACATAATAAAATTAAATTTTTTTCTTTTTTATTTATTACACTGAAATACGTGGTAAAATACATCTTAAATTATTCAAATAATCTCATTTTTATCTATCCAACTATTATGCTTGCTATTTAGACCTAACCACTTAACATATACACGTTTACCACTTTTCTTTAAAACTTTTTCTACCAAATAAATTTCTGGATACATAGTCTTTTGAATTTCCGTTTCATAAAAGCCGCCGGAGACTGGTTCATCATAATAATCTTTGACGTGGTAAGTTATGGGATTGGTTTTTACAACTCTTGTTATTGTGAAAATTTCAGTTGACCAATTTGGTGTATAACCTTTTTCAAAAACTTGTTTTATCTTACTTATTCGCACTTTATCTCCTACTTTGAATTTTGGTTTTTTTACAGGTCTTTTTTCAGTTGGGTAATTTTTCTTGATTTCTTTTTCATTTACCTTCGTAACGTTTTCAGGCTCGATTCCTATTGTCCGATGTTTTCTTGAATTGTATGCTTTCACTAACTCAGGCAGAATATCCAACCATTTATAACTTCCTTGTTTGCTGAATTCTAACCACATTGCATTTTTTAAAGTTTTATTAAAGCGTTCACATATGCTTGCATGAAGATTACTATGTGAAGAGTAGTGATTTATCTTGTACTTTTTCATAAGATTCTGAAAGTTTGAATTGTAGAATTCTTTTCCTTGGTCAGTTTGTAAATTCGATGGCACCCGTTCTTGTTTTAATATTGACTTCATAGCTAGAGTAACATCATTGCCACTCTTCGATTTGACTGGTACAGCCCATGCATACTTTGAAAATATATCTATGACAGTTAGTAAGTAGCGAAAACCTTTGTTTTCCTTGAAATAAGGTATCATTTCTACAAGGTCAGCTTGCCAAGTCTCATCTAATCCGCGTATGTCATATTTTCTTCGCTTGTACCTTCGACGTGCTGGCTTGTGTAGCTCTTCAACTACTCTTTGACGTTCCATCTTAAACTTCAACTTTAGCAACATCCGATCGTCTATTCATTTCTTTAATTATATATTCAATACTTGCAAAATTTCGTTGAGTCATATCATAGACATAAGTTAATTTTTCATCTATTTCTGCTTTACATATTTCAACTTTGTTCTCATATTCTTGTATAGCTTTAGCAACTTCTATAATTTTAGAAGATAAGTAATCAACTTCTTTCTGTAGGATATTATTTAGTGAATTCAAACTAATGGCATCATTTGGATCATTAGCCTCTCCAATATTGCAAAGCCGCTTATTTTCTAAATCAAAATCACCATCTGATGTAACATTGAATCCAATACCTCGAGGACCACGACTCACTTGCGAGCCCTCAAGTTTTCTTCCAAACACATCGAGACTCATGATACTACTATTGATTTGAAAATTGTGTACGTCAATATATATGCCCAGCTTCACGTAGTTCATCTATGATTGATTGGATTTCATTGTTGTGATTATTATTTCCAGCAGATCGTTCGGCTATCAATAATCGCAGTCTTTCGACAAGCTCATTCGGATCATCCCAGTAGACTAGATCTATGGAAGTATTCTTTTTGCTATTTTATATTTAGGTATGAGACCCCCTCCGCTGGTAGACATTCTACTACGATCACTGCGGAACATTGGTGCTATGATTTTTGAATATTTTCTACTCTTCGAAGAGCGTATATTCTCACTTTTGCTATGTCTTTTTCTATGGGCATTTGTTGCTTCCAGGATAATGCGATAGTTCTTGCGATCTGTTGTACTCAAAAGATTATCATCTGGTTCTTTTTTGAAAAGCAATTCCATTAGACCATTGCTTTTAGGAAAACTTAAATCTTTCACTTTTATCATTTTATCATCAAATTGAATTTGTGAATCACCCATCATGTATACCCCACTGACTTTTCTCACTCCGTATATGTTATCGATTTTGCTGCGGCTTCCATTTAGCATTGATAAAAAGTCTGTCGGTTCAGTTTCTTTATGCGCAGATACAAATGGTGAATATATAGATTTGAATGATGAATTTGCAGAATTGAATGATGAATTCATCATTGTGCTATTTATCGGAGAAAAATCATCGCCATTAGAAGCATCATTATCAAACGCCGAACCCGAGTTATTAATATCGTTTACAATATAACTTGATTCATCAAATCTCAATCTTTTTTTGCAGATTTTCTGTTACTGTCTATGGCCTTAATGTGATTAGAACGTGACACACTTTCAGTTGTCGAATCGACAAGCTTTTCAAGTGGTGTAATAACTGGTTTTAAAGTATCACCAATAACCTTTTCAAAATCATCTCTCTCCTTTTTAACAAAGAGTATTTTTTTTTAATAGCCTCGCGTGCTCGTAAGAGCTCGCTAAGAACACTTTTTCTTTCTTAAAGTCAGGCATGCTGACAAGATGCTGTCTACAATCAAACTGCAAAGATTAAGATTTATACTTCCTTTTTAATGGCAAAACAGTCAAATCCTTTTCTATATCTACCATCATTCATTGCTCTATCTTTGTCAATAACAACAAATCCATACTTGTCATTCTTCCAGCATTCTGTACAAAGATTTCGAAATTCATTTAAAGTTAAGTCAGTATTCACATGGTCTTCATAGATATGTTTAAGATTAACATCATCTTGACGATAAATTACCATCAAATTAATATTGTCCCTGATGAGATGTTTCGGTATATGAGCATATGACTGACATAGATAAAAGCTATCTACACTTTTGTGTCTCCCCATACAGAAAAAAGCTCTGACGTTATCCTGCTTCTCACAAGCCACATCATCAAAAATCATAATTGAATTAGGTAGGGCTTCATCTGGAGACACTACAGATGCATGTTTACTGAACGGTAGATATGATATACCTTCAATTGGTTCTAAAACTTTTTGAAGAAATTGGTATTTCGGTTGATTTAAGGATTTAGAGTATACATACAAATTTTCAAATCTAAGACCATTAGGGTGTGTAATTAGAGCTAATAAACTATTAGTTTTTCCACAGTTCGATGGGCCACAAAATACTGCTCGTATATTATCTGGAAGTAACTCCCCATGTCGCTTTTTTCTATTTGTTTTCTCAAAATCAAAGTTGCCGACGGGAAGTTTGACGTTCTGCTCAGTAAAATCCATGTTTACGTAACAAAGTCAAATCTAAGATTGACCTTTTCTAAATATAAACGCTTGTTTTATATTTTGATCATCAGTTGTAAATCAACACTCGAAGAGAGATGCTCGTACACAAATCACAGAAGGACCCTAAGGGTAAAGGGTTACTTGATAAAGTAATCAATAACTTACCTATTGAAATGCATATTCCTGGATATCAATATTGTGGTCCCGGAACAAAACTGAAAAAGCGTCTCAAAAGAGATGATACAGGTATCAATCCACTTGATCAAGCATGCAAAGAACATGACATATCTTATTCTGATAAAAATGCTGATCGAAAAGTAGCTGACATGAAGCTCGCTGATAAAGCTTGGCAGCGTGTTAGAGCCAAAAATGCAAGTCTTAGCGAAAAAGCAACTGCTTTTGTTGTTGCAAATGCTATGAAATTAAAAGGAAAGACAGGAATGGGCGTAAAATTGAGTTAATTAGTAACTGCAAGTAAAAAATCATTAAAACCAAGTAAACATTCTCGCAAAGTTATACAGTCCGCTTTAAAAGGTGCACGTGAAGCTCTCAAGATCGTTGGCGGTAAGAAAAAAATTATCATTCCACGTATTCTACCTGTTCCATCAAAAATAGGTGGCGCTCTGCCTTTTCTCATACCATTGTTCGCAGCACTAAGTGCAACTGGTGCTCTGGCTGGAGGAGCTGCTGGAATAGCTAAAGCAGTAAATGAGGCTAAAGCTGCACAGAAAAATTATGAAGAAAGTAAGAGACATAATAAAACTATGGAAGCTATTGCTCTAGAAAAAGGTCTCTATCTTAAACCATATAAAACTGGAATGGGATTATTTATGAAACCTCATATCGGTAATGGTCAAGTTAAAAAAAAAAAACTTCGATTTAACTTTGCCAAATCGTGCACTGACTGACTATGATCTTATAAAGTATGCTCGTATGATGCAAATCCCATATTTTCGAGGTGTTTTCATGAGAAATAATCTACCTTCTGATGGCCCATGGCATAACGAATCTGCTATAGTTAACTTAGATGATTTTCAAAACAAAGGCACTCACTGGGTATGTTATCGAAAACGAGGTTCTGAAGTGATTTATTTTGATAGTTTTGGTGATCTTAAACCCCCTATAGATCTCATGTTATATTTTAACGTGGAAGAAGTGAAATACAACTATAAAAGATATCAAAATTTTGACTCATTTATTTGTGGACATCTTTGTCTTCAATTCTTGTGTGAAAGACTATAAAAGAAGAGTTTTCAGACAAGCAGGATCATTCTTTTTCAATCAGTCATGGAAGATAGTTTCACTTTGAGTCTTTCAGGCAAATCTTCTATCTTAGAAGCGCAATATTTTCCTTCAATAGAACTACGACAGCATAAGAATTTTGTTTTGGGTTTAGTTGAACTTTTAACATCCAACTCGATTCCCAATGTTGACGATTCGAATAATAAACTTCATATAAACGGAGAGAAGATTATTATTATTCCTACTGGCAGTTATGAAATTGATGCTATTAATCAATTTTTGCAAAAAGATTTGAAATCTAAAGACATCGAGTTTTCCTTGAAAGCTAACAACAATACTCTCAGAAGTGAAATTTATTGCAGCCATCAGATAGATCTTAGTCCTCGCGATTCAATAGGCAGTCTTCTCGGTTTCACTCGTCGCGTTCTTCATGAAGACATTCATCACAGCTCTGATTTACCTGTGAAGATATTGAAAATAAACGCACTCAGAGTAGAGTGTAATATTACTACAGGTGCTTACATCAACGACAAAAAAGTTCACACGATCCATGAGTTTTTCCCAAAAGTTCCTCCAGGATATAAAATCATAGAAGTTCCATCGCATGTCATATATTTACCACTCAATGTTAAGAGTATAGATCATCTTCAAATCCGAATCGTTGATCAAGACGGAAATTTAGTGAATTTCCGAGGAGAGGAAATTACTGTTAGACTTCACATAAAATCTGTATAATGGGAATCGTTTATAATTCAAGTGTGCATATAAGTCAGCCATCATGTCAACCCACCATCAGTCGTCCAAAGGTACTCAAACCGTTAACACGGAAGAGCATCCAGTTTCTCAAAAGCATAGGTCTCAAAGTACGTGGAAAAAGATAAATTGTATCATTCTCTGCTGCTTTCAGAAAAATGGACGAAATTCTAAGCATTCAATCAGGTGTCGCATTCGATGAGTCTATTGCTCATTATGAGGTTCACGCACATCAACCATACTCCACATTAAGTTACAATAACAGTGATGAAATCCGTATTTCTATTCAGCATCAAGATTTATGCCTCTTACCATCATGTAGTTACATCCATGTATGTGGAAAATTACAAAAACCGGATGGACAAGCACTAACTAAAACTAATTTCGTTAACAATGGCATTTGTCATCTGTTTGATGAAATTCGATATGAAATTAATGCTGTAGAGATAGATAAAAGTAAAAATGTTGGTCTGAGTAGTCTCATGAAGGGATGCACTTCATTTAATCCAAATCAGACTTTAACATTAGAAAATGCAGGCTGGCTTGGTGTTGAAGAAGCAAACAAAACAATTGTAGATGATCATGGAAATTTTGACGTTTCTATCCCTCTAAGTATGATTTTAGGCTTCGCAGAAGATTACAAGAAAATTGTTGTTAATATGAAGCATGAACTCATTCTCACAAGATCAAGAAATGACCTGAATGCTATAATACAGGAAGGTACTGTAGCCAACAATGCAACCACATATGAAACTTATCAAATAAAAATATCAAAGATAGAGTGGTTAATGCCATATGTTATTGCATCAGATAAACAAAAAATCCAGCTGTTAAATTTCATTGGCAAAGATAATCCTATTTCTATGAGTTTTCGTTCATGGGAGTTATTTGAATATCCTCTTCTTCCAACAACAAATAAACACGTCTGGACGGTAAAAACTTCAAATCAATTGGAGAAACCACGTTTCGTGATTCTTGGATTACAATCGGGAAAAAAAGGTTCAAGATCTAAAAATGCCAGTCGCTTCGACCACTGTAATATTAGTAATGTGAGACTTTTCTTGAATTCGCAATATTATCCGTACAACAATCTCAATCTTGACATATCTAAGAATCAATTTGCTATTCTATATGATATGTATGCTAATTTTCAGAAAAGCTATTACGGAAGAGATTCACAGCCATTGTTGACAAAGTCTCAGTTTATCAACTTTGAACCACTCATAGTTATTGACTGCTCACGACAAAACGAATCTCTAAAGAGCGCTCCTGTCGATGTACGTCTAGAATTTGAGTCTCAAACTGACTTTCCAGCTAATACTTCAGCTTATTGCATGATCTTACACGATCGCATCATTCAGTACAATCCTATTAGTGGAGATGTTCGGAAGCTTGTCTGAATTATCTTCACTTTACTTAAAAAAATTAATATTTCGAAATGGAATATGCGGTAGACATGATTGGTTTTAAGCAAATGGGTGGTGAATATGTTCTAAAGGAAATAGCAATCATTCCTCTCAACGACAGTGGTGATCCTATCGTTCATCTATTCAAAAAACCTTTTTTATGGAAAAGGCTCTCTGACGAATTACAAGAAGAAAACATTCGCCTCAAACATAATCACGGAATAGCTTGGAATACTGATGGGCTTGACTACTCTCAAATTGCAAACTTACTTCGTGAATATTTACATGATGCTACTAAAATTTTTGTTCTGAATGAATTCAAACGTAAATGGCTGTTACGATTCAAATTTCCTGCTTATAATATCAATCAATACGGCTATCCATCAAAACCATCTTTCAAGTGTGTTACCATATGCACAAACCATAATCCAATTTATAAAACTGTCTGTGCACTACACAATGTCAAACTCATGAAATTATTCTATCTCTCAGAAAATCATTTGTAAGAAAAAAAGACAAAAAAAGAAAAAAAAAAAAGTAGTAGAAAACGCTATAGGCATTCTGGATCACTTTCGGATTCTAGATCACTGAGGTGATCTACAATGCGTACTTTCTGGATCACTTTGAGGAGAGAGGGGGTGATCCAGAAGGAACCTGATCCAGTATGCCTATAGCTTATCTACTCACTGTATTTATGTTATTTATTTGCACTTTATATTTTAATTTATTGCACTTCATTGTGCTTTCCAACTTATTAGTTAGCTGCCCTTTATATATGGGTGATTCCATTCGAACGGGTCAAATTCAAATTTTGAAATAATAGAAAATAAAGGTGTACAATTTAAAAATTTCACTCAGGTTTTTTATGGTTATATCTAATAGAACAATATCCTGAAGTAGCCAAGCTGTCCATAGGTTATTCCCAGAAAAACTTATAGATAAAAAATATACTGATACAGAGAAATTACTTTTATTCCAAGGAAATTACTTTTTTTATTACCATCACTTGATATACTATTTTCTAATAATATTCATGCCGAACAAAGATTCTAAACTATCTGTAATACTTTAGAATTAGCTATTACCATATATGAATGAATTTTTAAAAATAAAAAACGACGAGTTACAGCAAAAATGTGTATTTTTAAACATTATTAGAAGAAAGTTAAAGAACAAATATACCCATACTTGAGAAAGTAAGCATTTCCAAAATATATAATAACATTATTTTTGTGTTCGGGAGTAGAGTTAAGTGTACTTTATGATAGAGGATTAGTAGGAAGTTCGCCACGTCCACGTGTAGAAACCATTTTATTACCAATACAATCCAAAATAATATATTATCAATTTATAGATTTTCCAATTCAGATTTTTCAAAGACTTTCATTTAAATTCAAGTAATTATATACTTACTTTGATATCAACGACAACCCACACAGCATGAAAGATATTATTGGAATATCCCGGAATATTCCAAAAGAATATTTCATTGAAATATGTATGGAAGCTTCATGGAAGATAACAGAAATATTTCTGGAATATTGCAAAGAAAACTTTCTACGAAGAACCCCTGGAAGCCTCCGTAAACCTTCCAAGGAAGATTCCGTTGAAAGATTAATGAATCATTGCACCGAAAGATTTCATGGAAGCTTGAATGAAAACTCCGCTTTTCTTTCGGGAAAATGTTGCGAATTTTCACTGGAATATTCCGACATAAGCTTCCTGAAAGCTTTCGTAAACCTTCCAAGGAAGTTTCCGTTGGAAGATTGATGAATCATTGCACCAAAAGATTTCATGGAAACTTTATAGAAGACTTCGTTTTCCTTTCGGGGAAATGTTGGGAAGTTTCAATGGAATATTCCGACTTAAGACTCCTGGAAGATTCCGTAAACCTTCCAAGGAAAATTCCGTTGGAAGATTGATGAATCATTGCACCGAAAGATTTCATGAAAGCTTGAATGGAAGACTTCGTTTACCTTTCAGCGAAATATTGGAAATTGTCATTGGAACATTCCAGAGGAAGGCTCCTGAAAGCTTCCGTAAATCTTCCAAGAAAGATTCTGTTAAAAGATTGATGAATCATTGCACCGAAAGATTTCATGGAAGCTTTATAGAAGACTCCGTTTTCCTTTCGGAAAAATGTTGGGAATTTTCACTGGAATATTCCGATTCAAGTCTCCTGGAAGATTCCGTAAACCTTCCAAGGAAGATTCCGTTGGAAGATTGATTAAACATTGCACCGAAAGATTCCATGGAAGCTTGAATAAAAGACTCCGTTTACTTTTTAGCGAAATATTGAAAATTGTCATTAAAACATTTCAGTGGAAGGCTCCTGAAAGCTTTCGTAAACCTTCCAAGGAAGATTCTGTTGGAAGATTGATGAATCATTGCACCGCCAGATTTCATGGAAGCTTAAATGGAAGACTCCGTTTTCCTTTCGGGAAAATGTTGGGAATTTTGACTGGAATATTGCGATTTAAGTCTCTTGGAAGATTCCGTAAACCTTTCAAGGAAGATTACGTTGGAAGATTGATTAATCATTGTACCGAAAGATTTCATGGAAGCTTGAATGAAAGACTCCGTTTACTTTTTAGCGAAATATTGAAAATTGTCATTAAAACATTTTAGTGGAAGGCTCCTAAAAGCTTTCGTAAACCTTCCAAGGAAGATTCTGTTGGAAGATTGATGAATCATTGCACCGAAAGATTTCATGGAAGCTTGAATAGAAGACTTCGTTTACCTTTCAGCGAAATATTGAAAATTGTCATTGAAACATTGCAAGAGTTCTTCAACCGCATCTACGATCACATGAAAATATAATCAAGTAGCCACCTGCTGGCAAGATGAAAGAATTGCTGCGCACGGAAGATAACTACAAATATTTAAACAATATTTCTCCAATATTTTACTGTTATATTTATACATTTTTCGAAATACTTTATGAAATATTTCTGGAATATTACAGAAATATTTCATGAAATATTTCTTGAAAAATTTGCGCATTATTGATTTAAAATATTTTAAAAAATGGTGCAGTAATATTTCTTCAATATTTCAGTGTTATGTTTAAACATTTTTTCAAATACCTCATGAAATATTTTTTTAATATAACAGGAATATTTCATGACATGTTTCTTGAAAGATTTGAGAAATATTAATTTAGAACATTTCAAGAAATAATGTAACAACTTATTTGAATATTTCAGTGTCGAATTCAAAAATTTTTTGAAATAAAACATGAAATGTTCCAGCAATATTACAGAAATATTTCAATGAATTATTTAATATTCATAAACTGAAATATTTCCAAGAAATATTAGTTCATAACTTATTTAATATTTCTTCAAATATTTTCACTGAAATATTTCATGAATAATTCAAGGGAGCTTTCAGTAAGCTCCCAATGAAGTATTTTATGAAAAATTTACAGAAACTTCCAGTAAGCTTCGACTGAAATATTTCATGAATAGTTTACGGAAGCTTCCAGTACGTTTCCACTGAAATATTTCATGAAAAAT
Source organism: Anastatus disparis (assembly GCA_017163975.1). Classification (NCBI taxonomy): domain Eukaryota; kingdom Metazoa; phylum Arthropoda; class Insecta; order Hymenoptera; family Eupelmidae; genus Anastatus; species Anastatus disparis. The sequence continues at coordinate 1,428,707 of JAFFSR010000017.1, read as the reverse complement.
TTACGGAAGCTTCGGTAACCTTACAATGGAGTATTTTATAAAAAAACTTACGGAGGCTCCCAGTAAGCTTCCACTTAAATATTTCATTAATAATTTACGGAGGCTTTCAGTAAGCTTCCACTGGAATATTCCATAAATGTTTACGGAAGCTTCCGGTAAACTTCCGCTGAAATATTTCATGAACGACTTGCGGAAGACTCCTGATCGATTTTCCTGAATGATCATTTTGCATCCTACGGACAAACTTTAAATGTCTCGGCCTTGGGACAAAAAAATAGTATATTAGACCATGGATGCATATTGATCATCCTAGCTCGTGCAACTTTCGAGGCCTCGCTACGCTTGGCCCCAAAAGTTCGCACTTGCCGAGAATGATCAATATGCATCCTTGGTCAATAATGTACTATTTTGATCTTTTAGAAGTATTAATTCATCTATTCTGTATCTCTACAACGTTTAAAAAAAATTTTATATATGATTACAGACAGGGGAGATTACTTTTTATACTTTCTAAGGATCCCTACAAAAGCTACATTGAAATTAGCGATTAAAAAGTCATCGGATCATACAAGCTGAAAGTATATGAAAAATTTGTGGTTAAAAATATTTGAACCTTGTATTGATAGTTTATTAAACGATTACATGTGATTACCCGTTAGAATAGAATCACCCATATATTTGTTATTTCTCACTTCAGATTAAATATTATATTTTCATACTAATTATGTTCAAGTATATTTAATACGATCCTTTAATTGAAAATTTGTACCGGAAACAGAATGTTAAGTCCTAGGACAGAATTAATAATTAATTATGTTGTTGTTATAAGGAAAATATGTTTTATTATAATGTTAAATAAAAGAATAAAGTTAGTGATTGATTTTAAAACGTTTTAATAAATGTTGGTCTAGTGGTAGAAAGACTACTAATTTTAATTGATTTGAATCGTAGTCACGATTAAATATACTTGAATTTTGAAAGAAATATATATATAATTATAATTGTGAGAACCTTACCTTGATTCAGCTAAGTAGATACAGGCAGCCAGTAAAAGTACACTTGATTGAATATTTGAACTATAGAGATTTTATTTGTTTCTTTTATAATAAACTGAATATAGTGTGATTTAATATATTGCGCGAATAATTATATAATTTTAAAGTGCAAGAAATCTAGTTTTAATAATTGTATCTTTTGAAGTGTTTATTTCAAAGTGCTTGTAGAAGTTCTTTGATAAAGTGCTTTGAAAAAGTGCCTGCTTTAAAGTGCCCGCTTTCGATCTGTCTTTTTGTATTGATGATTCCTGCTTTCGTTTAAGGAAATTGTTTTATAATTTGAATTTTGAATTGATGTCAATCGATGGAGCAATGCTTATTATGCTTTTTGACTCTTATTAAATGATATGGTTAACGTGGTAAATCTAGTTGCGATGTAGTCTTCGTAATTGTTCTTATTTTGTTGATTCTGTAAATTCTATTGCACTTTATTTTGTTTCTCAACAAATAACTTAATTTTACAATATGCTTGCTGCGATAAATTAGCTGATTGATCAATAACTGCATATTTTAGGAATAATAAATTTTGAAATAAAAGATACGTTGTGATGTAACACCGAAGATGATTAATTGTTTATAAAAATAAAACTATTATTGGCACAATTATTTTTTTTGCAATTGTAAAATCTGCACCCTATTCCAAAATTACTGTAATACTCAAATATTATAAATAATTTAAGAGCAAGCCGGAGTAGATTCGACACCGATCATAATTCAGAAATCCGTTGTTTAATTTTCTCCGACTGTACACTTGGCGGAAAGAATATTTTTCCGAGTGTGAACATCAAATAGCAAAATTGACGAAATTATGGAGCTACTCTTGCATCATCGTTACTTATTGATTAATGACATAATTTTAGTAAACAAATATTTTTACTTTCTTTTTTTATGATCTGAATTATAATTTTATGAAATAAAATTTTTATTTTTTAGTTCAATAATTATATAGAATCTAATATTGTTAATTAAAATTATATAAGCAATAAAATTTCAGCAGTTATCATTTGAATTTTGCATAAATAACCTATATGAAAAAACAAAGTAATCATGATGCAAAACTCAATGCATGATTTGAAGTTCTCTTATGTCTGTGGTAAAAGTGCAGCGCTGTCATTTGAGGTACACATTCGGAAAAATATCCTTTCCACCAAGTGCACGTAATGGGATGCATTAAAATTTTAAATACATTCACTAAATTTATTTCTCTATTGCACTTGCCAAAAGTAATTAAAGAAAATTTTTTAAAATTAAAAATTTTGTACTACAGCTGTTTATTAAACTCCAAGTACGGTTACTTAATTTTCGTTTAAAATATGGTAAATTTTATGGAAAAAAACATCTATTATACAATCATGTATGTACAAAAAATAGTGCTTGATAACAATTTCTTTTGAGAACAGTATAATTATTTTATTTATGATAAAATAACATTTTCACTTCTCGGTCGGTAATTAAGAGAAGACCGAACTATCTATTGTAATTAAGAGCAGGCCGGATTCGCTGTCCTTGTCTAATTGGCATTTTTGTTATTTACTCAAGTTTTAATCGGTATATCTTCAAATTAAAGGTCGAGCGCAATAGATATTATTATTATGAACTTCTATGCACAAGAAAAAAAATATCTACCGGTTTGTTTTTGAGAAAAGTAAGTAACGCCAAAGTAAAAGTTTATGTTTATAATATTTTCGCGTTACTTACTTTTCTCAAAAACAAACTGGTAGATATTTTTTTTCTTGTGCATGGATGTTCATAATAATATTATCTATTGCGCTCGACCTTTAATTTGAAGATACACCGATTAAAACTTGAGTAAATAACAAACAACTCAATTGTTACTCGGTCGATATCAGGTTCTACTCCGGTCTACCGTTAATCTATATTGTAATAACAAGAAAATGATTATCGCGTAGTTTTTGAATAGTATGAGACCTACTAACAAACTAGAATATAACCTATCTTTTTGGTAGGTCTTATATTATTCAAAAACTACGCGATAAAATAATTTGATTGTTATCACAAAATTTACTAATCATACTAATATCTAGCGGGGGCTACTATTTTTTTTTTTGCCTCAACGGATGGTTTTTATATAAATGATGAAAAACGCTATTAGACATAGGCAGATAGTTCGGCCCCTGTTGAAACTGCTTCAGCCTAATCTTAATTTAAAAAGATGCAGAGTATTATATGACACGAGAGGAGGAAAGATATCTGGCAAATTACAAAGAATTTATCCTCATCGTAATTGAAGGATTTACACTATTTTTGCGGATGGTTATAAAATGCGCAATAAAATTGCAATCCATTTATTTTATTGTTTTGTCATTGTATTTTTGAGCAATAACAAAATATTTTTCATTTATAGGTGCCTAAGATGATAAATTGTTTATAAAAATAAACCATTGTAGTCACAATTATTTTTTTTTGCGATTACAAAATCTGCTAACAATTTCACGATTACTGTGATACTTACAGATTAGAAATAATTTAATTTTGACATATGCAGAGTATTATACTACACGAGAGGAGGGGAAAAATCTTGCTCATGATAGAAAATTTATTTCCATCTTAATAAATGCATAACACTATTTTTGCAAAAGTTTGTAAATTGCACAATTAAATTGCAATTAGTTTATTTTATTGTTTTCTATGTCATCCTGTTATTAAAAAATAACAATACAGTTTTTATTTGTAGGTGCCTAAGATGATAATTTGTTCATAAGATTAAACTATTATTGGCACAACTATTTTTTTCGCAATTGTAAAATCTGCACACAATTCCATAATTACTGTAATACTTAAATATTAAAATTAGTTTAATTTTTGCAGATGCAGAGATTTAGATGACAGGAGGGATTGGGGATGAGATGTCTTGCAAATAATAAAAAATTTGTTTCCATTTAAAGGTAGGCCGGATTCGCTGTCCTTTTATAATTGAGTTTTTTGTTATTTACTCAACTATTAACCTCTTAAAGACGGGACTGGTCGATATTTCGACCACTCAAGTATCATAATATTTTTGAGATATTTTGGAGACAATATAATTTTTTGGATATAAAAAATATGATGATTGAGTAGTCGAAATATCGACCAGTCCCGTCCTTAAAAGGTTAATTAATGTATCTGCAAATTGAAGGCTTAGCGCAATTAGATATTACTATTATGAATATTTATACACAAGACCAAAAAATTCTACTGATTTGTTTTTGATGTCATTCTATTTTTAAAAGATAACAATAAATTTTTCATTTATAGGTACCTGAGATGATAAATTGTTTAAAAAAAAAACCTTTTATTAACACAATTTTTTTTTGCAATCCGAAAATCTGCACACAATTTCACAATTTTTGACATTCTTTTTATATAAAAATTTGCAAGTTAATCTCAGAGGTACCCAAGCTCTCATTCACTTGGGTTGGAATCGGTTCCACCTCCTCAAATCATTTCTGGCTCGATCAGCTGTTTCTCACCAGTCGATCTTTGGTTCCCCCTCCCTAATTAATTTTTTTCTATCGCTATCCTGGCTCTCTTGGGTTAGAAATGATTCACCCGTGCCAAATCATTTCTGGCTCAATCAGCTGTTTCTCTCACCAGTCGATCCTTGGGTTAGAAAAGTTTGCCCTCTCTGTTTTAATTAGTTGTTTTTCTCTTGATCCTGACTTACTTGGGTTGGAATTGGTTTTCCCTCCCTAGCTCAATCAGTTCTTTCACTTTCCAGTACCACGTAAAACATAAATATTTGTATGGGTGAATTAGAATTGGTCCCCTCACCCTAGGTCAGTTCTGGCTCATTTGAATTCTAACCCATTTCAGTTCCAGCTCAGGTGAGCTAGAATGAGCATGAGTTAGTATCGGCATAGCTCATCCACTTAAAATTATTATTTAATTTGTGGGCCCTACGTTCTTAGGCGTCAATTGTTATAACGGGATTGTTTCTAATAATGCCATAATAATTAATCTTAAGAGCTTTACGAAGCTCTGCGCCTTGTAATAATATTTCCAATCAAAGCTTATGAGTAAGCGGTGGTTTTGAGAGGATGTAAAATGGACACTACACCTGTACTCATAAATATTTAGTATCTTTCTATTTTATATCTAAATTTTCAGTAAAAATATGCATTAAGGGGATGTAAAATGGACACTACACCTATACTCATAAATATTCACTACCTTTACATTTTATTGCAAAATTTTCAATAAAAAAATGCATTAGCTTGTAGTATGTACCATGAAGATTATTCGGTTAAATTTTTAAATAAATTCATTCATTAGTTATTGAGAATTTTGAGTTTCAAAATTATTTATTAAAATTTTTCAATTTTGTTCAGGAATCCAAATATCTTAAAAGCTAATGAATGAATTTATTTGGAAATTTATCTAAATAATCACAGATGTAGTGTACGTTTTACATCTCCTTAACTTGTTGTATGTACCATAAAGATGATTGAGTTGAATTTTCTAATAAATTCATTCATCAGTTATTGGGAATCTTGGATTCTAATATTATTTATTAAAATTTTTCGGTTTCGTGCCAGAAATTCGAATATCTTAAAAACTATAAATTTATTTGAAAATCTAACTAAATAAATATCATGGTACATCCCGGTCAAATTCGTTAAAAATCCCGGTCAGATGCATTGAAATTCGTGTCCAACTCCCGCAAGTAGTGAGAGTTGAGTACACTTTGTATATAAGACCGATCCATCTTACCGTTACTAAAAAATGCGCGCGTGTTTTCTAGCGACCCCTGCGAGGTATTACTTAGATTTAGTGTATGTATAGGTTAATCAATTAACAGCGAAGGTAGGGAAGGACAATATAAATAAACTTGAGTATATCTGAAAGCTACGCTAATAATATTTAGCTAAAAAAAATTGTTAAAAATATAGCTAAAAAACAGCTAAAAATACAGCTGAATTTACAGTTATATTTCCAGTTGTTCTCGGTCAAAAAAAAATATCTATAAAAACAGCTAATAATATAAGTAAAATACAGCTATATTTATTTATATTATAGCAATATTCATGTTTTTTCAGCTAAATATCTATGAGTAATAAACAAATTATCAACTAAAAATTTAGGTATATTTTCAAATATAAAGGATATCTAAAAAACCATTTATTTTCAGCTATAAAGTATAGTTGAATATCTAGCTATTAATATATTGTAATCCCAGTCAAAAAAGGTTAGCTATAAGATATAGCTAAAAAAATAGTTAAATATATAGCTGTATCGAGCTATTTTTACAGCTATATCGATTTTTTTTCTAGCTGTTTTTCAGAGTTAAAAATATACTTAATTTTATAGTTAATAATTTCGTTATACCTAAAGTATTAATAGCTACCTTTTCAACTATATTTTATAGCTATTATTATAGTTAAAAAAACACTTAAATTTTTAGTGTATTTATACCCGGTCAAAAAAGGTTAGCAATAGAATATAGCTAAAAAAATAATTAAATATATAGCTTTATCGTGCTCGTTTTACAGCTATATCGATGTGTTTTTTAGTTGTTTTTTATAGTTAAAAATGTACTTAATTTTATAGTTAATAATTTCGTTATCTACCGAAAATATTAATAGCTACTTTTTCAACTATATTTCATAGCTACTATTATAGTTAAAAAAACACCTAGTACACTAAAAATTTAAGTGTTTTTTTTAACTATAATAATAGCTATAAAATATAGTTAAAAAAGTAGCTATTAATATTTTTGGTAGCTAACGAAATTATTAACTATAAAATTAGGTACATTTTTAACTATAAAAAACAGCTAAAAAACACATCGATATAGCTGTAAATACAGCTCGATACAGCTATATATTTAACTATTTTTTCAGCTATATTTTATAGCTAACCTTTTTTGACCGGGATACTACAAGTAGATAGGCTATAAGCATTCTGGCCCACCCGGATTCTAGCACAGCCCAAGGTGTGTTAGAACCCGTACGGATTCTAGCACATCCTCCAAGTGTTTTAGAACCCGAATGTGAACTAGTATGCCTATAGCGTTTTCTACTTTTTCTACTTTTTTTTTTCTTACAAATGGTTTTGTGAGAGATAGAATAATTTCATGAGTTTGACATTGTGTAGTGCACAGACAGTCTTATGAATTGGATTATGGTTTGTACACACAGTAACGCATTTGAAAGATGGGTTTAATGGGTATCCGTATTCATTGATGTTATAAACGGGAAATTTGAATCTTAGCAACCATTTTCGTTTAAATTCATTAATAACAAAAATTTTTGTAGCATCATGTAAATGTTCACGGAGTAAGTTTGCAATTTGAGAGTAATCTAGTCCATCAGTGTTCCAAGCTATTCCATGATTATGTTTGAGTCGAATGTTTTCTTCTTGCAATTCGTCAGAGAGCCTTTTCCATGAAAAAGGTTTTTTGAATAGATGAACAATGGGATCACCACTGTCGTTGAGAGGAATGATTGCTATTTCCTTTAGAACATATTTACCATCCATTTGCTCAAAACCAATCATGTCTACCGCATATTCCATTTCGAAATATAAATTTTTTTACGTAAAAGTGAAGATAATTTAGACAAGCTTCCGAACATCTCCACTAATAGGATTGTACTGAACGATGCGATCGTGTAAGATCATACATTAAGCTGAAGTATTAGCCAGAAAGTCAGTTTGAGACTCAAATTCTAGACGTACATCGACAGGAGCGCTCTTTAGAGATTCGTTTTGTCGTGAACAGTCAATAACTATGAGTGGTTCAAAGTTGATAAACTGAGACTTCGTCAACAATGGTTGTGAATCTCTTCCGTAATAGCTTTTCTGAAAATTAGCATACATATCATATAGAATAGCAAATTGATTCTTAGATATGTCAAGATTGAGATTGTTGTACGGATAATATTGCGAATTCAAGAAAAGTCTCACATTACTAATATTACAGTGGTCAAAGCGACTGGCATTTTTAGGTCTTGAACCTTTTATTGCCGATTATAATCCAAGAATCACGAAACGTGGTTTCTCCAATTGGTTTGAAGTTTTTACCGTCCAGACGTGTTTATTTGTTGTTGGAAGAAGAGGATATTCAAATAACTCCCATGACCGAAAACTCATAGAAATAGAATTATCTTTGCCAATGAAATTTAACAGCTGGATTTTTTGTTTATCTGATGCAATAACATATGGCATTAACCACTCTATCTTTGATATTTTTATTTGATAAGATTCATATGTGGTTGCATTGTTGGCTACAGTACCTTCCTGTACTATAGCATTCAGGTCATTTCTTGATCTTGTGAGAATGAGTTCATGCTTCATATTAACAACAATTTTCTTGTAATCTTCTGCGAAGCCTAAAATCATACTTAGAGGGATAGAAACGTCAAAATTTCCATGATCATCTACAATTGTTTTGTTTCCTTCTTCAACACCAAGCCAGCCTGCATTTTCTAATGTTAGAGTCTGATTTGGATTAAATGAAGTGCATCCCTTCATGAGACTACTCAGACCAACATTTTTACTTTTATCTATTTCTACAGCATTAAGTTCATATCGAATTTCATCAAACAGATGACAAATGCCATTGTTAACGAAATTAGTTTTAGTTAGTGCTTGTCCATCTGGTTTTTGTAATTTTCCACATACATGGATGTAACTACATGATGGTAAGAGGCATAAATCTTGATGCTGAATAGAAATACGGATTTCATTACTGTTATTAAAACTTAATGTGGAGTATGGTTGATGTGCGTGAACCTCATAATGAGCAATAGACTCATCGAATGCGACACCTGATTGAATGCTTAGAATTTCGTCCATTTTTCTGAAAGCAGCAGAGAATGATACAATTTATCTTTTTCCACGTACTTTGAGACCTATGCTTTTGAGAAACTGGATGCTCTTCCGTGTTTACGGTTTGAGTACTTTTGGACGACTGATAATGGGTTGACATGATGGCTGACTTATATGCACACTTGGATTGTAAACGATTCCCATTATACAGATTTTATGTAAAGTCTAATAGTAATTTCTTCTCCTCGGAAATTCACTAAATTTCCGTCTTGATCAACGATTCGGATTTGAAGTTGATCTATACTCTTAACATTGAGTGGTAAATATATGACATACGATGGAACTTCTATGATTTTATATCCTGGAGGAACTTTTGGGAAAAACTCGTAGATCGTGTGAACTTTTTTGTCATTGATGTAAGCACCTGTAGTAATATTACACTCTACCCTGAGTGCGTTTATTTTCAATATCTTCACAGGTAAATCAGAGCTGTGATGAGTGTCTTCATAAAGAACGCGACGAGTGAAACCGAGAAGACTGCCTATTGAAGCCTGAGGTCTAAGATCTATCTGATGGCTGCAATAAATTTCACTTCTGAGAGTATTGTTGTTAGCTTTTAAGGAAAACTCGATTACTTTAGATTTCAGATCTTTGCGCAAAAATTGATTAATAGCATTAATTTCATAACTGCCAGTAGGAATAGTAATAATTTTCTCTCCGTTTATATAAAGTTTATTATTTGAATCGTCAACATTGGGAATCGAGTTGAATGTTAAAAGTTCAACTAAACCCAAAACAAAATTCTTATGCTGTGGTAGTTCTGTTGGAGGAAAATATTGAGCTTCTAAGATAGAAGATTTGCCTGAAAGACTTAAAGTGAAACTATCTTCCATGACTGTTTGAAAAAGAATGATCCTGCTTGTCTGATAACCCTTCTTTTATAGTTTTTCACACAAGAATTGAAGACAAAGATGACCACAAATAAATGAGTCAAAATTCTGATATCTTTTATAGTTGTATTTCACTTCTTTCACGTTAAAATATAACATGAGATCTATAGGGGGTTTAAGATCACCAAAACTATCAAAATAAATCACTACAGAAACTCGTTTTCGATAACATACCCAATGAGTGCCTTTGTTTTGAAAATAATCTAAGTTAACTATAGCAGATTCGTTATGCCATGGACCATCAGAAGGTAGATTATTTCTCATAAAAACACCTCGAAAATATGGGATTTGCATCATACGAGCATACTTTATAAGATCATAGTCAGTCAGTGCACGATTTGGCAAAGTTAAATCGAAGTTTTTTTTTTTAACTTGACCATAACCGATATGAGGTTTCATAAATAATCCCATTCCAGTTTTATATGGTTTAAGATAGAGACCTTTTGCTAAAGCAATAGCTTCCATAGTTTTATTATGTCTCTTATTTTCTTCATAATTTTTCTGTGCAGCTTTAGCCTCATTTACTGCTTTAGCTATTCCAGCAGCTCCTCCAGCCAGAGCACCAGTTGCACTTAGTGCTGCGATTAATGGTATGAGAAAAGGCAGAGCGCCACCTATTTTTGATGGAACAGGTAGAATACGTGGAATGATAATTTTTTTCTTACCGCCAACGATCTTGAGAGCTTCACGTGCACCTTTTAAAGCGGACTGTATAACTTTGCGAGAATGTTTACTTGGTTTTAATGATTTTTTACTTGCAGTTACTAATTTACTCAATTTTACGCCCATTCCTGTCTTTCCTTTTAATTTCATAGCATTTGCAACAACAAAAGCAGTTGCTTTTTCGCTAAGACTTGCATCTTTGGCTCTAACACGCTGCCAAGCTGTATCAGCGAGCTTCATGTCAGCTACTTTTCGATCAGCATTTTTATCAGAATAAGATATGTCATATTCTTTGCATGCTTGATCAAGTGGATTGATACCTGCATCACCTCTTTTTAGACGCTTTTTTAGTTTTGTTCCGGGACCACAATATTGATATCCAGGAATATGCATTTCAATAGGTAAGTTATTGATTACTTTATCAAGTAACCCTTTACCCTCAGAGTGCTTCTGTGATTTGTGTACGAGCATCTCTCTTCGAGTGCTGATTTACAACTGATGATCAAAATATAAAACAAGCGTTTATATTTTGAAAAGGTCAATCTTAGATTTGACTTTGTTACGTAAACATGGATTTTACTGAGCAAACTTCCCGTCGCCAACTCTGATTTTGAGAAAACAAATAGAAAAAAGCGACATGGGGAGTTACTTCCAGATAATATACGAGCAGTATTCTGTGGCCCATCGAACTGTGGAAAAACTAATAGTTTATTGGCTCTTATTACACACCCTAATGGTCTTAGATTTGAAAATTTGTATGTATACTCTAAATCCTTAAATTAACCGAAATACCAATTTGTTCAAAAAGTTTTAGAGCCAATTGAAGGTATATCATATCTACCGTTCAGTGAACATGCATCTGTAGTGTCCCCAGATGAAGCCCTACCTAATTCAATTATGATTTTTGACGATGTGGCTTGTAAGAAGCAGGATAACGTCAGAGCTTTTTTCTGAATGGGGAGACACAAAAGTGTAGATAGCTTTTATTTATGTCAGTCATATGCTCATATACCGAAACATCTCATCAGGGACAATATTAATTTCATGGTAATTTATCGTCAAGATGATGTTAATCTTAAACATATCTATAAAGACCATGTGAATACTGACTTAACTTTAAATGAATTCCGAAATCTTTGTACTGAATGCTGGAAGAATGACAAGTATAGATTTGTTGTTATTGACAAAGATAGAGCAATGAATGATGGTAGATATAGAAAAGGATTCGACTGTTTTGCCATTAAAAAGGAAGTATAAATCTTAATCTTTGCAGTTCGATTGTAGACAGCATCCTGTCAGCATGCCTGACTTTAAGAAAGAAAAAAATGTTCTTAGCGAGCTCTTACGAGCACGTTAGGCTATTAAAAAAAAAACTCTTTACTAAAAAAGGAGAGAGATGATTTTGAAAAGGTTATTGGTGATACTTTAAAACCAGTTATTACACCACTTGAAAAGCTTGTCGATTCGACAACTAAAAGTGTGTCACGTTCTAATCACATTTCGGCTATAGACAGTAATAGAAAATCGGCAAAAAAAAGATTGAGATTCGACGAATCAAGTTATATTGTAAACGATATTAATGACTCCGGTTCTGCGTTTGATAATGATGCTTCTAATGGCGATGATTTTTCTCCGATAAATAGCACAATGATGAATTCATCATTCAATTCTGCAAATTCATCATTCAAATCTATATATTCACCATTTGTACCTGCGCATAAAGAAACTGAACCGACAGACTTTTTATCAATGCTAAATGGAAGCCGCAGCAAAATCGATAACATATACAGAGTGAGAAAAGTCAGTGGGGTATACATGATGGGTGATTCACAAATTCAATTTGATGATAAACTAATAAAAGTGAAAGATTTAAGTTTTCCTAAAAGCAGTGGTCTAATGGAATTGCTTTTCAAAAAAGAACCAGATGATAATCTTTTAAGTACAACAGATCGCAAGAACTATCGCATTATCCTGGAAGCAACAAATGCCCATAGAAAAAGACATAGCAAAAGTGAGAATATACGCTCTTCGAAGAGTAGAAAACATTCGAAAATCATAGCACCAATGTTCCGCAGTGATCGCAGTAGAATGTCTACCAGCGGAGGGGGTCTCATACCTAAATATAAAATAGCAAAAAAGAATACTTCCATAGATCTAGTCTACTGGGATGATCCAAATGAGTTTGTCGAAAGACTGCGATTATTAATAGCCGAACGATCTGCTGAAAATAATAATCACAACAATGAAATCCAATCAATCATAGAGGAACTACGTTAAGCTGGGCATATATATTGAGGTACACAATTTTCAAATCAATAGTAGTAACATGAGTCTTGATGTGTTTGGAAGAAAACTTGAGGGCTCGCAAGTGAGTCGTGGTCCTCGAGGTATTGGATTCAATGTTACATCAGATGGTCATTTTGATTTAGAAAATAAGCGGCTTTGCAATATTAGAGAGGCTAATGATCTAAATGATGCTATTAGTTTGAATTCACTTAAGAATATCCTACAGAAAGAAGTTGATTACTCATCTTCTAAAATTATAGAAGTTGCTAAAGCTATACAAGAATATGAGAACAAAGTTAAAATATAAAAAGCAGAAATAGACGAAAAATTAACTTATGTCTATGATATGACTCAACGAAATTTTGCAAATATTGAATATATAATTAAAGAAATGAATAGACAATCGGATATTGCTAAAGTTGAAGTTTAAGATGGAACGTCAAAGAGTAGTTGAAGAGCTACACAAGCCAGCACGTCGAAGGTACAAACGAAGAAAATATGACATACGTGGATTAGATGAGACTTGGCAAGCTGACCTTGTAGAAAAGATACCTTATTTTAAGGAAAACAAAGGTTTTCGCTACTTACTAACTGTCATAGATATATTTTCAAAGTATGCATGGGCTGTACCAGTCAAATCGAAGAGTGGCAATGATGTTACTCTAGTTATGAAGTCAATATTAAAACAAGGACGGGTGCCATCGAATTTACAAACTGACCAAGGAAAAGAATTCTACAATTCAAACTTTCAGAATCTTATGAAAAAGTACAAGATAAATCACTACTCTTCACATAGTAATCTTCATGCAAGCATATGTAAGCGCTTTGATAGAACTTTAAAAAATGCAATGTGGTTAGAATTCAGCAAACAAGGAAGTTATAAATGGTTGGATATTCTGCCTGAGTTAGTGAAAGCATACAATTCAAGAGAACATCGGACAATAGGCATCAAGCCTGAAAACGTTACGAAGATAGATGTAAAAGAAATCAAGAAAAATTACCCAACTGAAAAAAGACCTGTAAAAAAACCAAAATTCGAAGTAGGAGATAAAGTGCGAATAAGTAAGATAAAACAAGTTTTTGAAAAAGGTTATACACCAAATTGGTCTACTGAAATTTTCACAATAACAAGAGTTGTAAAAACCAATCCTATAACTTACCACGTCAAAGATTATTATGATGAACTAGTCTCCAGCGGCTTTTATGAAACGGAAATTTAAAAGACTATGTATCCAGAAATTTATTTAGTAGAAAAAGTTTCAAAGAAAAGTGGTAAACGTGTATATGTTAAGTGGTTAGGTCTAAGTAACAAGCATAATAGTTGGATAGATAAAAATGAGATTGTTTGAAAAAATTAAAATCTATTTTTCAATATAATAATGTAATAAATAAAAAAAATTTAGTTGTATTTTGTTATATTTTTTAGATATATTTAAATAGAATAATGTAATATAATTATAACTATAGGTGGTGATGATAAATAAAAAAACAAATGTATAAGGATAATATATTTTTATTTATTTATGTATTATTATGTACAAGTTACAATAAATAGTTTTAAAAATCATTTCGTAGATATATTTTTTTTATACCCGCTCGAATTTGAAAGAAGTTCCTCCCAAATACATTGCAACCAAACGTAGTTTGTTTGCTTCATCGCAGAGTTTGTAAAAAAATTCTTCATCTTTTAGAATTGCTGATGAAATCTTCTCTGGTAGGAATACTTGAAAACTTTGTTTGAATTCTGCTACAATCTTGACACCATATCGTGTCTTCACCTCTTTAAGTGCTGTCACCATGTATTGGTGATCTTTTTCCAAGTCTGTAACTTTTTTCCTTGGCAAGAAGTCGCTTCCAGCAATCTTATTAGGTGATGATAAATCCATTCTGAAATCAAAAAGAAAAAAATAAAAAGAAAAATTTCTGTTAAAGATGATATTTTATTAGGAAAAAAAATTATACTGTAAACTTACATGATTAGTTAGTTGACTCTTGGTTTCTTTGTAGGAGGTTGATCGTTCTCAAGCTCTTCGATTACTTGGATGTGCTCCTCATCGTGGTCCGTCCCTTGATATAGCCCATCTTCCACCTTGATTTCTGCCCTTTCCATCGCCACTTGTAATAAATCCCTTCTCTCACCTTCTTCAAAACTTATCCCTTCTGTTGATGGATCCCAGTCATGCATGAACTCCTCTAATACGTCATATTCAATAATGATTTGCTCACCTTGGTTGCCATGAAGTGCCACCCCCACTCGCGCTGCACTATTTTCATGGGATGATTCATCCCCTCTCTCAATTTCCCCCTCTCTGCTATGCTCTGTAACATCCATCCCCACTCGCGTTACTCTATTTTTATTGGATACTTCGTGTCCCCTCTTCTTTTCCACCTCCTGCTCTTTTTCAGCAGCCATTTTTCTTGCATATTCCCTCTCTACTTCAAGTGCAGCTTGCGCCATCTGTATCTCTGCAATTCTAAAATGACCCCATGGTAAAGTGTCTGTACTATCAGGCAATAAAAATCTCTTATCATCGTGTGGACTTAATGCAATTTTTCTTTGCTTTTCAGTATGCACTGTGTGTAATTTTGATCGAATATTGCACTGTTCACGGTGTATAATGACAAGATCCTGAAGACAACTTCGGTAATCCTCGAAAGTGATTGTTTTCTTTACGACGTTAGATTTTATACCATTATCTTTTTACTGTGTCTCCTCCATCAACCAAAATACTGTACATTTTACTCCGCAAACCTATGAATTCAGACATAATCTTGCCACAGCATTCATCTTTCATTAATCCAGGAACTTTCTTATTGACACGTGGAATATTAAACTGATTATTTTCAGTATAATCAGAAGTATCAAATCTGTGAATGTCTTTCTTCATTGTTTGATACATATCAATGTCTTCAACTTCATATATTAAACTATCCGTATCTGTATATAGAAGTTTACATTTTTGTCCTAGTCGCTGTTTCATATATGAGTAATGAAACTCATATAGCAGTGTTTTTGATAAATCAAGGATGGAAGAACCAACGTATATAGGTTTTTTTATTGTGATACTCGTTCTCTTCAGCTGAATAGCTACCAAATTTTCATCAAAAATTGCACAACTGTGAAAATTTGGTTGAGCTATGCGTGCTTCTGCTCCATATCTGCCTGTGAATTTATTTATTAATCGCACATCAACACGTGACCGCTCTCGTTCGATGCACTTTCCATATACAGAGTTAATAAGCAATTCATAGAAGAGTTTTTCAAACTCATTCTTCGTTTGCTTCCTCTTCTCAGTATTTAATTCAACATAAGGTTTAAGCCAAGCCTTTTGTTCAAAACTTAAAATTCTATGTACTTTTTTTAATCCAAGTCCATTATCTAACGCTTGTTTAAGCGTCCGATAATGTATGACATACCTTTCCTTGTTGCCCCAAGTAGTAAGCAGTTTTTTTTGCTTCGAGCCTGGTGGTGGACGATGTTCTGCGCAAAAAGGTAAATCCCGATGTTCATCATGGATTTCCACAGGATATTCTAAATCCACTTCAGCAATATATCCTATATCCGAATCTGGCGGTGTATTAAATAAATCTGGAATTGTTTCATAATCAATCCATTTAAATTTTCCTATCGGTAAATGTTGTATCATCGCCCAACCATAAAGATTATTAATATCAAAATATAGAAGGGTCTTCTTTTTTTGATTTTTGTCATATGAAGGACCCATGTATGGACTGTTTGCTTTTGCATACCGGTTACAACACTGGCTTATTCCTCCACGGATACCTGCTTCGATAAACATTAACATGTCAATGTCTGTCAAAAGTTCCAATTCTACCTTCGTCATTTTAAGAGCTGCTGAAAACGTTAAGCCTGGAGTTGTGTAGAAATGATCAGGGCATAAATCGTATGCTTTAAGAGAGGTCTCGCGGAAACTTTCGAAGACGTCAGCCAATAGCAAAACATCGGTTTTTAAATATAAATCCGAGTACTCTCCTAAAGTTTTTATATTGAAATCATTCTAAACTTGAACAGCGTGCTTATAATCTTCTTCAGCTATATGAGAATCCGTTAGTTTATTGTAGAAGTCCTTTTTTTCTGGCAGCTTTGTAGTCATCAATTTATCTAATCCATCCACAAAATCGTACGGGAATACACCTTTTCGTCTAAGAAGATTTATCTTATCATCTGTAAATATATCTGTTTGAAATTCTCTCACTGCTATTGGCACTTTTTCGAGGTACAATGCAAGCTTCTCCAATGATGATGGTAGAAAACGCCAAGAATCTATAAATCTAAAATTGATGTCACTATTATCCATATATTTTGCGAAAGAAATGTATTTCTCTTTATTATGAGGTATTAGAGTCATTCGTCCCTTCATCATTTAGAAGTCCCAATTTCTTTCAGAATAAAATAAGTGTCATAATTGAGATTATGAAAAATAACAGGAATGAATCTCGAAATCTTATAATTCAAATTACATGAATTATGAGCTGCACCTCTGAAACTAAAAAGAAATAAACGTAAAATAACCAGATTAATTTTCTTTATCTAATTATAACCAATTGGACAACTTACCGTCCTGTGAGATGACAATGGTCTCGTACTGCAAGTTCTTCGGCACGGATTGGTTTTCTACATATATGACAATTAGTTGACCTCTGGAAAATCAATTCTTCTAGATCTGTAAGTTTCATTGGTTTTGGATTTTTGTAGAGTTCATCAATTTTCTCACCGATTGATTTTAATTCTCTAACAAACCATTCTGCAGGTGTCTCTTCACATTGGTTAATCCTTCTGTATGATTTATAATAAGATAATTTATCATTAAAACTGCATTTCATGTAGTATCCAATACTGTGTGCTTCATGAAGTTGAAAAGCCTTCTCACTGTCTGTAGGTTTCAATAAACATTCGAAATCTGCATAAATAACAAAAGGAACTTTTTTACTTTTGCTGTAATCATCGAATTTGAGAATGTTATTCTTAGAGTCGGGCAAATTAATTCGACATTTATTTAAATTTTTACAATTATTTTCATGAATTACGAATCTTTCTTCACTATAAAAAATTTGTAAACACCTCTCACAATGGTAAGATTTTATATTGCTTTTAGACACTTGAGAACCTAGAAGTCGAGACAAGTTTTTAATCCAAACATAATGATATTGAGGCATGCCTCCATCATCAGCATCATTATTTTCTTTATACTCATCTATGTAGAAATCTTGAATAATGAGCAAATTAACATGATGTTCCTTTTTTTCAGACGTAATATGACACGGCGATACTTCAAACTTCGGATCATACTTTTTTAACATGTATAAATTTATTGAAATATTATTATTTAATTTTTCGAATTTCGGAATATCTTTAATTTTTACTGGAAATTCAATTTTATCAAACCTTAGTTTATTATTATGTGGAAGATAATAATTCACTCTTTGAGGATTATTGTCATTAGGATATAATGCGGATAGTACAGCATACTTAAAACACTCATTATCATTATTGCGTACATTAACACACGCTTTCTTATTTTCTATAAACTTTGGGAGAGGAATGTAAGAGCTACCCTTCAAGGGAGAATATTTTTTCATATTAATACACAAACTTATTATACTCTTCAAAGTCCATCCTGAATCTTTTTCCTGAAATTCTTCTATTTGCGTAAGAATAGGTTCTTTGATATTATCTTTAAACCATTCCTCTAAATCTGTTGACATGTATACTGTAGCACTTTCACTTGTAAAGTATTTTGTGTCAGTTAATTCCTCAGTATTTTTCTGCACAGAAAATTCAGAGATGAAATCAGAATTCATTTTTAATGCATTATATTCTTCTAAGCACGCCTGAACCTTAACTTTAAAAAGTTTTTGTGCATCACTCAAAAAACTCAGAATGTCCACATGTTTAATATTTACCACTACACCAGTTCTGATTCGATTTTGGAAAGCTGACTCTACGTCTCGCCACTCGACTCTAGCTTCTGTTTCTTCAGATTGTAGATTGCCTCCTTGATGAAGATTTTGTTCCAACTGAACTTGCATGCACGAAAGATGTGTCATACAAGTTTGACATTTCTGTTTCTCCCCTCTTGTGAGGTTGGGTCGAACGATTTTTTCGTTTAATTTAATGATGACAGAATTACACATATCTAACCAATAGTGAATATCATCATTGCTCAATTCGTTTATACTTCGTAAAGTATCACGAAGTAATTGGACAAGACGTTCAAAAAAATCGATTTGAAAAACATTAAAAATTAAATAAAATAATAAAATAAATATTTTTAAAAAATCGCTATTTACCTGATGAAGATGGCTCCATCTTACTTGCCGATGAAGTGGACGGAATCGCTTCTGAAGATGTGGACGTAGTCATCATCTTATTATTTGCTGCTTCATCTGTAAAAAAGAAAAAAGTAAAGATTAAATTTATTTCTATATTTAAAAAAAAAAAAAAAATAAACCGAAAGTTACCGTTTGTTTTTGGTTTTTTTGAAACCGAAGAATCATTTTTCTTTGGTCTCTTTTGTCCTCTCGAAGCCGAACTCGAGCTGGAACTGCTCGAATTGCTCGAACTGCTTGAACTCGAGCTGGAACTGCTTGCTTTACTAGCCAAAGAGGTGGATGGAATTGTGACTGAAAATAAAAATTTGAAAAACATTAAAAATTAAATAAAATAATAAAACAAATATTTTCAAAAAATCGCTATTTACCTGATGAAGATGGCTCCGTCTTATTTGCCGATGAGGTAGACCTACTTGAAGAGGTGGACGGAATCACTACTGAAGATGTGGCCGAACTCGAGCTGGAACTGCTCGAACTGCTCGAACTGCTCAAACTGCTTGAACTCGAGCTGGAACTGCTTGAACTAGATACAGTTCTTATTCTTAAAGATTCATTAATTTCCACTCTCTGCACCGGTTGTGTTCTTGCATACAACTGCTGTAAAGCAGTAATTGGGGGAATAGGTGGTACTATAAAAACAAAAATTATTGTTAATAATTATTTTAAAATCATTTTCATATTTGTATTTTAAATCTACTTACGTGCATTTACAGCTTCCATTGCCCAGTTTAGATGCTCCAGCATCATGAGCAGCGTTGGCCCATTGCTCATGAGCCACCTTACATGATCTTGAACTTTTTTTATGGTTTCACTTTTTCCTTGAACCATTTTTTCTCCTTTATATTTAAAGTATATAAAGATTTTTGAACTTTTTTTTCTTAGATTAAGAAAAAGTTGAAGAAGATTCTTGAACTGACGAAATGTAGCTTGGAACGAGGTATTTATACAGAAAATCAGGAAACTTATTTTCTTATGTTTTTCGTGAAAATCACACGATTGGTGAAAATTTTATTTTCAAAAATTTGTCACCTCCCTTACAGAAATTTAGTCCATCCTTCGTTAGTTTTTTTCACGCCTAAGATTTTAATTTATATTCTCATGCAACTAGCCCTTGTAATGAATGTCGTTTTTCTCAAAAAAAAAACTTTTATATACCTGTGAATATCAGATTTTCTTGAAAGAAGGATTTTCAACAGAAAGAAGTCATGTACATATTTGCTGGAATATGTCTCCTTTTAAAACAATTGACCCCTTCAATAAATATCTTTTTTTTCTCAAAAATATTTTTGTACAATTGTGATAAATCAATCCTGAAAAATTCCAAATAAATGCACCCGCAAGATAACTTTTTCTCGCACGCTTGTTACAAAAAAATTTTTAAACCTGAAAAGAAAAAGAATACAAGTGATCCTTTCAATAAATATCTCTTTACCTCAAAAAACTTTCACATGTAAAATCTTCGACCACCTACAAAATACTTTTTTTCTTAAAAAACTTACATACACCTGTGAGAAAAAGAGGATTTTCCTTTTTTAACAGAGTAAAGTCTCGGATATTTTCTTTAAATAAGAATTCTCTTTTTTTTTTAAACAAAAAGAGAAAAGGTAGCTGACCCTTTCAATAAATCTTTTTTCTCAAAAAAGTTTTTCTTTCACAAAAAGTGACATAAGACAATATATTAGAAGTTAAAAAAGAATACAAGTAACTCTTTCAATAAATATCTCTTCATCTTAAAAACTTTCGCACGTGGAATCTTTGACCCCCCTGCAAGATACTTTTTCTCAAGAAAGCCGACATCCACCTGTGAATATAAAAGAAACATTTTCAAAACAGCATTTTCCTTTTTTAATAGAGTAAAGCCTCGTATATTTTCTTCAAATAAGGATTCTCTATTTTAAAACAAGAAGAGAAAAGGTAGCTGACCCTTTCAATGAATCTTTTTTTTTCTCAAAAAAAAAACAAAAGATAATCGTTCAAAAACAGTGACTTAAAAAATATAATAGAAGGCAAATTTATAGCTTTGCTTATGTACTATATCCTAAAAAAAAAGGCGCAATTCACCTGTGACTTAAAAAAGAACACACACAGTGTACTGCATTTAGAGACAGGTCGCCCCTTTCCCTCTCTTCTAAAAGCAGGTAAATTTTTACGCAATGTCAAAGAAAACGCATAGTAGACCAGCACTGCGTAAAAGGTCTGCCCTTTCCCTCTCTTCTAAGAGTAGGTCAATTTTTCTGCGTCCCCAAAATAGAACATACAGTGGGCGGCGCTCTATCCTTTCCTCAAAAATAAGAAGAGAGAAGGGCTAGCCCTTTTCTAAAAGAAAATACATTTTTTTAAGGAAGGGAAGACTTATACGTATTTTAAATAGACCGGATTGTAACACACTTAGTGGAGGGAGACAAGTGTTTTATCCTTTTTCATTTTTTAAACGGGGGGAGGAATTCACATGTATTTTAAATGACACGGATTCTAACACAGTTGGAAGAAGAGAGGGGGTGGGTTACGACCCGCGTGGGCCAGAATGCCTATAGCCTACACTGAAACACCCTAATGCGGCTGAGTGTTTTCAAAGGTAGACACTCACGCCACTCTGAACAGTGGACGCTAATCGTACTTTCAGATTCAACTCATTGCGTGCCAGATTACACTGAGTGTCATTTCCGAAAATCTGATCGCTCAAAAGAGCGATCAGCGTACTCTCAGATGACACTCGGTGTAATCTGGAAAGCAACCGATGTGATTTTAAAAAATTTAATATTTAGGTTCTGAAAGCGACATCTATTCAACTCAAGAGTTCACTCAGCCGCATTAGGGTTTTTCAGTGTATCTACTACTACAAGCTAATGCTTTTTTTCTCGAAATTTTGCAATAAAATAGAAAGACCGTTAATATTTGTGAGTACAGGTGTAGTGTTCGTTTCACTACAGTAAAAAAATTTGAAAAAGAGCAGGCCGGATTCGCTGCCCTTGTCTAATTGAGATTGTTGTTATTTACTCAAGTATTAATCGGTGTATCTGCAAATTGAAGGTTAAGCACAATAGATATTATTATTACAAATATTTATGCACAAGAAGAAAAAATCTATCGCTTTGTTTTTGAGAAAAGTAAGTAACGCGAAAATATTATAAACATAAACTTTTACTTTGGCGTTACTTACTTTTCTCAAAAACAAAGCGGTAGATTTTTTTTTCTTGTGCATACACTGAAAAAAAAATTTGATAGAATGAAAGAAAATTTCTTTGTTTCAAAGAAATGGTGTGTTTCAATAGTGCCAAACACACGATTTCTTTAAAACAAAAAAGTGAATTTTTTAAAATTAAAAACATATTTCTTAGATGTAAAAAACGAAATATTTAATTTAAAAAATCTAAATTTTTAATTAGAAAAAACATTTCTTTAAATCTAAAATAATTTGTTTATAATTCTGTCAGATACAAACAAATTGATGTTGTTTTTAATAAATATGTGTTTGTTTGTAAGAAATATTTATTCCTTTAAAAAAAATATTTATTTGAGAACAAAAATATTTTTTTCGAATCTAAGACTTATTTCTTTAAAAATCTGTCGAAAAGAAACAAATAGTTGTTTCTTTTTAATAAATACTTGTTTGTTTGTAACAAATATTTGTTTACTTACAAAAAACATTTACTTAAGAGAAACATATATTTTTTTTAAATAAGACTCATTTTTTCAAAAATCTGTCGGAAAGAAACAAATAGATGTTTCTTTTTAATAAATACTTGTTTGCTTGTAAGAAATATTTTTTTACTTTAAAAAATTATTTACTTAAAAGAAATATATATTTTAAAAAAAAAAAGACTCATTTCTTAAAAAATCTGTAGGAAAGAAACAAATAGATGATAATTTTTAATAAATATGTGTTTATTTGTAAGAAATATTTTTTTCTTTGAATAACTCATTTACTCAAAAGAAATAAATATTTCTTTGTAATTCACAAATTTTTTTTTCAATTGTTTATAAGAAACACACAAATGTTTGTTTTTAATAAATATATTTTTGTTTCAAAAAAATATTTCTTTGAAACTATAATAAATTTTTCAAAAATTTGTTTGTTTAAATAATTGATGATTGTGGATTTGTCATTTTTTTTAACCTGTATTATTTATAATACTAATTATTTTCAGAGTGTGAATATATATATATTCAGAAGAAACTTTATAATTTCATATATATTCGCTTAATCTTATACAGCATATATTTTTTATTTTAAATACGAATAATACATATAATTAAAGATATCGCTCGCTAATCTTAACTTATCAATGTTTCCCTATCGACGTTTCAAGTATCGCAATCGCTCGCAGTGCGTTACGTTAATAGGTTTGACTTTACAATTTTCTTATATATGAACTGAGGAGGCTTCTCTGCACTTGCGAGTTTAGAAAAAAAGGGTTTCCACCAAGCGGACGAAATTTGAAGCTTTATGCCGAAATAATTTTTTTGAATCAAACAAATAATTTCTTCAACAGACGGGTACGATTGTATAAAACGAAAAATCATTTATTTGAAACCAAGATTTATTTAATTAATTCAAAATATTAGTATCTTTACTATTTTACTAGTATTTAAGTAATTGAATGCTTAATTATATTACCATATTTTTTAAAATTTAAAAAGAACATTTTCTTGTATCTCTCAATGTTTTGTTTTGAAACAATACTGTTTTAGAATTCTTCTTACAAATTTCTTTGTATCAAACAAATAATTTCTTGTACAGGCAAGTATGACTGTATATAACAAATAATTATTTATTCAAAACAAAGATTCATTTGAAGGTCCAGATGCAATAAGGGTATTTACGCTCGGAGCACGCAAAACTGAAGTCACTTGATAGTAGAAATTTCATTTTCTTCAAATAAATTTCAAAAAATTTGACGTTGTAAAACTCATCATGCCGCATCTTTTTTATATTAACAGTTTTTTTATAAAATTTTTATTTTTCAAGAAAAAAATTAAAAACAAGAAAATTTTTTACATTAAATTTGAATACTTTTTTAAACTTAAATCGTTGTAATTCGAGTAAATATTAACCGATTTCGCTGAAATTTGAAATATATTTTCTAAATATCATAGCGAAACTTATGATAATTATAAAAAATGTTTATTCTCAAATTCTTAGTCGCAATTGTTTATTAATTAATACAAATTACAAATTGTGCGTTTATAATGTACTCGAGAAAAAAGTATCGAGGGAACTTTCAAGTACAAGAAACTTGTAGCGAGAAAGTTTTTGGTTTTTGTATAAAGAAGATTTGTGGAAAGTTTCAAATCGATTGATAAATAATTCAAAAAGATATAACAACATTTACAAGTAGCGCGCATGCGGTCAAGCGCTGCAGTTTTCTTATAAGTTAGATTCTCAGTGAATATTACGTCAACTGAATGACTCTTGGTAATATTATTTCGAAAAAGCAATAATACAAATATAACAATATGATATTTATTAAAAGTAAATAAACATATAAAAAAATAAACAAGTAAATAAATAAACAAAAATCTGTAATGTAATTATTTGATAATTAAATAATTAAATTACAGATTTTTGTTTAATACTGATTTTTTGATTGTTTCAAAGGATTTCTTTTTTATTTTGTCTGTTAAACCTTTTTTCCTTTCGCATTAGTAATATGAGTTTTCTAAAAACACAAAATGTCATATTTTTAAACAATATAATTTTGGGATTTATATTTATAAAAGTAAACATATATGCGTATGTACGTTCACTTTTAGGAATATTTTGCTACCAGTCTTCTTTTGTATAACGATTAGACTTGTAAAATTGTTCATATATATATATATATATATATATATATATATATATATATATATATATATATATACACGAACAAAATTCATAATAATGTTTATATAGAAGAAGAGTGAACGTACACACGCATATATGTTTACTTTTATAAATATAAATCCCAACATTATATTGTTTAAAAATATTACACTTTATGTTTTTCGAAAACTCATATTACTAATGCGAAAGGAAAAAAGATTTTAAGAGACAAAATAAAAAGAAATCCTTCGAAACAATCAAAAATCAGTATTAAACAAAAATCTGTAATTTAATTATTTAATTATTAAATAATTACATTACAGATTTTTGTTTATTTATTTATTTGTTTGTTTTTTTATATGTTTATTTACTTTTAATAAATATCATATTGTTATATTTGTATTATTGCTTTTTCGAAATAATATTACCAAGAGTCATTCAGTTGACGTAATATTCACTGAGAATCTAACTTATAAGAAAACTGCAGCGCTTGACCGCATGTGCGCTACTTGTAAATGTTGTTATATCTTTTTGAATTATTTATCAATCGATTTGAAACTTTCCACAAATCTTCTTTATACAAAAACCAAAAACTTTCTCGCTACAAGTTTCTTGTACTTGAAAGTTTCCTCGATACTTTTTTCTCGAGTACATTATAAACGCACAATTTGTAATTTGTATTAATTAATAAACAATTGCGACTAAGAATTTAAGAATAAACATTTTTTATAAGTATCATAAGTTTCGCTATGATATTTAGAAAATATATTTCAAATTTCAGCGAAATCGGTTAATATTTACTCGAATTACAACGATTTAAGTTTAAAAAAGTATTGAAATTTAATGTAAAAAATTTTCTTGTTTTTAATTTTTTTCTTGAAAAATAAAAATTTTATAAAAAAACTGTTAATATAAAAAAGATGCGGCATGATGAGTTTTACAACGTCAAATTTTTTGAAATTTATTTGAAGAAAATGAAATTTTTACTACCAAGTGACTTCAGTTTTGCGTGCTCCGAGCGTAAATGCCCTTATTGCATCCGGGCCTTCATTTGATCTATTCAGAGAATTCGTATGTTTTCTCTTCTACTACTGAATCAGAGGATCGAAAGCTTAATTATATAACCAAATTCTTTGAAACTACAAAACCATTTTTTTAAATATGTCAATCAATATTTGGTTTCAAAAAAATACTGTTTTCAAATTTTCCTTAATGATTTCTTTAAAAATCAAGCAAACAATTTCTTCAACGGTCAAGTGTAGTTGTATGAAACAAATAATTATTAACTTAAAACAAAGATTTATTTTATGAATTCAACAAATTCGTATGTCTACTCACTAATTTTTAAATCAAAGAATCGAATGCTTGATTATATTATCACATTCAAAAAAAAAACATTTTTTTTAATCTGTCAAACAATATTTCGCTTTAAAAAAAAAACTGTTTTCAAATTCTTCTTAATGATTTCTTTGAATCAAACAAATAATTTCTTTAACGGTAAAATATCGTTTTCTAAAACAAATAATTATTTGTTTGAAACAAAGGTTCATTTGATTGATTCAAAGAATTCGTATGTTTACTCTTGTACTACTGAATTAAAAAGTCGAATGCTTGATTATATAACTAAATTTTTTTAAACAAAAAAATCATTGTTTTGATACTGTCAATCAATATTTTGTTTAAAAAAAATACTGTTTTTAAATTCTCTTTAACAATTTCTCTAAATGAAACAAATAATTTGTTTAACGGTCAAGTATAGTTGTATAAAACCATTAATTATTTATTTAAAACAAAGATTTATATGAATAATTTAAAGAATCCGTACGTTTACTTTCTTTCTACTGAATCAAAGAATCGAATGCTTGATTATATAATTAAATTCTTTAAAAAAAAAAACCATTATTTTTAATTTGTCAAACAATATTTTGTTTAAAAAAAATACTTTTTTTTAATTCCTCTTAAGAGGAGGTCACGTATCTCTGTCCTTTTCTAATCAAAGAAATGATTTTTTTACAAAAACTAATAACTTTAGCAAAAAATGAAGAGAAAGCCGCATCTTGTATCAAAAAGAGGAATATTTTCTTTGATGAGAAAGAATTAATTTTATTGCTTCGTTTTCGAGAAAACCTTGAAAAACTTAAATCATAGAGGTTAGGGTGGACAATTTGGTTTTTCAAGGTTTTCTTGAGAACGAAGCAATAAAATTAATTTTTTCTTATCAAAGAAAATATTCCTCTTTTTGATACAAGATGCGGCTTTCTCTTCATTTTTTGCTAAAGTTATTAATTTTTGTAAAAAAATCATTTCTTTGATTAGAAAAGGACAGAGATACGTGACCTCCCGTTAATAATTTCTTTGAATCAAACAAATAATTTTTTTAACGGTCAAATAAAGTTGTATAAAACAAATAATTATTTGTTTGAAACAATGGTTCATTTGATTGATTCAAAGAATTCGTATGTTTACTCTCTTAATACTGAATTAAAAAGTCGAATGCTTGATTATATAACTAAATTTTTTAAAACAAAATCATTGTTTTGATACTGTCAATCAATATTTTATTTTAAAAAAATACTGTTTTTAAATTTTCTTCAATAATTTCTCTAAATCAAACAAATAATTTTTTTAACGGTCAAATAAAGTTGTATAAAACAAATAATTATTTGTTCGAAACAAAGGTCCATTTGATTGATTCAAAGAATTCGTATGTTTACTCTCTTACTACTGAATTAAAAAGTAGAATGCTTGATTAAATAACTAAATTCTTTAAAACTAAAAAACCATTATTATTAATTTGTCAAACAATATTTCGTTTAAAACAAATACTTTTTTTAAATTCCTCTTAATAATTTCTTTGAATCAAACAAATAATCTTTTTAACGGTCCAATAAAGTTGTATAAAACAAATAATTATTTGTTTGAAACAAAGGTTCATTTAATTGATTCAAAGAATTCGTATGTTTACTCTCTTACTACTGAATTAAAAAGTAGAATGCTTGATTAAATAACTAAATTCTTTAAAACTAAAAAACCATTATTATTAATTTGTCAAACAATATTTCGTTTAAAACAAATACTTTTTTTAAATTCCT
Source organism: Anastatus disparis (assembly GCA_017163975.1). Lineage (NCBI taxonomy): Eukaryota > Metazoa > Arthropoda > Insecta > Hymenoptera > Eupelmidae > Anastatus > Anastatus disparis. Next base: position 1,400,734 of record JAFFSR010000017.1, on the reverse strand, counting down.
CTTAATAATTTCTTTGAATCAAACAAATAATTTTTTTAACGGTTCAATAAAGTTGTATAAAATAAATAATTATTTGTTTGAAACAAAGGTTCATTTAATTGATTCAAAGAATTCGTATGTTTACTCTCTTACTAGTGAATTAAAAAGTAGAATGCTGGATTAAATAACTAAATTCTTTAAAACTAAAAAACCATTATTATTAATTTGTCAAACAATATTTCGTTTAAAACAAATACTTTTTTTAAATTCCTCTTAATATTTTCTTTGAATCAAACAAATAATTTTTTTAACGGTCCAATAAAGTTGTATAAAACAAACAATTATTTGTTTGAAACAAAGGTTCATTTAATTGATTCAAAGAATTCGTATGTTTACTCTGGGCACGTTCCGTAAGTGAAATTCAGTTAGAGAATGGCAACACCGCTAATGGGCGGCTGTTTCAAAAGTAAAAAATATAACAGCTGATTTCAAATTTTGAAAATTTGTAAACACATTTGATGAGTAATTATTGATTGAAGTCATTCAAATATATAATATATAGTAATAATTATATATATATATATATTAATTTTAATTAAATTTATAGTTTATAAAGTTTAGTTTAATCGTGATGAACGCAAATGCTGTAATTGGTAGGATTTTTTTTAATTCATCATTTTACAATTATGAATAATTTTTATATTTATAATATTAAAAGATATTAATTTAATTTATTAATAATTATGTAAACAAATCTTGTTATACTTACTTCGTCCATATTTAACTTAATAAACTTAAGTTTTTTGACCGGCACGTTTTCTTAAATTGGAAATTCTTCTATATTTTTTACTGATGAAACAGCCGCACATTAGCAGGGTTGCCATTCTCTAACTGAATTTCACTTACGGAACGTGCCCTCTCTTTCTACTGAATTAAAAAATCGAATGCTTGATTATATAACCAAATTTTTTAAAACAAAAAAATCATTGTTTTGATACTGTCAATCAATATTTTGTTTTGAAAAATACTTTTTTTAAATTCCTCTTGATAATTTCTTTGAATCAAACAAATAATTTTATTAACAATCAAATAAAGTTGTAAAAACAAATAATTATTTGTTTAAAATAAAAGTTCATTTGATTGATTCGAAGAATTCGTATGTTTACTCTCTTTCTACTGAATTAAAAAGTCGGATGCTTGATTACATAACCAAATTTTTAAAACAAAAAAATCATTGTTTTGATACTGTCAATCAATATTTTGTTTTGAAAAATACTGTTTTTAAATTCTCTTTAATAATTTCTCTAAATCAAACAAATAATTTTTAACGATCAAGTATAGTTGTATAAAACAATTAATTATTTATTCAAAACAAAGATTTATTTGATTAATTTAAAGAATCCGTATGTTTACTTTCTTTCTACTGAATCAAAGAATCGAATGCTTGATTATATAACCGAATTCTAGAAAACAAAAAAATCAATTTTTTAGATACTGTCAATTAAATTTGCGTTTTGAAAATATACTGTTTTGAAATTATCAATAATGATTTCTTTGAATTAAACAAACCGTTTCTTTTACAGTCAAGTATGATTGATTAAAACAAATAATTATTTTTTTAAAAGAAAGCTTTATTTTATAAATTCAAAGAATCTGTATGTTGAATTTCCTAAACCTAAATAAAAAAATTAAATGCTTGATTATATTACCAATTTCTCCAAAACAAAAAAACCATTTTTTTAAATCTGTAAATCAATGTTTTGTTTTGAAGAATTACTGTTTTCCAATTCTCCTTAATAATTTCTTTGACTCAAACAAATAATTTCTTTCACGGGCAATTATAGTTATATAAAACAAATAATTCTTTATTTGAAACAAAGATTCTTTCGATCGAATCAAAGAATTCGTATGATTACTTTCTTACTTCTAAATAAAAAAATCGAATGCTTGATTATATTACCAAATTCTTTAAAACAAAAAAACCATTTTTTTATATCTGTAAATCAATGTTTTGTTTTGAAAAAATACTGTTTTCATATTCTCCTTAATTATTTCTTGGAATCAATCAAACAATTTCTTTTACAGTCAAATATGATTGCATAAAACAAATAATTATTTATTTGAAACAAATATTCATTTGATCAATTCAATGAATTCACTCTCTTACTCCTAAATCAAAGAATCGAATGCTTGATTACAATACCAAATTCTTTAAAACAAACACACCATTTTTTTAAATCTGTTAATCGATGTTTTGTTTTTAAAAAATAGTTTTTTCAAATTTTCCAATAATTTCTTTGGATCAAACAAATAATTTCTTTTACAGTGAAGTATGATTGTATAGAACAAATAATTATTAATTTGAAACAAAGATTCATTTTATAAATTTAAAAAATTCGTATGTCTACTCACTTAGTCTTAAATCAAAGAATTGAATGCTTGATGATATTACCGAATTCTTTAAAACAAAAAAATCATTTGATTAACTTTGTCAATCAATGTTTTGTTTTGAAAAAATACTGTCCCGAAATCCGCCTTTATAATTTCTTTTAATCAAGCAAATAATTTCTTTAACAGCAGGCCGGAGTAGAACCTGATACCGACCGAGTAACAATTGAGTTGTTTGTTATTTACTCAAGTATTAATCGGTGTATCTTCAAAATAAAGGTTGATCGCAATAGATATTATTATTATGAATATCTATGCACAAGAAAAAAAAATCTACCGATTTGTTTTTGAGAAAAGTAAGGAACGCCGAAGTAAAAGATTATGTTTATAATATTTTCGCGTTCCTTACTTTTCTCAAAAACAAAGCGATAGATTTTTTTTTTCTTGTGCATAAATATTTGTAATAATAATATCTATTGCGCTTAACCTTCAATTGGCAGATACACCGATTAATACTTGAGTAAATAACAAAAATGCCAATTAGACAAGGACAGCGAATCCGGCCTGCTCTTAACAGTCAATTATGATTGTATAAAACAATGATTTATATGTTTGAAACAAAGATTTATTTGATCAATTTAAAGACTTCATATCTTTACTTTTTTACTACTAAGCCAAAGAATTGAATACTTGATTAAATCACCAAAATCTTTGAAACAAAAAATTATTTCTTTAAGATAGTAAAATTATTTTTTTTGAATTAGAGAAATATTGATTTAAAAAAGTATTTGTTTGTTTGGAACACACCTTTTTTCTTTTGAATAACTATTTTTTTAAATTTTTAACATACTAAGTTATAGCTTTGAATAAATCATTCTTTTAATTTAATTAAAGATTTTTTAAAATTAAATTTAGTATGCTTGATTTAAGTAAATATTTATTTAGATCAAGCAAACGATTGATTTAATAAGTTTTCTAATGAATTAAAAAAAAATTTTTTAAATTCAAAAGATAATTTTTTTAATTTAAATAAATGGTTATTTAAAGATATTTTTGAATTGTTTTAAAATATTTTTATTTAATTTAAAAATTCCATTTTTTATTTTAAAAAATGCATTTTTAGAATTAAATAAACTTTCTTTGAAACAATAAATTTATCTTCCAAATAAATTATTTTTTGTTTTCAAAAAAATATTCACCGATTTCAAATATGTCTTGTTTGTTTCAAGCAATCAGTTGTTTGATTCAAACATTTTTATTGTTACAAAATATATTTCTTTGAATTCAACATTTCTTTTTTTCAGTGTAGATGTTCATAATAATAATATCTATTGCACTCAACCTTTTAACTGAAGATACACCGATTAATACTTGAGTAAATAACAAACAACTCAATTGTTACTCGATTGGTATCAGGTTCTACTCCGGCCTGCCGGTGCAGACACTTCAAGAAATTCACCATAATACTATACATAAAAAGTAAAATGTACGAGAATGTAAGAATGGGATACTTTAGGATGCAGAGAAAAATGATTCCATAAAAATTTCAACCTTATCAGCGCAGACGTAAGTGATTAAAAAGAGATACAAAAAAATGTCTTAAAACAAAGTGAACTTTTTTATTTTTTATCGTATCTGAATGAAACAAAACTCATTTTTTTCTTTAGAAAATGGCAGGGGGAGTTACCGATGGAATTTGAATGGTAGCATTTACAGTTTGAACGTATATCACAATTATTTATAAAAAATTGCACAGTATTTTAATAAACAATTGAATTTTCGTTTAAACTGTAAGCGCTATCACTGAAATTCCATTGGTAGCTCCCCCTGAAATCCTCTAAGGAACAAAATGAGCTGTGTTTCATTTAGATACGATAAATAAAAAAGTTTACTTTGTTTATAGGATATTTTTTTGTATCTTCTTTTAATCGCTAATTTCTACGTTAATGGGGTTTCAATTTTTATCAAATAATTTTTTTCTACATCCTAAAGTATCTCTTTTCTACATTCTTATTTATTTTTGTCATGAAATTTATATAAAAACTAGTAAAAAATAATTTTTCAATGATGCTCTTAATGACACAAATCTATGTTGGTACTACCTTAACATAGCTTTAGTACGGACAAGTCATTATAATTGTTCAAATTATGAATTAAAAAAGTTATTAATAAAATAAAGAAAGCAAAAGTCGATTCCAGAAGCTCCAAAATCCGTTAAAAACTAGTGAATGATATACTTTCATTGTAGGTAAAATTGTCTACTTTACGTTTGAATAGGATATAATAATTACATTCTTACTAAAAAAATTACAACTAAGAGCATGGATTTGATTGAACGCAAATAAATCTATTTTTGAAAATAGTGAAATTATACATGGTCACTGGTTACATTGACTTTGACTAGCTTTATTTGGCCTCCGGGTATAAACCCTATCTGGATGAACTAATAAAGTAAATCACAACGACGAATTATAATTTTCATAAATCATTTTGATTGTAGCTATTATGAAAAACAAAATATAATTCACATACTATTTTATAATAGAAAACAATAGTAACACTAAATGAATTTATAAAATTATTTCAGTATAACAGAATATTGGTAATAATAGTAATAACAAGTGAGTATAGTAATAATTTGAGATCAAAATCACAAAAACTCAAAATCAATAAATTCAATGATAGACAAATCTGGAGTTCAGAAATAAATTTATTATGACTTAACTTATCAGAAAAATCGATAAATTTATTTTTAAGTTTTAAATTTATTTTATTTTTAATAATTCCATAAGTTAATAATTTGGTAATTATTTTCTTCCTAAAGGAAGATCTAAAATATTATAAGCGTCAGCTCTTCGCAAATCAAAGAGTATCTGCAGTGCATGCAAACGAACAAGGAATATTATAATCTTTTATACCTGCGTCTCCGAAATTTAGATAAGGGATCGCAAAATTAAGAAAAACGTTTACAGTCAAAGTTTACAAACAAAGTTTACAGTCAAAAACGTAAATACTGAAAAAATTATTTAAGTTGGATATTAATTCTGTCGTTAACTGTTACGTGGCGTTTTTCTTAATTTTGAATTCCCCTGCACAAATTTTGGAGACGCAGGTATGCAAGATAATAATATTTTGTGTTCGTTTGCAGAAGTTGTTCGATCTGCGGAGAGCTGACTCTTATAATATTTTTAGACCTCTTCTTAGAAAGAAAATAATTACCAAGTTACTATCTTGTGGAATCATTAAAAATAAAATAAATCAAAAACTTTTACTGATTTTTCTGAAAAGTTTGATTAATTATTAAGAGGAGGTCACGTATCTCTGTCCTTTTCTAATCAAAGAAATGATTTTTTTACAAAAACTAATAACTTTATCAAAAAATGAAAAGGAAGCCGCATCTTGTATCAAAAAAAGCAATATTTTCTTTGATAAGAAAAAATTAATTTTATTGCTTCGTTCTCAAGAAAACCTTGAAAAACCAAATTGTCCACCCTAACCTCTATGATTTAAGTTTTTCAAGGTTTTCTTGAAAACGAAGCAATAAAATTAATTCTTTCTTATCAAAGAAAATATTGCTTTTTTTATTACGAGATGCGGCTTTCTCTTCATTTTTTGCTAAAGTTGTTAGTTTGTGTAAAAAAATCATTTTTTTTATTAGAAAAGGACAGAGATACGTGACCTCCTCTTAAAAATGTATGACATCTTGCAGGACATTCTATATAAATCCTACACGATTCTACAGAATATTCCACAGGATATCCCACAGGATGTCATACCGGATTTTTTCATAAGGGTAAATATCTACTTTGCACAATTAGATAGCATAATTAATAAACATTTTTTAAGTGGAAATTCCTGATTAAAATTTGGAACAAATTATAAATTTATAAAACAAATATAATTATGACATGCAAGGAGTAGGAAAGGCCTGGGTTAAAAGTAACAGGTGTAAATATTAACAGTTAATTTATAGCGACACAAACAGTCCCACAGATTCTGTAGCTGACTTCATGTATTTTATATAATTTTTTTTCTTATGTAAACATATTTAGCACCTTGTAGTATATCGCAGAGGAAAAAAATACGACGTAGCGATTTTGTTGACAAGTTTAGAAAAATTTTACATACTTAAGAGGAGGTCACGTATCTCTGTCCTTTTCTAATCAAAGAAATGATTTTTTCACAAAAACTAATAACTTTATTAAAAAATGAAGAGAAAGCCGCATCTTGTATCAAAAAAAGCAATATTTTCTTTGATAAGAAAAAATTAATTTAATTGCGTCGTTTTCAAGGAAACCTTGAAAAACCAAATTGTCCACCCTAACCTCTATGATTTAAGTTTTTCAAGGTTTTCTTGAAAACGAAGCAATTAAATTAATTCTTTCTTATCAAAGAAAATATTGCTTTTTTTATTACGAGATGCGGCTTTCTCTTCATTTTTTGCTAAAGTTATTAGTTTCTGTAAAAAACTCAATTCTTGGATTAGAAAAGGACAGCGATATGTGACCTCCTCTTAAATGCTTGTTTTTTATTTTATTCGATGTTATTAATAAAATTAAAGATATTTTATGTTAATCTGCTCTAAAAATAATTTAAATAATTGCATTAACCTTTTAAGGACGGGACTGGTCGATATTTTGATTACTTTTTCGACATTACATTTCCTATATTCAAAACATAATATTATCCCCAAAATCACTCAAAAGTATTATGATACTTGAGTGGTCGAAATATCGACCAGTCCCGTCCTCAAAAGGTTAAAAATCTAAGATTTATTTTAAAATATTTATTTAACGATATTTAAATAAAATATTTCTGCTGAGGCAAGAATTAACAAATCTTTGAGACATATTAACACTGTCAATGCATAAAAATATATTTGAAAAAAATGACAATGCGATAGATAAAAAATTAATTTAATAAAGACTTTACCGTGATTTTTTTCTTAAGAGGCGGCCGTATAGCTCTGTCCTTGTCTAATCTGAATTTTCATTATTATTATTATTAAATTAAATATTGTTATACAAAAGTAAGGGCATAGCCCAATAGATTTCAGGACGACTAAATGACCCTATTCTATAAAAAAATATAAAATTTTCATTAGTTTTCGAGTAAGGTCTGAAACGGAAAAACAATTAAACTTGATAACTGTTTTTCCGTTTCAGACCTCACTCGAAAACTAATGAAAATTTTATACTTTTTCATAGAATAGGATCGTTTGCTCGTCCTGAAATCTATTGGGCTATGCCCTTATTTATGTATAACAATATTTAATTTAATAATAATAACGAAAATTTAGATTATACAAGGACAGAGATATACGGCTTCCTCTTAATATTATAGAATGATTCTAGTTGCAATTTTTCCATAAGGCAAAAATCGATGTAATTTTTACTTTTTAAAAAGATGAAAACATAATATTTTCTGTCCTCCGGCCGAAGAGCGGTAACTTTTTGTCCGCTGCCCAAAATAAAGTTGCCACTTTCCGACGCCGTCGAACATAAAAATAGTATACAACCCTTGGCCAGTAAATAACAAAGTTTTATATCACATGTTAGTAAACCTCGGCTTCGCCTCGGCCAACAATTACATGTGATCTGAGACCTTTCTTACTTTTCTGGCCATGGGTCGTAATATACTATTTTTATATTTCGTTAAAATTTTGTTTTTTATAATTCATTTGTTATTTACATATATATAGTAAAAAGTATATAATTCTTATTTACAGTAACTGAATACTTGTATCAATTACTAAATTGGATGATAATAAAAAATGTGATTTTAATACTTACCCCGAACGCGGAGCAATGATTCACATAGAAACTTTTTTAATAAATTCCCTCCCAAAAACAAATTTTTTAATGATTTTTTAAAAATTCTTGTACAAAATTATAGCTGAAGTGAATTACTAACATTTACGATAGCTGAGATACTTAAAAAGTACGTAAATTAAAAAATAGAGATTCTTTTTCAAAAAGTATTACTTTTATACCCAGTCTTCCCTGTATCAACGAAATAAAAAATAGACAAAAATGAATAAAATCGAAAAAATATTCTTAAATTATCATTTAAAACTTACCATTTTTCATATAATCGAGTGCGTATGATGAGATCATAAAACTTTCAATATTTATAATTCAACAACTAATTCATGCATTAGAAAAGTGACCATGAGATTTTCAAGAAAAGTTTTACGTGACAATCACTTTTATCCGAACCTCCTCTCGTAACATTATGTAGATAATAATAATAATAATCCCTTTTACCCCCTCAACAGCGTTAAATAGTTTATGGACGATCCTTTGACTAGATGAGAGGAGAAAAGCATCTACAATGTAAGCACAAACTTATCCGAGGCATTCGTCCTCGAACAAGAACAGTTGAAAGATACAATACAGTTTTATTTGTAAATTTAACATTAACAGGGGACCGAACTATCTGTCTTTGTCTAATAGCGTATTTCATAATTTATATAAATCCCATCCGTTGTCCCTACTGAAAAAATTCAAGTGATTAATCACTTGATTTATCAATTGATTAATCACTTGATTTATCAACTGATTTATCTTCTAATTTATCATCTGATTTATCATATGATTAATCACTTGACTTTATGAAATGATTTTACACCTGATTAATCAAGTGATTTATAATGTAATTAATCAGATGATTAATCATATCACTCATTTCAGATGACTAATCATATGATTAGTCACATAATAAATGACTTGATTAATCAAGAGTAAAATAATAAAATAAAATCGGGTATATGACAAACCATATGATTAATCATACGATAAGTCATCTGAAATTAGTCATATGATTAATCATCTGATTAATTACATTATAAATCACTTGATTATTCAGGTGTAAAATCATTTCATAAAGTCAGCGGATTGATTATATGATAAATCAGATGATAAATTAGATGATAAATCAAGTGATTAATCACTTGGATTTTTTCAGTAGGGGTAGAATGAAAGAAATAGGAGCCTTCGCTAGGTATAAGTATGATAAGTAAATTTTGTAATAACGATCAAATTATTTTATTGCGTTGCTATTGAATAATAAGAGACCTACCCAAAAAAGATAGGTTATATTCTAGTTTGTTAGTAGGTCTCATAATATTCAAAAACTACGCGATAAAATCATTTTCTTGTTATTACAAAATTTATTTATTATACTAAAATCTAGCGGGGGCTACTAGTTTTTTCTTGTTACAACGGATAGTGTTTATAAAAATGATGAAAAAGTCTATTAGACAAAGATAGATAGTTCAGCCTGCTCTTAATCTCTTGTTTATTCTAAGTTCTTTTTCTTTTTCTTATATAATGAATTCAAACGATTAAAGTACTTCACGCGACTTTAATCATCAAACCTATGATCGAACTTCACCGCATTGTAGACGCGCCCGAATGTACATACTTTAGCTCTTTGCATCCCATGTGCTGTCACCCTTAGCGTGTCTCGGGCCTAGAAATCGTCAATAACCTATTTAGATTTCATTAACATATATATATATATATATACATACATACATTTATTTATATTCTTTAAAATAAGTGTTACTGTCTGATAGAACCAACACGCATTTTTTAATAAAAAACATGCAAAATCATTTTAATATTTGAATATTCATATCTTTTATCCACTCTTTATTATTTTATTTGTATTTTATGAACAAAATTACATTATATAAATTACCTAACACAACACCTTGCATAAAGTTTTTCAGTTTTTATTATTTATAAATTTATTGTTTAGTGTAATTCATAATTTAAATATAGCCGTAAGTATATTAAAAATACTTTTATTTAGAAAAAAAAGTAAAAATGAGTCCACCAGGGAATAGTCCTAATTTTTCGAGTATTGGCAATACAACAGGATATATAACTGAAAAAATGTATGTATTGCTGCAATTGTATCTTCAAAATAAAAGTTGGAATCCAAGCCTAGAGTTACTACAGTATTTTACTGAATTAAAAGAGACAAATATGCTACCAAACGTTTCATATTTACAGTATGAGTCAAATAGTAGACATAAACAGTGACTGTGTAATGATTAATAATTTTAAGAGAAAATATTAAATCATTCATTTTTAGATTAGATTTTTTTATTAAATAATTATAAAATTACACCATTTAATATTTTATCAATTTGTTTTTACAAATTTATAAACAGTAAAAAAAAGGTTAAATAAATTTCATTCTTCATGTTCAGTAACTTTTTGTGCAAAAGAATCATTTTGATGTAATGTGCAGAAATGAAATTTAATATCATCTTTGGCCTGACATAGTTAAAAAAAAATCATGTCGTAAAAAGAAAATCTTTTAATATCTAGTTTGGATAGCAACATTTATGTCACAGCTAAACAACTTTATAAATTATATATATATATATATATATATATATATATATATATATATAAATCTATATATACATACATATATATACACACACACACATACATATATATATATATATATATGAATGTATTACACAAAAACAAAATAAGCACGTCAAGTTTCAAATAAAAATTTCTATTTTTTCCATTTTGCATAGAGTGATCTTCTACTTCAACTCAACGGAGTGTAAATTTAGATAGTATTTCCTTTACTTATGATACAAGTGATATGCATAATCAGAGACTCATACGACATTTTTCAAAAACGGCTTCACGGATTTAAATTGAATTTGATATTTACACTTCTTAAGTGTCACTTAATCAATTTCATCAATAAAATTGGAGGGGCTTTTTTGTCGTATCGTTCCGGACCATCGTAAATGGTAGCCCTGGCAATCTTACTTTTTATATAAATTAAACACTATGCATACCGTGTACCACAGGTTTTTTAATACAAGTATAAGGACATTCCTTTTGATATTATTTTTTCGTATATTTTTCATAAAATATATATCAATTATTGAAATATAAATAATGAAAACGAAAAGTTGTAAATATAGGAAATAACATTTATGATATACAAATCGCATCATATTAAGCAAATAATTGATTTATAAAAAGTCTGTTACGAGAAGCAGGATTGCCAGGGCTTCAATACAAAATTTATAAAAAAAAGTTTGCTCTGAAAATGACCTTTTCTCGAATTAAAAACAAAATAACCCTTTTCTTGAAGAAAAAACTGCATAGTCCCTTTCTTTAACTGAAAATAATTATGAGTGAGGAAAAAATTGTCCATTATTTCGAAAAATGATCATATAATAAGAATTTCCGTGATTCATTTTTTTATTTTATGGTAGATCTTTTAATCATTTTAATACTTAAATTTTCGTTTTCTTACAATTCTTAATATACATGAATATCTATATAATATACAGTACCATCCATAAATTATTGAACAAAATTTTGAAAAACAGGACTTCTTTGAAGAGCATTATCTCTAATTCTACAAGTCGTACAATGAAAATTAATAAGCAAAATTGCAAAAGAAATTGCAGTACACAAAAAATATCAACTTTTTGTAAAATGTAAAATTTTTTCATATATTTTTTTTTATTTTTCACTTTATTTTAAATAATTGTAAAAATTTTTTGACATTTTTTTAAAACATTTGTGTTCTTTTTAATGATTATTAATTAAAAATTCAAACAGAAATCAAAAGAATTTTGAAAAATCTAAGGTTCATTACTCATAATTTTTTTTTTGCTACGAAGTTTATTTATAGAGTTATAAATTAACTTCGATTGAATATTATAAAGTAGTATAATAATAACACGAATAATTCAACCGAAAAATCAGCAATAAAAATCTAATTACTAATTACATTCAACATATTTGTATATAAACTTAGAGCATATATACCTGGAGGGAGCATGCAAAGCCAAAAAGTGTAAGAAAAAAAAGAGAGAGAAAGGTAGATTAGGGTGAAGTGTTTTCTCTCTCACGTGGATTCTCATTGGCTGTTGCTTCCTCCCAGCGTGGCTATCTCATACTTGACGTTCATAGAGCAACAGCCAATGAGAATCTGCACGAGAGAGAAAGCACTTCACTTTAAGCTACCTTACGCTCTCTTTTATTTTTTACACTTTTTAGCTTTGCATGCTCCCTCCAGGTATATATGCTCTAAGTATATAAACTTTTTAAAATTATACAATGTTATAGTTTTTTAACCTTTGGCCGTCGGCATTTTTTTCCACTAAAAAAGTGCAACTTTCTCGAAATTTTCCATATAAATGTTTCTTACGTAATAGTATATGCGGGCCGATCATGGGATAACGCCTTATGGCGTCATCCCAGCTGTCAGAAGGTTAAGACCAAACTTTAGTTATAGTTTTTGATAAAAAAAACACTTTATTTTTCAAGAGATAGAAACAAATTATTCTGAATCATTAATTGCATAATTATTATTCTTGTTTATATTATATTATTCCAAAATATTCAATTGTTTATAATTTTATAAATAAGCTTTGCACTGAAATGGTGGTGGTAGGCTTATTGTATTTTTCAAAATATGGTGGCTCTCTTTTTTTGGCACAACTTTATTTTCAATTTTGGGAAAAAAATTCGACCAAATCTACACGCAGTTATTCTAATGTTTCTGGTATTAGAAAGAATGTATTTAAAAGTTTATATTATTACCCACGCATTTCAATTGAAGAAATGCTTACATTCAAATGAAGATTTTAAATATTCATTTTCGAACTTCTTCAGGAAATTCTCTATTGTTGCACATTTATAAAAGTAAATTTTTAAAAAAATCTGAAATATTCCATAACCAAACTAAAAATGTCAGCGTGACGTTTAATTTTTTGTTATTACGAAGCCTCAATTTCATTAAAATGGTCGGATTCTTCGACCACTTGAACACAAAAATATTTACCAATGTGATGTAGAATAAATGTAAGATCGGAAATATAACCTTTGCATTTACCGGTTAGGGTGGACAATTTGGTTTTTCAAGGTTTTGTTGATAATGGAGCAATAAAATTAATTGTTTCTTATCAAAGAAAATATTGCTTTATTTGATACAAGATGAGGTTTTCTCTTCATTTTTTGCTAAAGTTGTTAGTTTTTGTAAAAAAATCATTTCTTTGATTAGTAAAGGACAGAGATACGTGACCTCCTCTTAATAACTTATTAATTGTTCTCTTCCTAAAGGAAGATCAAAAATATGATAAGCGTCAGCTCTCCGCAGATAGAAAAGCTTCTGCAAATAAACACGGAATATTATAACCTTTTATATAAGGGATTTAGATTAGGGATCGCAAAATTAAGAACAACGCCACCTTGCAGTTAAAAACGTAAGTATTGTAAAAATTATTCGGATCTACTATTAATTCCGTCTTTGACTATTAGGTGGCGTTTTTCTTAATTTTGCAATCTCGTACTCGAATTCCGGAGATGCAGGTATATGAGATTATAATATTCCGTGTTTGTTTGCAGAAGCTCTTCCATCTGCAAAGAGCTGACTCTTATCATATTTTTAGACATTTTTTTAGGAAGAACATAGTAACGAAGCTATTAACTTGTGTAATTATTAAAAATAATAGTATATTATGTATGAGTCAAGGCCGCAAAACGTATCATTCTTGGCGAGTGCATGCTGAGGGGTCGAGCGTAACGAGGTCGCTCCAGCTTCACGAGCAAGAATGGTAGGTTTGTGGTCGTAACTGCATATACTATTTTTTTGCCCGAAGGCCGTTAAGCGGAAGCTGGGGGGGAGCCCCACGCCTATAAAAAAATTATTGATAATTCTCAAAATATAAAAGAATTTAATGAAAAAATTCAATTATAAACAATAAATAACAAATAATTCTTAAAATACAATAGAAAAATACAATGAAAAAATTCGATTCTAAAAACTACTAATAATTTTTGCAATATAACATTAAAATTAAACAAAAATACAATAAAATATAAAATAAAGCTAAACTATAAAAATAATAATTAAAAAATATTATTTAAAAAAGAAAAAAAAAGTTTCAACACGCGAAACTTGTAACTATGTCTTTCTCTCGCTCTCTTCTTTTCTTTCATAATATAAATATATTGAGTCCACGTTATTCGTTAACGCATACCCAGTGTAGTATATATAATAAAAGGATAGCGATATTAAGAAAAGCGAGCAGTTCATTCAGTTCAATTCCAAAAACGTTTTCATGCGAACTTTTATTAAAATAATACATCGGATATACATATTTTTCTTTTGCAGCCTAGGACAAAAATACACTATTTTGTGCTCCGTATACAGGACACAAAAATAAATTTAAAACTTTAACGGATTTTTTTGTTAAATTTGATTTATTACTAAAAATGTATGACATCCTGCAGGACATTCTGCAGGATAATCTTACAGGACTTTAGCGTAAAATGCATGCAGAATGTCCTACAGGATGTTCTGCAGGATATCCTACACGACATCCAACAGGATGCCTTATAGGATATCCTACAAGATGTCCTACCGGATTTTTTCATAAAGGTTTGTTCACAAATTTATGGACGATACTTTACATGCATCATTTATTAACTTATTGAATCCTTTTAAAATGTTTTAAAATCATGATAAAGGTATTATTTCAAGAATTTTGTAATATATTATCAAGCAAATTTAATGCAAAATTGGAAGCTTGCTTCAAGCGTGTACATGAAAATTAATAATTTTACCGTTATTTTAATGCAAAATTGCATGGAAATTAATAATTTTACCGTAATTTTTATGTAAATTTGCATGAAATTTAAAGTAAAAATAGAAATTTCATAAATGTACTGGAAGCAGAATTCAATTTTTTTAACAGTGTACATTAAACTTCCACTTATAGTTTACCTAAGATTTTATTTCATTATGATTGTTCATGATATTCTATTTTGTTATTATCATATACATTCAAAAAATTTAGTGTTTCTGTTTTTAGCACAGTTTTCAGAATATATATTTTTAATTTTATCTAAACATCGCTGTATTTATGCCATCATTGCAACGCTAATTAGCGATGGAGATCATCAATATGTTTACGAATAAAGCACATGTAACATACAGTGTTACATGTGCTTGTATCAGTCGGCCGCCAAGAACAAGATTCGAACTTAGGACCTCGACATTAAAAATCCATCGTTATAGCAACTGAGCCATTGATTTTTTTTAATTTTATTTTATTATATAAGATCAGAATAGAATTTCATCAAATTTAATTATTGTAGATTTCCAACGAATTTCTAAATGTATTCTTCAGTCACTAAAGTGATGGATTCTTAATCTCGAAATCCTGAGTTCGAATTCCACTCTCAGCGGCCGATTGATACAAGCACGACTGTACTTCACATGTCCTTTGTTCGCAAACACATTGACGATCTCATAAATACAGTGATGTTTTAGTATATTACGTTCCAAGGTGCGGGAAAAGCTCATTACATGTGTGTGTTAGTTTTCTTTGCGAGACGTCAGCAGAGCAAAGCAAAACACGCGCATATAATAAGCCTTTTTTGTGCCCAGGAGCGTATACGATTTTCCTTCATGCCCGGCTGGAACTTTGCCATCCCAAAAAGATAAAAGTTAATTTTTAAGTAAAAAATTTATCGAAAACGACTTTCAGTAAAAAGTCATTTGATGCTTTAGTTTATTGTAGCGTGCATGCGCAAGCAGCTATAGCATATGCTGAGAGCGTGAAAAGAAGAGAGAAAGAGAGAAAAAATCGAAAATAAATAATTCGTTTCATTTAATAATTCAAATTAATAAAACATGTAAAAAACGCTGCCAAGTGCTTTGGCGGAATGCTTTCTCATAGAGCTCTTTGACTTTCATTAATTTTTTTATATTTATCTAAATGTGATTTTAATATAAAAAAATTGTCTAACATTAATATTTATTTATAAATTTGTACTTTAAAAGAACCATGACAACGAAATTTCTAATCGTAATCACGCTAAGAAAAAAGATAAATAAAAAATAAAAATTTGTATGAAAATTTTTAAAATTCTCTTAAATTAAAACTGCACTGAGAAAGTAAGTTTTCCAAAACTTGTTTTCTTCAGAAAATAGCAAATAACTTGCATACGAATTTTGGAGCAAATCTATCGAATGGTTTTCGTAAAATAGAAAAAAAATAAAAAAAAAATTTTTTTTATTTTAAAAATGCTATAAAATTAATAGTATGCCAAGAAAATCAGTTTTCGAATGTTTTTATTATTTAAACAATAGCAAATAATTTCCATACAAATGTTTAAACAAATTCTTAGAATAATTTACGTAAGACCCAAAAAAAATGAAAAATTTTTTTTTTAATTTTCAAAATTTTCTTGAATTGTAACTGCGCTGAGAAAATAAGTTTTTCAAAGCTTGTTTTATTAAGGCAATAACGAATAATTTGCATAATAATTTTAGAGAAAATCTAACGAATGGTTTTCGTGTAATATATAAAAAATGAAAAATAAACATTTATTCAAAAATTTTCAAAATGCTCTAAAATTAAAACTGCACTAAAAAATGAGTTTTCCAAAGCTAATTTTCCTCAGACGATAGCGAATAACTTGCAGACAAATTTTGGAGAAAATCTATCGAATGGTTTCCATAAAATAAAAGAAAAATGAAGAAAATTTTTTTTTTTTTTCAATTTTTAATTTGCTTTAAAATTAAATGTGCGCTATGAAAATCAGTTAGTGAAAGTTTTTTTTCTTTTGGCAGTCGCAAATAATGTCCATACAAATTTTCAAGAAAATTCTTCGAGTAGCTTACGTAAAATACCAAAAATATGAAAAATTTTTTTTTAATTCTAAAAATAGCTCGAAAAAAAACTTAGCTAAGAAGATCAATTGAAGGCCCGGATGCAATAAGGGTATTTACGCTCGGAGCACGCAAAACTGAAGTCACTTGATAGTAGGAATTTCATTTTCTTCAAATAAATTTCAAAAAATTTGACGTTGTAAAACTCATCATGCCGCATCTTTTTTATATTAACAGTTTTTTTATAAAATTTTTATTTTTCAAGAAAAAAGTTGAATACAAGAAAATTTTTTACATTAAATTTCAATACTTTTTTAAACTTAAATCGTTGTAATTCGAGTAAATATTAACCGATTTCGCTGAAATTTGAAATATATTTTCTAAATATCATAGCGAAACTTATGATAATTATAAAAAATGTTTATTCTCAAATTCTTAGTCGCAATTGTTTATTAATTAATACAAATTACAAATTGTGCGTTTATAATGTACTCGAGAAAAAAGTATCAAGGGAACTTTCAAGTACAAGAAACTTGTAGCGAGAAAGTTTTTGGTTTTTGTATAAAGAAGATTTGTGGAAAGTTTCAAATCGATTCATAAATAATTCAAAAAGATATAACAACATTTACAAGTAGCGCGCATGCGGTCAAGCGCTGCAGTTTTCTTATAAGTTAGATTCTCAGTGAATATTACGTCAACTGAATGACTCTTGGTAATATTATTTGGAAAAAGCAATAATACAAATATAACAATATGATATTTATTAAAAGTAAATAAACATATAAAAAAACAAACAAATAAATAAATAAACAAAAATCTGTAATGTAATTATTTAATAATTAAATAATTAAATTACAGATTTTTGTTTAATACTGATTTTTTGATTGTTTCAAAGGATTTCTTTTTTATTTTGTCTGTTAAACCTTTTTTCCTTTCGCATTAGTAATATGAGTTTTCTAAAAGCACAAAATGTCATATTTTTAAACAATATAATTTTGGGATTTATATTTATAAAAGTAAACATATATGCGTATGTACGTTCACTTTTAGGAATATTTTGCTACCAGTCTTCTTTTGTATAACGATTAGACTTGTAAAATTGTTCATATATATATATATATATACACGAACAAAATTCATAATAATGTTTATATAGAAGAAGAGTGAACGTACACACGCATATATGTTTACTTTTATAAATATAAATCCCAACATTATATTGTTTAAAAATATTACACTTTATGTTTTTCGAAAACTCATATTACTAATGCGAAAGGAAAAAAGATTTTAAGAGACAAAATAAAAAAGAAATCCTTCGAAACAATCAAAAATCAGTATTAAACAAAAATCTGTAATTTAATTATTTAATTATTAAATAATTACATTACAGATTTTTGTTTATTTATTTATTTGTTTGTTTTTTTATATGTTTATTTACTTTTAATAAATATCATATTGTTATATTTGTATTATTGCTTTTTCGAAATAATATTACCAAGAGTCATTCAGTTGACGTAATATTCACTGAGAATCTAACTTATAAGAAAACTGCAGCGCTTGACCGCATGCGCGCTACTTGTAAATGTTGTTATATCTTTTTGAATTATTTATCAATCGATTTGAAACTTTCCACAAATCTTCTTTATACAAAAACCAAAAACTTTCTCGCTACAAGTTTCTTGTACTTGAAAGTTCCCTCGATACTTTTTTCTCGAGTACATTATAAACGCACAATTTGTAATTTGTATTAATTAATAAACAATTGCGACTAAGAATTTGAGAATAAACATTTTTTATAATTATCATAAGTTTCGCTATGATATTTAGAGAATATATTTCAAATTTCAGCGAAATCGGTTAATATTTACTCGAATTACAACGATTTAAGTTTAAAAAAGTATTGAAATTTAATGTAAAAAATTTTCTTGTTTTTAATTTTTTTCTTGAAAAATAAAAATTTTATAAAAAAACTGTTAATATAAAAAAGATGCGGCATGATGAGTTTTACAACGTCAAATTTTTTGAAATTTATTTGAAGAAAATGAAATTTTTACTACCAAGTGACTTCAGTTTTGCGTGCTCCGAGCGTAAATGCCCTTATTGCATCCGGGCCTTCAATTTCCAATAGCTTTCCCCTCAGATAGATAAAAAAATGAATTGTATGCAATATTTGAAGCAAATCCATCGAGTAGTTCTCGAGATATTTTTGGCGTACTGAACTCACACACACACACACACCCACATGGACACGCACACGCACACGCACACGCGCACACACGCATACACGCACACACACACACAGACATTTTCTGGAAACCACTTTTTTCTCTACTTCCCGAGTCTAAATATGTACAAATTAATGAAAAAATAGAAAAAATTTTTTTTAGCGATACAATGCTTTTTCTATGAGAAAGCAAAAACAAAAAAATATGTGTAAGAACATGAATATTTAAGTATTTTATTTGTATTTTTATTTCTGAAAAATAAATTTAGAACTTTAATTTTATTTCTGAAATGTCTAAAAGCGTGCCGTGAGTGTCATACACTCACATATGAAAGAAATGTGAGAAAACCGAACATGTGTATCCTATAGCTACTAATATAGGATATACAGTAAATATTCAAATGATGATTCATATAAAAAATGTGTAATTATGATGTGTGTGCATTTCATAATTTCAACATTCATAAGACTAACAGTTTTAGATGTTTAATAACGGAGGTTATACTTACGGAGCATCTATAGATATACACGAAACATACAGCAGACAGTGAAGCGACCGAAAATGTTGTCGTATGGAGATGTGCAGTGGCTTCTGAGCATGTGAATGTAAAGGAAAACGCGAATGTAATTTGCCCGTTTCCTACCGCACGAGAGGCACTTTTAGGCAAAGTTCCGGCACGGGTATAAAGGAAATAAAATAAAAACTATGCTAAAAAACAATATATATATATATATATATATATATATATATATATATATATATATATATGTATATATATAAAACCGGTCTTTTGACTTCGGGTCGTATCCGACACACGTCGAGGTGTGTGGCAGTCTCACATTGTTACCCCCTCCCTTCCATTACCGTATGTATTATGGAAATTGGTCTTTTGAAAGCAGCATTCAAAAGACCGGTCCCGCGCTCAAAATATACAGGAGTCCATAGCAGCAAACTGTAGTGCGCATTCAAAAGACCGGTTTTACTTACTTATATATATATACACGGAAAAATACTATTGTTGCGAAATCCAAACTTTGATTGTAACAACGATAAAATTTGGTTAGCAGAATCAAAGCTAATAGTTGAGCAGACTTGATTATAGTCACCAGAACTTTGGTTAGTATTATGTTTCATTTTTATAATTTTTCGTTATCTAACATTAAAGTTGAATTTAATCAATGGTCACCCACATAGCACGAAAGATTCGGGAAGCTTCCATCGAAAGATTCGAGAAAGATTCCAATGTAAGCTTCTTGCAGCTTCCCGGAAGCTAAATGAAAGTTTCAGAAAGCTTCCATTGGAATCTTTCATGTTAGCTTTACAGAAGGTTCAGGGAAACTTACATGTAATATTCCATGAGGGCTAAATGGAACATTACCAAATAGCTTCCAGTAAGATTCCGGAAAGAATACATGCAATATTACAGAAAAGTTATTTGGAAGATTGCATTATATCTTGCAGGAAGCTTTCAGTAATATTTTGTGGAAGATTCCATCAAACTTCCTGCAGCCTTCCACGAAATGTTACAGGAAGAATATGTCAAAGATCACAGAAGGTTACCAGTAACTTGTCAGGAAGATTCCCTGTAAGCTTTCCGGAAGCTAAATGAAAGTTTCGGGAATCTTCCATGTAAGCTTTACGAAAGGTTCAGGGAAGCTAACATGCAATATTTTATAAGGGCTCAATGGAACATTACAAAATAGCTTTCAGTAAGCTTCTGGAAAGATTACATGCAATATTACAAAAACGTTATTTGGAAGATTGCATTATATTTTGCAGGAAGCTTCCAGTAATATTTTAAGGAAGATTCTATTCAAACTTCCTGCAGCCTTCCACGACATGTTACAGGAAAAATATTTCAATGTTTACGGAAGGTTACCAGTAACTTGTCAGGAAGATTCCCTGTAAAGTTTCCAAAAGCTAAATGAAAGTTTCGGAAAGCTTCCATTGGAATCTTTCATGTAAGCTTTACGAAAGGTCCAGAGAAGCTAACATGTAATATTCTATGCGGGCTAAATGAAACATTACAAAATAGCTTTCAGTAAGCTTTTGGAAAGATTACATGCAATATTACAAAAAAGTTATTCAGGAGATTACATTATATCTTGCAGGAAGCTTCCAGTAATATTTTGTGGAAGATTTCATCAAACTTCCTGCAGCCTTCCACGGAATGTTATAGGAAAAATATTTTATTGTTTACGGAAGGTTACCAGTAACTTGTCAGGAAGATTCCCTGTAAACTTTCCGAAAGCTAAATGAAAGTTTCGGGGAGCTTCCATTGGAATCTTTCATGTAAGCTTTACGGAAGGTCCAGGGAAGCTAACATGTAATATTCTACGAGGGCTAAATGAAACATTACAAAATAGCTTCCAGTAAGCTTTCGGAAAGATTACATGCAATATTACAAAGAAGTTATTTAGGAGATTACATTATATCTTGCAGGAAGCTTCCAGTAATATTTTGTGGAAGATTCCATCAAACTTCCTGCAGCCTTCCACGGAATGTTATAGGAAAAATATTTTATTGTTTACGGAAGGTTACTAGTAACTTTTCAGAAAGATTCCCTGTAAGCTTCCCGGAAGCTAAATGAAACTTTCGGGAAGCTCCTATTAAAATTTTTCATGTAAACTTTACGGAAGGTTCAGGGAAGCTAACATGTAATATTCCATGAGGGCTAAATAGAACATTACGAAATAGCTTCCAGTAAGCTTCCGAAAAGTTATATCCGAATGTTATTTGGAAGATTACTTTACATCTTGCAGAAAGTTTGCAGTAACGTTTTGCGGAAGATTCTATTCAAACTGCCTGCAGCCTTTCACAGAATAGTACAGCGAGAATGAAATAAAACATATTACATTTTAAATGATTGAAAATTTTTTATAATTGTGTATAACTTTCGATAAAGAATTTTTATTATTATTGATTTTAATTAATAAAAAAAACACAAAAAAATACGTTATTTTTTAAGAGAAAGTCGTTAATTTAATAAAATTTTATAAATTAAATAAATTAATTACAAAGTCTAAATATCTTTACAATGTTTTGAATACATGAATTTTATCAAATAAAAGATTTTTCCTCAAAAAAGCATAATATTTTGTATTCTTTTACCAACGAAAAATTAATAGTGATAAAAAATTTCTACTTAAAGTTACATAATTATAAAAATTAATTCATTTAATTTGTAATCTGCTTTTTCCGTATTTATATAATGATTCCCCATTAATTTTATGAATTAAAAATATAGTCTTTTTTCGTTAAATTAATGTTTAAAGATATTCTTTTTAATATAAAAAATTTATATCGTATTATTATAGGAATACGAATGAAATAGATTACAAATTAAATGATTAAAAATTTTAATAATTTTTTAACTTAAGATGAAAAATTTCTTTTAATATTAATTTAAGTAAGTAAATAAGCACACGAAACATCTTGTTGCTTTTTTAAAGAAAAGTCTTTAATTTAATAAAGTTTTAAGAAAGAGTATTGTATTATTTATTTAAGTTTTTTTAAATTAATTTATTTTAAAATCTATATAAAATGAATTTTTCGACTTCATATAGCATGAAAATGTTTGTGAGTGAATTATACGTAAGCATATGTACATATACATTGATCTGTATACATAAAAAATATTTAAATTTAAAAAAATAGTGTAATATATGCATGTACAACGTAATTCATAGAAAAAAAAAAATAATATGTTTGGTGGGGAATCGAACCACCAACAGATATCTTACAAGTCCGTCATCTTCGATTCGCAATTACGCCTGCAGGGGGATACACGTTAAATGGGCGTTTTGTCCCTAAGTAGTGAGATGATACCATACTTACTATATAAGTCGAACGTTGGCGGTTTTGAGTATGTACCCACAGCGCCTGCCTTGAAAATGAAAATGCGTCTTTATAATTATACGTAAATCCTAATATATGTGAATATGTATTGACGTATGAATATGATATAATAATATATAAAATAGTATGTTGTAAGTAAATATGTGTTTTTCACAACAAATATTTGTAAAATAAAAAATACAAAATAGAATGTTAAACAGAATCGTAACAAAATATCTTCCGAACGGTGAAAAAAGATAAAATTAACCAATTGATATTTGAATTGTTGGCTTCCCCAAAGCCTCCGGAAACCGTACACTAGAATTTTCCTGGAAGCTTCTAGCATTTTTTTATGGAAGCTTCCATGAAGTACTTTTGGAACCTTACGGCAATCTTCCCTGGAAGCTTCTTGTAAGATTCAAAAAGACCTTAGTGCTAGCTTCCATGGAAGCTTACTGATTTCTACCACGGAAGCTTCCTGGAATCTTCCATTGAATCTTTCTGAAAGAAAAGTGCGCGGGACATTTTACGCTTCTAGGAAGCTTTAATTAAAGCTTTCACGGCAGCTTGCATGTAAGCTTCTTGCATTATTCCGTGAAAGCTTGCATGAAGTACTTTTGGAACCTTACGGCAATCTTCCCTGGAAGCTTCTTGTAAGATTCAAAAAGACCTTAGTGCTAGCTTCCATGGAAGCTTACTGATTTCTTCCATAAAAGCTTCCTGGAAGCTTCCTTTGAATCTTTCTAAAAGAAAAGTGCGCGGGACATTTGTGGCTTCCAGGAAGCTTATATGGAAGCTTCCGGGAAGTTTCCGAACCTTTTATGGAAGCTTCGTGGAAGCTTTCCGTAAGCTTCAGTGCTATGTGGGCAATATACTGATTTTGGGTTATTAAAGAATTAAATAATTCTTTTATATGAATCAACGCCAGGCTCTTTACAGATCATTTGTTTTATTTACTATTCATGAATCTTGATTCAAATCTCCGACTCCAAAATGAAACATTGTCATTTGGAAAAGCTGAATGATTAATTTATGACTTGGTATAATTTGAATGCTATTCTTACTTTCAGCAGAAAGTAAGAATAGCATTTAAAGATTAAACAACCATTCTAAGATTTGAGTAAATACTTTCGTACTGAAAGAATGTTTAGGTGATGATTCGAATGATGATTCGAGAGATCATTATTATATAATTTTTAAATAGTTTGATTATATCACTAATATGCTTCTCTAGAAACGATTCCTCTTTCAAATATTTCTTGTGCTGATGATGAAGCATAAGGATACAGTACCAATTTTCAGCATATATGAAAAAAAGATAAATTTTTTGAATAGTTTCAAAATACTATAAGTAATGTAGAAGACAAATTCAAATATAATGAAAAACCATACCTGAAGAATCTAAGGATTACATGGATTGGCTTAAAATAATAATTCAATCATTACTATATTACTTTTAAATAGTTTGGTTATATCATTGATATTTTTTATTTATATTATAGGTTAGTAAAGTACACGTGGTTCATACGAAAATTATATATGTTGATAATTGAAATTCTGATAGATAAAACAACTTCATACCATACGAAAATCAATTATGTCAAATAAAATTTTGTATTATACACTGAAAAGACGATGGTAGAACGATTATGTCAAAAAACATAACCAATCACATTAAGAAAGCTGATGCACTATACTCTGAATTTGCGTAAATAATTTTTCAGTTTTGGTAGAATTTTTATACCACAACGTAAAGCTGTTGCGCCAACATAAAGTATACAAGTATATGGTGTGTGACAGACCGTCATCACGAGTGCTTTATATTAATATTTTGATGAATTATTTAAATGAATATTTAAAATGGATGCTTTTTTGTAACGTACAGAAACTTAATTATACATTTTATTATTTATCAATTCATTATCACATCTATAATAACAATTTTTACGTATATAAGCTTAGCATAACCTCATTTTATCAAATTTGAAGAAGAACGAGTTAAATTAAATAAGAGCAATAAATATTCCATCACCTTTTCAGTGTATAACTCATTGTGTGTGGAAACATTTGATAAATAATATTAATAAACGTGAGATAAAAAATAATAATTTTTAAATATAAAAATTTTAAAAGCACTTTTAAAATAAAATAATTAATAAAAGAAAGGTAAATTTTTTATATTCTTTATGATAATGAATAGTGATTTTTAATAACGGATTTTAAAAAAAAAAGTATTTTTTAGATAATTAAAAAAATTTTTTAATTGCTGATTATAAAAAAAGGTTAACTCAATAAATATTAAAATTTTTGTGTTATAATATTTTCATTTTTTATACAATGGAAGGATAAATATTCTTTGACTGATCTTTTTATTGGATTTAAAAATTGCACAAAACAGATTAGGGAAGTAATGGAATAATCTGATAAGATCAGGTAAAACATGTTTTTTTATTATCGCTCAATTTGGCCAGCTTGTCCCGGTCACGGGGTAAGTTGTTGTACATGTTGGGTTAAGTTAGCTTTTAATAATTACAAATAAATTATTAAATTTTCTATTAAAGTTGATAAAGCCTCATAAAATTTTATAAAATAAGAATTACAAGTTTTGTGAATATTTTGAGAAAAAGTTTTTTTCTCTCTGTAGATTCAGTTGAAATAATCAATATTTTCTTTTTTCTTTGATTATTTTTATAATTATGCACCATTGTATTAAAATAAAATTAATTAAAAATAAATTTGAATTATGAGCAAGATTTTGTTTTCAAACATACTAAGAAATAGAAAGCCAATGTACCTTGAAAAATTTTTGACAAATAACCTCAAAGCTGCATAAAAATTTTGAACAATTTTTTTAAAGTTTCAATATGAGTTTTCAAGCAAAAATTATAATGTGCCTTATGCTACATTATACACAAAAAGTAAAGGATATTTACCTTTGAAAACTCATCAGAAGAAAAACGATCATTATTAGAAGTTCGGATTAAACAATTAGATTTAGAGATTGTTGAAAATTTGTCATGTAAAAGTCAACTGATAAAACAAAATAAAACTTTGATTTTAGAAGAAAAAATAATTAGAGATTAATTAAAGAATATCAAATTTGAATGGAATTTACTGGGTATAACTGTTAAAATTCAACTAAACAAAATTCAAATGCATCATTTAATAAATCTTTTATTAATAATATTTCTGTCACTGCTTCTGACATAGCAATGTATTCAGCGAAAGTTGAATTTTTTGTAACAGTTTTCTGTTTATGAGTTTTCCAATAAACTACATTACCAAATACTCTAATGACAAATCCTGTTGTGGATTTCCTATCAATATAATCACCTGCGTAATCTGAATCGACCATACAATCTAATTTTTCTTTCTTTATATTATCATAATAAGTTAATTTTAAATCTTTGGTTTTATATAAATATTTCAGTATTCTTAAAGCATACTTAAAATGTGTTTCGTTGTAATAACTTTGATATCTACTTGAATAATTAACACTGTATGATATGTCAGGTCTTGTCCCTGTACTAATATATAAGATTTCGCCTATTAAATTCCTAAAGCTAATTCTTTCATCTATTTCAGTTGCTTGTTCAAGTTTTAAACTTGTCTCTATCGGAGTTTCATAGAGCTTTGCATTTCCTAAATGATATTTCACAGTCAATGATTCAATATATTTTTGTTGACTTAAAGTCATTACACCCTTTTCTTTATCATGAATAATATCAATTCTAATATATCCTGTTATTTTACCTAAATCTTTCATTGCAAATCTTTGCATTAATTTTGGTTTTATTTCCTTGATCTTGCTTTTATCTTTACAGCATATTAAAATATCATCTACAAATACCAACATATATATAGGATCATTGCCTGTGTTATTTACATATTAACAATAGTCATGATTGCTTCTAACAAAATTTAATTTTTCAACATAGTTATTAAACGTTTCTGACCATGCTCGTGGACTTTCTCTAAGACCATGGAGTGCCTTTTAGTTTACATACTTTATTTTCTCCAGTTTCATAACCTTTTGGTTCATGAATATAAACTTCTGATTTTACTGTACCATTGAGAAATGCTGTCTCAACGTCCATTTATTCTATATTAGTCCAGTAGAATTAGCGAAAAAAGAGCTAAAATTTAATGTAATTAGAAACAGGTGTAGACCACTAAAAATGGCTTTGTTGGATGATTAGAAATGAGACTCTGGAATTACCCTAAAAATTTGAGCCGTAAGGAATTAGTAAACAATGATTTAAGGTGCAAAATTCGTAAAAATCACTGTTTTTTTGAGATAGCTTGAAATCGTTTGCGATTTAGTATATGAAAATTATACTATTTGTAGGTATTTCAAAGACGATTAATTTGAGATGTCATTGATGGAAATCGGTTAATAAATTTTATGAATAATGATAAACAAAAATCGAAAATCGCGAAATTTTAAAATATTTGTCATTTGATAAAAAAAGGATGTAGATGTTTGTAATTCAACAAAAATGTGCCTTTTATTATCCTTAAGTTACCATAAAAATTTCATCAAAAAATATTAATTATTTTAGGAGATATTCTATTTGTTTATTAAAAATGGGTCAAATGTACATTAAAAAATTCACCCAAAAACGTCATCGTAGAGACTTTACGATAATCATATAAAATTTAGATATTAACGTAAATTTTATGAATTTGATGTGAAATCGCGTCCATTTTATTATTTTCAACCTGAATATGGCAAAAAAAAAAGGAAATTTTTTCTTAATGGTTTTTTAAATATTTTTACAATTAATGAAAATATCAATATAGGGATTTGATATTCTTATTACTGGCAATTTTCAGCAAATTAAAAAAAAAAAAAATGCCCTAGCTCCATTAGGAGCCGAGATAATTTTTTTTTTTAATTTGCCAATTGTTTATTTATAAATATTAAGGACTGAAATTTTTATCACAACTAGAATAATACTTGAAGTTTATGATTCCATTATATCAGGGATGAAATAAACATTTTGCAATGTAAAAATTAATATTTAAGAGGCGGTCGGAACCATTCGCCGCTTGGTGGTGCTGCGGTCAGGTGAGAAAAAAATATAAAATATTTTTTATACAGCAATTTAAAATTTACTGAAACAATAATATACTTTTAATCTTGTCATTTCCTCTAGCCATATATATGTAGAATAATTATTAATACTTATCTTGTTTGAAAAGTCTAAAATATTGTTATAAAGCGAAAAATGCGGCGCGAGGTAGAGCCGACGTAAACATTAGTATACATCATTCTTTAGTATTGCTCTCTCTGTCGTACTAAAGGAAGGTGCATGCATGTTTACATCGATCCTACTTTGCATCGCATTTTTCGCTTTATAACAATATTTTAGACTTTTCAAACAAGATAAGTATTAATAATTATTCTACATATATATGGCTAGAGAAAATGACAACATTAAAAGTATATTGTCGTCTCAGAAAATTGTAAATAACTGTATAAAAAATATTTAATAGATTTCTCTCACCTGACCGCAGCGCCACCCTATATGTAGCGGCGAATAGACCCGACCGCCTCTTAAGTAATCAAGATTACTACTAGTTAAACAGAGTAATTTTTCCTGCCTTGCAAGAAAATTGATCTGGCGAGTTATAACTCATGTTCTGATTAAAAATTCCTTATATCTCCATTAATTACGGACCGATTTTGACGTTTTTTTTTTAAATCGGGGTAGCGCGTGAAAATAATAACAACTGTTGTATTTGTTTTTGAAAAATTATTTATTTAACAATAATTATTGCAAAAAAATAAATTGTTTAAACATATTTTTTTAAATATTAATTTTAGCATAAAGCTTTAAAAATAAAGTTTGTATGTCTTAAAAAAATAAACAATATTTCATTTTAGTGTTTTCATGATAAAATCAATATTAAGTCTGGTAATTTGAAAAACAAATTGGAAAAAATTTTTGGTTTGGAATTTCAACATAAATTTATACTTTGTCATGAAAAATTCCTTATATCTCCGTTAATTACGGACCAATTTTGACTTTCTTTTTTTTTAAATCGGGGTAGCGCGTGAAAATATAACAACTGTTGAATTTGTTTTTAAAAAATTATTTATTTAACAATAATTATTGCAAAAAAAAAATTGTTTGATCATATTTTTTTAAATATTAATTTTAGCAAAAAGCTTTAAGAACAAAGTTTGTTCGTCTTAAAAAAATAAACAATATTTCATTTAAGTGTTTTCATGATAAAATCAATATTAAGTCTGTTAATTTGGAAAAAATTTTTTCCAATTTGTTTTCCAAATTACCAGACTTAATATTGATTTTATCATGAAAACACTAAAATGAAATATTGTTTATTTTTTTAAGACGTACAAACTTTATTTCTAAAGCTTTTTGCTAAAATTAATATTTAAAGAAATATATTTGAACAATTTTTTTTTTGCAATAATTATTGTTAAATAAATAATTTTTTAAAAACAAATACAACAGTTGTTACTATTTTCACGCGCTACCCGATTTATAAAAAAACGTCAAAATTGGTCCGTAATTAACGGAGATATAAGGAATTTTTAATCAGAACATGAGTTATAACTCGCCAGATCATTCGGTCATCCAAGTCAGATCATCGGTGATACAAGTACCACTGTACGTTACATGTGCTTTGTTCACAAACACACTGACGATCTCCGTCGCTAATTAGCATTAAAATGATAGCATAAATACAGCGACGTTAAATAAAATAAAAAAAAAAAAAATAAAAATAAAAAAAAAAAAAAAAAAAAACTCGCCAGATCAATTTTCTTGCAAGGCAGGAAAAATTACTCTGTTTAACTAGTAGTAATCTTGATTACTTAAATATTAATTTTTACATTGCAAAATGTTTATTTCATCTCCGATATAATGGAATCATAAACTTCAAGTATTATTCTAGTTGTGATAAAAATTTCAGTCCTTAATATTTATAAATAAACAATTGGCAAATTAAAAAAAAAAAATTATCTCGGCTCCTAATGGAGCTAGAGCATTTTTTTTTTTTTTTTTAATTTGCTGAAAATTGCCAGTAATAAGAATATCGAATCCCTATATTGATATTTTCATTAATTGTAAAAATATTTAAAAAACCATTAAGAAAAAAATTTCCTTTTTTTTTGCCATATTCAGGTTGAAAATAATAAAATGGACGCGATTTCACATCAAATTCATAAAATTTACGTTAATATCTAAATTTTATATGATTATCGTAAAGTCTCTACGATGACGTTTTTGGGTGAATTTTTTAATGTACATTTGACCTCTTTTTAATAAACAAATAGAATATCTCCTAAAATAATTAATATTTTTTGATGAAATTTTTATGGTAACTTAAGAGGAGGTCACGTATCTCTGTCCTTTTCTAATCGAAGAAATTTTTTTTTTACAAAAACTAATAACTTTATCAAAAAATGAAGAGAAAGCCGCATCTTGTATCAAAAAAAGCAATATTTTCTTTGATAAGAAAAAATTAATTTTATTGCTTCGTTCTCAAGAAAACCTTGAAAAACCAAATTGTCCAGCCTAACCTCTATGATTTAAGTTTTTCAAGGTTTTCTTGAAAACGAAGCCATAAAATTAATTCTTTCTTATCAAAGAAAATACTGTTTTTTTTATTACGAGATGCGGCTTTCTCTTCATTTTTTGCTAAAGTTATTAGTTTCAGTAAAAAACTCAATTCTTTGATTAGAAAAGGACAGAGATACGTGACCTCCTCTTAAGGATACTAAGAGGCACATTTTTGTTGAATTACAAACATGTACATCCTTTTTTTATCAAATGACAAATATTTTAAAATTTCGCGATTTTCGATTTTTGTTTATCATTATTTATAAAATTTATTAACCAATTTTCATCAATGACGTCTTAAATTAATCGTCTTTGAAATGCCTACAAATAGTATAATTTTCATATATTAAATCGCAAACGATTTCAAGACGGCTCAAATTTTTAGGGTAATTCCAGAGTCTCATTTCTAATCATTCAACAAAGCCATTTTTGGTGGTCTGCACCTGTTTCTAATTACATTATGCATTTCGACTAATTCTACTGGACTATATCTAAATTATTTACACAACAATAGCTTAATAAAATTTTTAAAGTTTGCATTTTTCCTACTGGAGAGTATACATTTTCTAAATATTCTTTTTGCTGAAAGCCTTTTACTACTAATCTAGCTTTATAAGAATCATCCGCTTTTCTTTTAAATATCCATTTAACATCAATTATTTTCTTATCTTTAGGTTTGTCTACAATAGTCCATGTTTTATTTTTTTTTAAACTATTAATTTCGGAATCCATAGATTTTTGCCATTCTTTACTTTCTGTGGAGTTTATCGCCTCCTCGAATGTATTCGGTACATTAGCGTTTACATAGTTTACATAAATATAATCCGTTATTGGGTTACCATATCTTTCTATAGGACTTTTCTTTTTCGTTGAGGTTCTCTCAACTTCTAAATTATCTTTTCGTTTTTTAAATCTTTTATTTACTTTGCCAGAATCATTATTTATTTTATTATTAGAATTTAAATTTTCACTATCATAATTTTCATTATCATTTATTTCATTTTCATCTACTTCATTTTCAGAATTTATTTTACTTTTACTACTTTCATTTTCTAAATTTAATTTATTGTAATTTTGATCATTTTGTTCAGTACAAATTAATTCTGTATCTTCTTCAATTACTTTCACATGTCTTGCATTTATAACTTTATTATCAATTAAAACTCTATAACCATTATGTGTATAGCCTACAAGTATACCTAGTTTAGCTTAATCGTCCCATTTACTTTTTCTTAATACTTCTGGTACCCTTACAAAAACCTTGCTTCCATATATTTTCAAATTTTTTACATCAGGTTTTGATTTTAAAAGTATTTTGTATGGAGTTTTATTTTCATATGTGTTGGCCATTGTACGGTTTTTTTACATAAGAAACTGTTTCCATTACTTCTGGCCAATACCTTATAGGTATTTTGGTTTCTCTTACTAAACATCTGCCTATGTCTATAGATGATCTATTAAATCTTTCAGTTACTCCATTCAATTCATGGACGTAGGGTGGACAAGGTAATAATTCAATTCCTTTATATTGTAATGTTATCTATAATAATAGGAAAATTTTTTGAAAATTATTTTCATCAAAAAAAAGAAAAAAAATATAAACATATTCTAGTATAAGTTTAGCCTGTAGAAAAGCCAAACTAGACAAATAAAAAATTTTTAAGAACTGCAGCCTTTGAAAGTGCAAGTGCACCATGGGGGGCCCGGCCGTCGCACCAAATGAATTCCCAACATAGAACGTGCGTATACGTATATATATATATATATATATATATATATATATATATATATATATATATATATATATATATATATGAATTGTATACTTTTATGCGAGTTCATATAAAATAAGTAAAAATTTATACAACTTGTATCAAAATATGAAACTTAATCCGCATACCTAAAGGTTCATGAATTTTTATTGTTATTTTCAAACAAGGAAAATACTTAATTAATTTATAAAAGTCGTATCTGCATAAGACAAATAATAAAACGTTCTTTCGTTCTTTTCTTTTAAAACAAAATTTAATATTTCTTTATATACATTCATAAAACGCCCGAAAAATAGTTTTCATAATCTTCATTTTTCTTTCTGTACAAGGAAAAAAAAACCAAAGATACTTGCAGCCATCAATACAGCTGAAAGCTATAAAAATTCCTTTGCCGAACAGATACGGAAATCTATAGTACTATCTATGTATATATATATACACACACGTGCACGACAACACTTGTAAGAAAAGAAAAATATTCATTTTTACAAAAAAAATATTTTTCTTATTAATGCATAATTTTATCACCATAAGAAATAAGTTATTACATATATCATTTTTTTTTATAATCATTAAAAACAACCAAATTTCCTTTTGGCAAATAAATTGAACATGCGAGAATTTTTTCACAGAATAAATGTATAAGCGAGATGGATTTCACCTTTATCTTTACGTCATTATTGTTGTATTATGTAAATGTTGCGTCTTATATTTGTAAGCGTATCACCTTCAGTCGGTAAATGCGTACTCGACCACACATACGATTCAGCAAATCAGCTGAGAAAGAGAGGCTCTAGTCGAGCTCAAGCAGTCTGTTGAACAGAGTCTAGCGAGCGCCATGTAGCGATAAAGACAAGTTCTTTACAATAGCATATGTAAAGTAAAGCTCAGCCATTTTTAACGTACTAGATTAATAATTACTGTACTTAAACATAATTAGAATATATATCAACCAGTTTAATATTATTAAATAAAAGTGTTTCCTTTCCGATCCTGGAACACAAAACCTCTCTTCCCAACATGGCAGCAGTCCGTGGTTGAAGGTATGCAAATAAAAAAACGTGGTTAAAAAGAAAAAATAAGATAACGTGGTTTACAAGAAAAAATAAGAAAACGTGGTAGAAAAGAAAAAAATAAGAAAACGTGTTTTAAAAGAAAAAAGAAGAAAACGTGGTTGAAAAAAGAAAAAATAAGAAAACGTGCTTAAAAAGTTAAAACAAGAAAACGTGGTTGATAAAATAGAAGAAACGTGGTTATTGAAGCAAAAACGTGGTAGACTATTTAAGTAAAGAAGATAACTAAAAGGCAAAAGTAAACTGAAAAATATATAGAAAAGTGAAAAGGAAAAATTATTGTTAACCAATAAAAAGAAAAAAAGAAGAAAATTAAGCAGAAAATACGTTTGATGCTAACGGATTAAAAATTAAAGCCACGTGGTCGCAAAAAGTCAGGATAGAAGAAAATTATTTTGAGGTTAAAACAGAGCACGTGTCTGAAAGATAAAAGGAAAGATAAGGAAAACAAGTGAATAAAAGGTAAAAAATAATAAATAATAAGAAGAAGATGGTGAATAATAATTTTGAAAAGAATAGACTACGAGAAAATTAAAAAAGGTGACAAAATAAAAAAGTTTGAAAACGTGAATTCACTAAGGAAATTAATAAGTGAATTTAATAAGATAATTAAAAGAAAGTTTAATGAAACAGACAAAAGCTGAAAATATAGTGCTCATTAAAGAAGAAAGAAATCGTTTAAGAAAAGTTTTCCTCAAAGAACTGAAAAAAGTGTTAAGTGCAGTAAAAGAAATTGATAAAAATATAAAATTAGAAAAAGAAAGAGAAATGGCTAACCAAGTAAAAATTGATCATGTTTATATTCCCATTTTTGATGGATGCAATTATTCAAGCTATTCAGATTACTAAATATTTTAGAATATAAAGAATGTAAAGAGCAAGCAATAAGAGTACTAACTGAAGCAGATAACCAAGATGTTTGGAAGAAAGCAGATTTAAAAGCTAAAAATATACTGATAAGCTCAATATCAGATAAGCAGTTAGAGTACATTAAAGAATGTAAGACAACATATGAAATGATGAGAAAGCTAAACAGCATGTACTCAACAAAATCTACAGCTCTACAGATAATATGTAGAAGTAAATTAGAAA
This sequence comes from Anastatus disparis, assembly GCA_017163975.1. NCBI lineage: Eukaryota > Metazoa > Arthropoda > Insecta > Hymenoptera > Eupelmidae > Anastatus > Anastatus disparis. Next base: position 1,366,094 of record JAFFSR010000017.1, on the reverse strand, counting down.
TAAAATTGAAGAATTATGTCAAAGTTGAAGATTTTTTTGTAGATTTTGAACAAGCCTGTAATAAGTTTAAAGCAGCTGGTGGAACTTTGAACGAGCAAGAAAAAATAAGATACATAATAAAAGCACTACCACCCAGTTACAGCTTTATTGGTGACTTTATAGGTGTCATATCAGAAGAGCAAAGGACAGTAGAATATGTAAAGTCCAAAATTCAAGAGAAAAATATATAACGCCTTGGTGGCGATGTAGAAGTTAAGTGCAGAAGGAGACTAGGATCTAGAAATAAAGTCAGAGACTATATAAGTTAGATGTAACTTTATTAGAGAGCCAATGCGACTAAGCGCAGTGGCTGGCGGAACAAGACTGAAGTACAAGCAAGCAGTCTCGAAGCTGCTTCTTCCTCGTCTGATATGAGCCTGCGCAGAGGCGTTCTCATGTATACGCTGACATGTGTATTGGTGCGCTTACAGCGCCATACGCATACATACAAGTGTGAGTGTCTCCACATCACTCCCCCCCAACAATTAAATTATGTTAAGGATAATTTTATTTACAAAGTTGCAAAAGGGTGCATATTTTTATATCACAGATAGGTTAACAATCAGTCTTTTTTATATGAAGTTAACAATAAAAAGTTGAAATAGGTTATAAATCGCATACAATGAGTTTAAAAAGATCGCATTAAAATTCGTATAAATGTTCGCATTGACATTAAAGTCTCATAAAAAATAATTATATAAAAGATCGCAATAACATTATGAATATCGCAGTTATTATCACAGCATAGTTATTAAAAGTACATAACAATTACAAGTGTTTAACAATCTTTTAAGATTTATTTATAGTTTTTTTGGCTAGAAGTCTTTATTACAGTGAAAACTGTTAATACTATTAGCTTTTTAGTCTATAAATCCTTTAGGATTTACATAAGATTTTTCCTTAGAGGATTCGCAAAAAATGCTTTATTGCAGTAAAAACTGTTAATGTTTGTTAGCTATTTATCGCTATTATTGATTAATTCACTTAAAGGTGCAGTGAAATAGATACTTTTTATACAATTGCGCTATACGCAAAAAATGGTACGCACAAGGAACAAGTTTAGTGCTTGTTGCGGATTGCATTAAGGTACTTGAGTATATTTACATATTATGCACTTATAGTGCTTTACTTTCAAGTATGAGCGCAGTTATGTACTACATTAGATTCGCTGTGAAATATTACAAAATATTTACATAATCGCAGAATTTTGCGCATTAGTTATTGCAGTCAAATGCACTATGACGTTGCAAGTTAATGTGTACAACTCACTTGATTATAATTTGTTGATAAGAATGGTTGGTGCATTATATAGTTTTTCAACTCGTCAAGATAATTATTACTTATTAAATTAAGTAGCATCAATTTATTATGATACAAATTGCTTATTGGCGTATGCTAAGTTGCATGAATCAAAAATAAGAAGTTGAATGTACATTATGAAAATCAAAGTGCATTATCAATATTATAATTAACTAATTGAAATTTTAAGTAGTGCACTTGACTGTTACGAAAATCTTACATGCGTGAATTTACTTTATGTTAAAGAAGAAATGCGTTGCCTAGAACGCAAAAGAATATAACATTATGACTCTACTGATAAAGAGTTAATAAAAAAGATGTAAAAATGTAAAAAAAAATGAAACAAGAAAAAATAAACTAGATAATTAACTATTACGCATTTACAAAAGTGTTAGTAAGAGAAGCTAGAGAATAGATGGAAGGACATTTTGGTTAGTTGTACTTAAATATTTCGCACAGAGGTATTCAATTTCTCCCAAATCTCTAGCGGTATTTAGCCTACGCTTTTTGTACAATTTCGAAGTGAGTGCGAGGCCTTTCGTACATATTTAACCGAGACTTGATCGCGAAACCTAACCTTCTTGTCTACTTCCCCATTCTCTACTGAAATAAAATTGATTTTATTTCTTTTTAGGATGTTTGGGATACATTTTTTCTTTTTAGGTGTTTTACAGAGAGAGTTAGCTGTGGATGAATGATAGAGGAAGGATTGTCTTTATTAAGGGTGGAAGTCTCTAAAGCTTCTACGCATTCCGGTGCATTAATAATTTGCTTACTTTGCGTTATTTCCGGAAGCACGCTTTCATCCATTATCCTATCGCTAGTCGCTTGAATGTCGCTGCTAACGCCGCGATCATCCCCCCCGGCGACAACTCGTCCATGTCATCATTTCTATATATAAGAAATACGGGATTCGGCAACAAAATCTGATTTACCGATATGAGATAGCTCTTGGCCATGTGTCCCGACAGCACAGGGTGCAGAGTCATTTTATGGACGAGTAGTCATAGAGAAGGAAAAAATACTTTTCCTAATTTATGCAAGGTGCAGCCCGAGAAAAATCCTCTCTTTGAATTTAAAAAGAAAAACGAATTTATATTCAGGAGGCGTCTCGCGCAATCAGATCGACATCCACGTGCTCAGCGTAAGAGACCTCCAGCGGTCGACGACTGATACACACAGAAGTCTCCCGGTGCGCAAGCGCGAATAACTAACAAAACGCATGCTTGACGCCGTCAAGCCGACCTCCCGGCGCTGGTGTAAAGGGCCAAGCACCGAGAAGCCTTCCTTCCCGCGCGAGTGAAAAATCAGAGAGAATCTCTCACGTGACCGACTACCCGATAAGAACAATTGTGGGTTTCTCGCCTATAACCACGTCAAAATAATATAGAAAAGACTCTTGGCACTCGCACTACTTTCAATAGTCCCCGTTTGAGATCCGGAGGAATCGACGAAGGAGCTTTCTTAAGCAATGCCAGCGCCTCGAGTTAAAGTGAGATTTTCTCACAATAAAGAAAAGTATATATATTTTAAAATATCTTAAAATTCTAGGACGGGAAATCCTCAATTGTGCACAGTTAAAGTTTTATATGTCAAAAGATATATGTTTAAAAATAAAAAAAAGAAATATATGTGTATATAGACAAAAATACAAATAAATAAGTAAATGAAAAATTAAATACGACACAAATATGTGCGACTAGTTTTATATTGTACTTCAGAGAATTTTAAGTAAAATTTTGTACTAACTTGAACTATACTAATGAGTCTGAAATCGGCTCTTTCGTTAAAAATTTTCGTACGCAAATATAAAATCAATGCTAGTTAGTTTAGAAAGAAAAACCGATTCCTCGCACTCCGCACTCGCTTAAAATTAAAATGATGTTCTTCCGTTGACCTTGAGGTAGTTGATATGTTTACAAATTTCGACCGTTTGACTTATTAAAAGTACGCGTTTGCTAGACTTGAAACTAGCCGTTTCTTTATCTTTAAAAGCAATATCGCGTGACTACCGATCAAAAAAGAAATTTGTATGCCGGACAAAATGCGTACATAAGCTATGACGCGTGTCTTAGGGCATAAAATTTACTATATAAAAATAATTTTTTAGTTTCTAATAAAGTGATGTACGCGAGAAAAGAAATTTTCCAACGCCAGACACAATGCGTACATAACCTATACGCGTGTCAACGGCGTGCTTTTTCACAAACGTGATAAATAAATTTCAATCGCGATTCACTTTAATATAACGGCCACAACACGCACTGCCGTGAACAAAGAAAAATTTCACGTGATTATGCGTATTAAACATAAATGGCGCCACGTGGCCGAAATTCTCTACAAAAAGGTTTTTTGTGCGAATTTTTGCACTTTAACACTTTTATTCGCGCACTCGCGATTTTCTATTAGAGAAAAACAAAACATATAAAAGAGAGTGCACTTTAGCAACTCTCGCTACCTTAAGAAGATGTACCACGATTCTCCGGACAAAGACGTTGAGGCAGATGCCGCAGAGAAACGTCTTCCACTTAGAGCTCGTAGGGGCCGTGCGATGCGTGCGTGCGATGTTCCGCCTTTCTAGTCCCAGCAGAGAGAAAGAGGACTCCTTGTGCGTGTGGATGAGCGACGAGAGCAGCAAAAACTCTGTGCTTGACCAGCAAACAGAAAACCCAAAATGGCGGAATTTCGAGGCGTCCCTCTTGGTCCGTCGCTTGGTTGTTAAAATGGCTGCCTGGTCGTCGCTGAATCCTTCAGTCGGGGTCACCAGATATAACGCCTTGGTGGCGATGTAGAAGTTAAGTGCAGAAGGAGACTAGGATCTAGAAATAAAGTCAGAGACTATATAAGTTAGATGTAACTTTATTAGAGAGCCAATGCGACTAAGCGCAGTGGCTGGCGGAACGCGGATTTCCACGATCAAATTCAAGGGGGTATTCACAACAAGGCCATGGACAGAACAGAACAAGTCAGCCAAGAGAAGAATCTTCTAGTCAACGTAACGACAACCGCAATGCAGAATCATGGGTAACGATGGTAAACCATAATGAGGTAAAAGAAACAGAAATGAATGAAAGTAAAAATGAAATAAACTGGCTTTTAGATAGTGGTTGTACTGACCATATAGTTATGATAGTTATTTTGAAAAATTTATTGTATTAAAAGAACCAGTTAATGTAAAATTAACAGATGGAAAAATTTTAAAAGCTACAAAAATTGGTAATATTATAACGTATTTTAAAACTTATTATTATGAAAAGAAAGTTGATCTTAAAAATGTCTATTATGTAAAAGAATTAAGTAGAAATTTGTTAAGTTTTTCTAAAATAACTGTAAATAACACAATTGTATCGAGAAATCAAACAGCAAAAATTTATAATAAAAATAGAGAATTAGTAGCTGTAGCAGAAAAAATAAATAATTTGTATTTAATGAATAGTTTTATTGATGAATATAGAGATGAAAATATTTATGCAAATACGGTAAAATTAACAGATGAAGAAAAATGGCATAGAGTATTAGGCCATGTAAATTTTCAATCTTTAAATGAATTAATTAATAAAAAATTATTGAATGGTTTACCAGATTAATTAGAAAATAATAATATGAAATGTGCAAACTGTATTCAAAGTAAAATGGCTAATGTACTGTTTGAAAATAAGAAAACTAGATCTACTGAGACTTTAGAATTAATTCATACAGATTTAAATGGTCCACACAGCACAGCTGGTCATAGTGGAGAAAGATATTTTTTAACGTTTATAGACGATTATAGTAAATGCAGTAGAGTTTATTGTATTGAAAGTAAATCTGAAACAGCAGGATGTTTTATAGAATACGTAAATTTAGTTGAAAATCAATTTAATAAAAGAGTAAAAAAAAAGCTACAATGTGATAATGGTAAAGAGTATTTAAATCAAGAAATTTATAAATTTATTAAATATAAAGGAATTTAATTATTACCTTGTCCACCCTACGTCCATAAATTAAATGGAGTAGCGGAAAGATTTTATGGATCAGCTATGGATATAGGCAGATGTTTAGTAAGAGAAGTCAAGATACCTATAAGGTATTGGCCAGAAGTAATGAAAACAGTTTCTTATTTAAAAAACCGTACAATAGCCAACACACATAAAAATAAAACTCCATACAAAATACTTTTAAGATCAAAACCTGATGTAAAACATTTGAAAATATATGGAAGCAAAGTTTTTGTAAGGGTACCAGAAGTATTAAGAAAAAGTAAATGGGACGATTAAGCTAAACTAGGTATACTTGTAGGTTATACACATAATGGTTATAGAGTTTTAATTGATAATAAAGTCATAAATGCCAGACATGTTAAAGTAATTGAAGAAGATACAGAATTAATTTGTACTGAACAAAATGATGAAAATTACATTGAATTAAATTTAGAAAATCAAAATAGTCAAAGTAAAACTGATTCTGAAAATGAAAATGATAATGAAACAAATGATAATGAAAATTATAATAGTGAAAATTTAAATTCTAATAGTAAAATAAATAATGATTCTGGCAAAGTAAACAAAAGATTTAAGAAACGAAAAGATAATTTAGAAGTTGAAAGAACCTCAACGAGAAAGAAAAGTCCTATAGAAAGATATGGTAACCCAATAACGCATTATGTATATACTATAAACTATGTAAACGCTAATGTACCGAATACATTCGAGGAGGCGATAAACTCCACAGAGAGTAAAGAATGGCAAAATGCTATGAATTCTGAAATTAATAGTTTAAACAAAAATAAAACATGGACTATTGTAGATAAACCAAAAGATAAGAAAATAATTGATGTTAAATGGATATTTAAAAGAAAAGGGGATAATTCTTATGAAGCTAGATTAGTAGTAAAAGGCTTTCAGCAAAAGAATATTTAGAAAATGTATACTCTCCAGTAGGAAAAATGCAAACTTTAAAAATTTTGTTAAGCTATTGTTGTGTAAATAATTTAGATATAGAACAAATGGACGTTGAGACAGCATTTCTCAATGGTACAGTAAAATCAGAAGTTTATATTTATGAACCAAAAGGTTATGAATCTGGAGAAAATAAAGTATGTAAACTCCAAAAGGCACTCTATGGTCTTAGAGAAAGTCCACGAGCATGGTATGAAACATTTAATAACTATGTTGAAAAATTAAATTTTGTTAGAAGCAATCATGACTATTGTTTATATGTAAATAGCACAAGCAATGATCCTATATATATGCTGGTATTTGTAGATGATATTTTAATTTGCTGTAAAGATAAAAATAAGATCAAGGATATAAAAACAAAATTAATACAAAGATTTGCAATGAAAGATTTAGATAAAATAACAGGATATATTGGAATTGATATTAATCATGATAAAGAAAAGGGTGTAATGACTTTAAGTCAACAAAATAGTACATTACGATACACGTGCTCTAAGTGGTCCTTTTTTACACGGCGTGCAGTTAGCACCCGAGTGCAGCGAGGGTGCTAAGCACGTCGTGTAAGAGGACCACTTCGAGCACACGTATCGTATATTATTTTATAGCACGTATGAGATAAATCCGCCACACGTAATCTATACTATAGAAAATCAATTTTAACGAAATCTATACGCTCTATGAATGATAATTCGTAAATAAAAACGAACGCTATATATCAAAAAAACTACGCACTGCACGAATGATAATTCGAAAAAAGTGAAAACTATATATATTATCAAAACTAAACCCTTCGCAAACAAATAAGAAAAGTAAAAACGGTTTTAAAAGCATTCTTAGAATGTGAAATTATTAATAATTATTAATGTCACTTATATTTTATTAATAATTAAATACAATACGCTAATAAAATCTTGCCGGTTATTCAGATTCATGTATACATGAATTAGACAAAGCAAAGCATTGTTCATGTATGCATCTCTCTCTTTCTCATTGTTAGGCTGTATACACTGTACACGCATGCGTGCTCACAGAGGTTTTATGTCTTTCGAGAACTCACGGCACAGTAAGAATTTATAAACTATAGTTCTCGTTTTCTTGATGCTTTCAATTCTTTATTAAAGTATTTATATTTTTTTGTTGATTTTCTACGTATTATTATGGGTGAAAAGATATTTCTACGTATTAATAAATGTACAAAGAGTGATTGTGACGCGTGATTTTGATATGATTACTTTTTCGAACAGTATAATAAAGTGTGAGATTTCTTACGGTAGTACTTTTTTACACAATTCAAAAAAGTTGTACTTAGCTCCCGCTAAATGGTGTAGAAAACGCGGATTTAGCTCACGCAGTGCTATGAATATATTTAATCATTAGCTGTGAAATATCATTTAAAAAATGCAAAGCTCTATGAAACTCCGATAGAGACAAGTTTGAAACTTGAACAAGCAACTGAAAAAGATGAAAGAATTAGTTATAGAAATTTAATAGGCGAACTTTCCCTATTAAAAAAAAACACGTGTTTTTGGCACGTGAAAAAAACACGTGTAAAATACACGTGTTTTTTACATGTAAAATTTGCGTGTTTTTTCACGCATATTTTTCACGTGTTTTTTTCACGTGTATTTGGCAAATATATTTCTCACGTATTTTTTCATAGCTTTTCGAAGAGCTTCTACCGTCTGGTCTCTTATATCTACGTCTTCCAGATTTGTGTAAGAGATGACAAAACTTAGAAAAACGCCACCTAGCGACTTAAATCGCTATTAATGATCGATTACGTCGGTTTGACTTTAAGTCACTAGGTGGCGTTTTTCTAAGTTTTGTCATCCCTTACACAAATTTGGAAGACGCAGATATAAGAGGCCAGACAGTAGAAGCTCTTCGAAAAGCTGTAAAACAATATGTAAAAAACACACCTGAAAAATACACATGAAAAATATGCGTGAAAAAACACGTGTATTTTACACGTGTTTTTTTCACGTGCAAAAAACACGTGTTTTTTTTTAATAGGGTTTATACATTAGTACAGCGACAAGACCTGATATATCATATAGTGTTAATTATTTAAGTAGATACAAAAGTTGTTACAACGAAACTCATTTTAAGTATGTTTTGAGAGTGTTAAAATATTTATATAAAACTAAAGATTTAAAATTAACTTATTATAATAATGCAAAGAAAGAAAAATTAGATTGTATGGTCGATTCAGATTACGCAGGTGATCATATTGATAGGAAATCCACAACAGGATTCGTAATTAGAGTATATGGTAATATAGTTTATTGGAAAACACATAAACAGAAAACTGTTACAAAAAATTCTACTTTCGCCGAATACATTGCTATGTCAGAAGCGGTGACAGAAATATTATTTATAGAAGATTCGTTAAATGATGCATTTAAATTTAATATAGATAGACCAATTAAAATTTATGAAGATAATTCTGGTGCGATAGCTATAAGTAAATTTGGTAATCTAACGAAAAATCTGAAGCACATTGAAGTGCAATATCATTATATTAATGAAAATTATGAAAACGGTGTAATAGATATTTTAAAAATTGAAACTGATAAAAATGTAGCTGATATACTAACTAAAGGTCTTTGTAAAGAAAAATTTGTTAAAAATAGAAAAGAATTAAGATTGATTTGAAAACATGTAAAAGCGAAATTGAATACAAAATAAAAGAAATAAAAGCCGCAAATTTAAGGAGGCGTGTTGTAATATGTAAATGTTGCGTCTTATATTTCTAAGCGTATCACCTTCTGTCGGTAAATGCGTACTCGACCATACATACGATTCAGCAAATCAGCTGAGAAAGAGAGGCTCTAGTCAAGCAGTCTGTTGAACAGAGTCTAGCGAGCACCATGTAGCGATAAAGACAAGCTCTTTACAATAGCATATGTAAAGTAAAGCTCAGCCATTTGTAACGTACTAGATTAATAATTACTGTACTTAAACATAATTAGAATATATATCAACCAGTTTAATATTATTAAATAAAAGTGTTTCCTTTCCGATCCCGGAACACGAAACCTCTATTCCCAACATTTTTATCCTATATGAAAATGTTATTTAAGAAAAACAATTCCCGTTCGAATAATATTCTATGATTTCCCAGCCTATACAGAACATGTGCACTTGTAGCATAAGGCACGTGCAAGCAATAAAAACTCGTCGCTTTTACTGTCTTGCAGGATTATCTGGCTTTCAAAATATTGAAAAGAAATTATTTCCTTAAAATATTATTTAGCTGCAATTGTTTTTCTTCCTTTAGAAAAATTATAAAAAAAAATATATAAGGCACTCAATAATTTGAGAAAAAAAATAGAAATGCGAAATAAAAAAAAACAAAATAAAAAAGGAACGACATTTTAGATTATATAAATATTAGTATAAACTTAATCAGTGCGATATAGCACTGAATTACATTATTAAGTAAGCAATATTGCAACTAGAATTAGTAAATGAAAAGGACGAATTTTTATTTTTAATTTCTGATAAAATCTTCGTATTATATAAAATATAGGGTTATAATATATCATTAAGTAGATCATTTTAATTACAATGTTTTTTAGATACGTAAACAAAAAAATAATTATTTAATTAACATTTTATACTTATTTTTAACAATTTAGAATAATTTGTAAAAGATTAAGAGACAGAGTTGTGTTGCGTTAAGGAAAGTGGTATTATCTTTTAAATATATCCCCTCTGTTGCAAGGGAAAATCAACGCACCCTACTCTTTCTCTCTCTCTCTTCGTCTTACACATAGATCAAGGCCAAGGTTCAAACTTAGGGAGGGCCTAATATCCCACTCTGACCTCTCGAAGGAAAATCCAAAGCCAATGACAGAATTAACTCGAGAAGGCGAAAAAGAATAATTTTTCCTAATTGAAGGAAAATTATTTTTCAATCTCTGAGTCATCTTATACTACGATGTAATGTAAAATTTTAGGGTATAAAAGTGCCTGATCGATAAGTTAACACACACTCTCTTAAAAAATTTTTCATTTTCAATTTTTCACTTGCCCGAGAATCATTCGCTTGGGATCAAACTAAAAGCTGTGCTTATTTTTGTCGAAGTTCATGTTATAATTTTTACTTTTAATTTTACTTCTAATTTCTATCTAAAAATTGTCTTGTATCATTGTTCATTTCGAGTTTCGATTATTACTTTAAAAATATTATGAAATTTATTGTATTTCCAATTGCATTGACTATTTTATTTGAATAAATTAAATTTTGAATTTAACTAACAATTTCTTTTCATTTTAAATTTTTTTTGAAAAAAAATAAACCTTTTATAATTAAAAAGAGAGAATATTGCAGCAGAAGGAAAATTGAGTATATACTTAGCGGAGACAAGCATACAATTGCTACGGTCGCTTTGTGAGAGATAGTAGCCTTGTTTGCAAGTTTCCATGCTTAATTCGATTTTTTCAATATAAATTTTTATTTCTTGTTTTTCGTTTAACTCTTTCATAAGTTCGAATTATTATCTCATCCTGTTTTTTTTTCATATTTACAAAATACAAAACAAAGAAAAGTAATTGCATAATAAGTAAAAATTCTAAAAAAAAATATTTGTATTTAATATTAAAGAGGAACTGCATATGATTATTATGGTCAGGGTTGCGAAAAAAGTAATTAAAAATTATTTGAATTACGAATCATTTTTGAATTTGTAATTAAAGTTTTATTTAATTAACAATTCTTTTTAAATTGATAATTAAAAATATTTTAATTAAAAAATCAAAATCTAATCGTGAATTGAAAAGGCTTTAATTAAAAAATCAAAAGAAATTCTTAATTAAATAAATTTCAATTAAGAAATCAAAATTTAATCGAGAATTGAAAGGGCTTTAATTACAAAATCAAAAGGAATCCTTAATTAAATAAATTTCAATTGAGAAATCAAAATGTAATCGTGAATCGAAAGAGCGTCAGTTATGATTTTGATTTGTGAATTCAAGGGCTTTAATTAAAAATTCCACAATTTCTTTTTAATTAAACGTATTGAGGAATTTTTATCATATATATGTATATAGAAAAACATATGTGAAAAACACCTGGGCTCATATATATGCAACATTCTATGTCAACCCACATGCACACATACAGAAAAGTTGATATATATATATATATATATATATATATATATATGGACATCCCATGTCGTTTCGCATGCATGCACGCACACGTTAATATTTATGGGATTTTTCATGTCAATTATAACGCACGCACACGCAGGTTCACGTATATGGGATATTTCATGTCAATTCGCATGCATACACACACACGTTAATATACATAGGATTTTTTATGTCAATTTAAAGGCACGTACATACAGGTTTATATATATGCGACATTTCATGCCAATGCGCACGCACACACACAGGATTATATATATATATATATATATATATATATATATATATATATATATATATATATATATATATATATATATATATATATACATGGGGCATTTCATGTCAACTCGTACGTACTCATAATCACAGGCTTTTATATATATATGGGACATTTTATGACAATACACACCTATCCGAGTTCCTTCAGGTTTACATATATGGGACGTTTCATGTCAATTTTCATTCATGCACACACGCGTTACCATACATGGGATTTTTTATGTAAATTTCAACGCACGCACATACGAGTTTATATATATGGGACATTTCATGCCAATGCGCACGCACACACACAGGATTATATATATACATGGGACATTTCATGTCAACTCGTACGTACTCATAACAACAGGCTTTTCTATATATATGGGACATTTCATGACAACTCTCACACACCTATCCAAGTTCCTTCAGGTTTACATATACGGGACGTTTCATGTCAATTTTCATTCATGCACACACACGTTAATATACATGGGATTTTTTATGTCAATTTCAACGCATGCACATACAAGTTTATATATATGGGACATTTTATGCCAATACGCACACACTCACACACACAGGATTAGATATTTGGGACATTTCATGTCTACTCGTACGTACTAATAATCACAGGGTTTTCTATATATATGCAACATTTCATGACAACTTTCACACAACTATCCGAGTTCCTTCAGGTTTACATATATGGGACGTTTCATGTCAATTTGCATTTATGCATACGAGCTTTTATATACATGCGACTCTTCATGTCAACTCATGTACGACCTGACAGACAGGTTTTTGCATATATATATGGTCCATTTCATATCAGCTTGCTCACGTTTACCCGCAATTTTTCTTGTTTATATATATATATATATATATATATATATATATATATATATATATATATATATATATATATATATCTAGGGGTACCCCCTGCTCGCACTGCTCGCCAACCCCCAGTTGTGCTATAAATATAACTATATATTAAACATTTAAATCATTTTTAAATTTTTAAATAATTTTTTTTTTAGTTTCGTTGATAATTTAGTATATTATTTGATATATCGTAATGATTTTGAGTTTTATAAGATTTATAGGATTATTTTGTTATAATTCCTTTTTTATATCTTTTTCTCATTTTAAACATTTTATGAGATATATCAAAAATTCATACTAAAATTTATAAATTTATTATGATATTGTAAATGAAATTATTACATGATCATTATATCATATTTTATTTAAAATTTAGTTATTTATATAACAAATAAATAAATAAAATAATTTTAAATTATTTTATACTTACTTATATTACATTTACCTGTATAGAATTTATGAATATGTTTTTTTTATTTATTGTTGTTAGTAGTTAAATTATTTATTTATTAAAATTTTTTTTAAATTTATTATTATATATTGAAATATTTATGATTTATTTTAATTTTTCATATTTTATTAATAATGTTAGCTAATCTTAATAAATATTTAGAATAAATTTCATGACTTTGATTAAAGTAATATTCTGCCATTGGTTCGCGTATTATTTTTTAATATTTCTTTCTAAACTATGTTAGGTACAATATCTCTGTTTTTCGATTCATTTTGAATATATATTTTATTTACATTTTTACAACGTGAAAGAGTTATTTGTGCTTCTATGTTATATTTGAATATTTTAGTTATTTTTAATCGCGTTTCATTACATAATCCATTTTTTATACTTAAATTTCGAATTAACATAATTATGGTATTCACTTTTAATTTCAGTTCGTGTGGAGGTAATCCTTCTCTTATGTTATTTAACATTTCTATTGAATAATTCAAATGAATATTATCATCCGTTTGATCTACACCTTTGTAAAACAAATATAAATAGTTATTAATCTTGAAAGTTATATAAATTTAAACATAAATATTAATATCAATTAATTTTAAAAGTTGTATAAATCAATACTATTAAAGGTTTATAATGTAAGGTGGTGTGGAAATCTGAATCCTCAACACTATATGCTTATTTTTATTTTAATACAATAAAATATTTATAATATGAACAAATTATTAAAAATCATTATGTTTTCAACAAATGAATTAATTATAGTGTTGAGGAATTGTAATAGAATTAATTTAAATTTATATTTATTAATTTCAGATAAACTATGTAAAAAATGGTAATAAGATATCTGATGAGGCACATGTTTTTCATTTTAAATATAATAAATTGTAATTTTATGCAACTACTTTCGAGTTTTCAACAAAAAAAATTAAAATTTTTATATTTTTATGTAATATTATACTTAAAATATAATAAAAAAATATAAAACTATATTATGCAATATTTGATGGTTCTAAAAGGTTGTTGGGGGGATTGTGGGGGTTGTGGGGGGATAGTGGGGGGCAAGAGGGGGGGTCAGTCAGGGTCTATGGGGGGGTGTGGGGGGACGTGGAGGGGACGTGGGGGGGTAATGATCGATAACATAAAATAACGTAAATTTACGTTATTTAATTAATAAAAATCATGTGGGGGGGCTGTGGGGGGGGGGATGTGGGGGGGCACCGACTGAATTTTGGTTCATATAACTATATAATATAAGGAGATATATATAGATATCGCCCATTCTTTGTGAAATTAGTAGACAAAAAATTTTTTTTTGCTAAAAATATGTAAAATGTTTCTTTTTTGTATTCTGGACCACTCAGAATGTTTTTAGATATTTTCAGGGACTAGTTTCAGAGCTACAAAGCTTCAAAGTTGGGCTAAAATCATATTTTTGACATTTTTGACTATTTTCAGGCTTAAGAAGGGGCCAAAATATCTGTCTTTGTCTAATAGCGTTTTTCATCATTTATGTAAACACTATCCGGTATAACAAGAAAAAAATAGCAGCCCCCGCTAGATATTAGTATAATAAGTAAATTTTGTAATAACAACCAAATTTTTGCACTGCGTAGTTTTTGAATAATTAGAGACCTACCAAAAAAAGATAGGTTATATTCTAGATTGCGAGTAGGTCTCTAATTAGTCAAAAACTATGCGGTAAAAAATTTGGTTGTTATTACAAAATTTACTAATTATACTAATATCTAGCGGGGGCTACTATTTTTTTCTTGTTATACCGCATAGTGTTTACATAAATGATGAAAAACGCTATTAGACAAAGACAGATAGTTCGGCCCCTTCTTAAATCACTCATTTGGGTTGCATTTAAGGAATACATTACTGAGAAACTTTTTTCTTTAATGTATTCTAGATTTTCAGAAAAAAGTTATTCCAATGTGCTAATGTAGCTATCCGCTGAGCTAAAACTATTTAAATCATTGAAATACAAGTTTTGGGTTTTCGAACCAAGATATCTGGTCAGCGAAGATCATCGGAGTAGGTTATAGATGTACAAATATACCTTAAAAATTTCAGAGTGGTGCGGCTTCTTGTTTTTTTTAAAACAATGCAAATCCAACTAAAAATCATGAAAAATGTGATTTCTAGCTACAGTTACTCATTTAAATGTCAACTTGCACTTATCTGTTGCAGATGTCCCTTTGTAAGTATTCATAGAAATAGTTGTAAACTTAACAAATATTTTAAAATATGGAAAAATATTTTCTGAAAGGTTCAGAGTGGACCAAACCTTTGATATATGCCTATAACCTTTTTCTAAGATGTGTCAGTTACACGATCAAAAACTAAAAATGCAGTTCTACCTATATGTCGGAACTTTTTCTGTTAATTCATGAGAATCTTGTTAATTATTAGGTAATTCAAGTCCAACTGATTTCATCTACTGTGATATTGATTTCAAAATTGCACTATACTGATCTTCAACGAACTGACCAAGAGAGGCTACAAGCTTTGGGTCTCAGATCCTGCTGGAACTTTATGATAAGTTTTGGTTTGATACAACTAAAAGAAAGCTATAGCCTTAGAGTCTAATGCTGAGCAGTTTCCAAGTTAGAGCACATCACTTATTTCATATTTTTTTAAATTTTCAACTAACTCTTAAACAAAAATTTTTCACTTTGATACTAAAAATTCTTTAAATGTAATTTATTTTCTTGCTATTGTTCTTCCTATTAATTATTAAATAACTGTACATGATTGACACAATGATTCATATAATAGCTTACATGATTTTTACATTGTTTGTTGGCAAATTTTTGTGAAAAATTTGCCAACAGAATCATCATGTAAAAATCATGCAAGTTATTATATAAATCATTGCGTCATGTTTGTAAAGTTATTTAATAATTTGTCTAGAAAGTAAACTGTCAGGTAACTCGACCATTTTATTAAACTTTTTTGTTTAAAAATTTTGCATGAAATTGAATCTGTTCTTTTATTAATAAATTATATTGATTTCAGGTATAAGGAGAATAGCAAGAAAATAAATTACATTTAAAGACTTTTTAGTATCGAAGTGAAAAATTTTTGTTCAAGAGTTGGTTAAAAATTTAAAAAAATATAAAATAAGTGAGCTGCTTTAACTAGGAAACTGCTCAGCGTTAGACTCTGAGGCTGGAGCTTTTTTTTAGTTATAACGAACTAAAACTTATCATAAAGTTTCAGCCAGATCTAAGACCCAAAGCTTGTAGCCCCTCCCGTTGAGATACAAAGAGACACGAGTTTAGTTATATATCACTGACAATAAGAAAAATTAAATTAAATAATAATATATATCAATCTCTATTATATGTTGATTGTAAATATTTTTTAAAATTAATTTCAAGTTCCTATACACAATTAAATTTAATTATTGCTATCATATCATGAGATTCAATGACAAATTGTCTGAAAATGTAAATTATGATAATCAATTTTCATAGAATTTTGTTTGTTACTAATATAAAAATAATAAATTACATTTAAAAAATATAACAAGGATTAGAATTAATGATTTTCTGAAACTAAACTTAATAATATACATCAGTATAGATACTTTAATCTTAACGAATCTCATTGAATGGAATTTAAGTCAGTGTGTGTTATACACTGAATCTATAAAAGAATATTATCATTTACCTGTTATATACATCTATATTATAATATTATTCACCTGCGGCGTTATAAAAAGAATACTCGTTCACCCTGGACTTATACTAATTATTACCTGTAATTGAAAAAAAAATTATTACAAAGCATCACTTTTATTATTTAAAGAAATCTTTTTCAATTGGTGAACATGAAATAAAATAAAAACTTATCTGACTCATCGTCTCCATAGTCTGATATCCAATACAGGAACTACTTAAACAAGGTAAGAATCATAAAATTGAAGATGAAAATGAAATTTTTAATAAACAATATAAGTATAATTATATTGAATAAATATTGTCTACATAATAAAAAATAAACTAAATTCAAAAATTTAAACATTTTTCCTTAAGAGCATGACGGAGTCCCCCCCTTCTCAAATAGTCTAGTAATATTTTAATTCCAAGTATACGTACAAACAGTACCCTATTGAAAATGTATACGTTTTTCCAATACGTATTTTTACTACGTATCATAATTACATAACAGAATCACGTAACTCCATACGTAGCTAAGTGTTCGAATTTGTGACATAATTCTTATACGTATTTATTTAAAAAATACGTAACTTTGATACATTTTTATTGTAAAAGTACGTTATTTTTAGACCTATATATAGTTAAAATATGTATCCTCTATTAGCATATTTTAAGTGCATATAGGTCTAAAAATTACGTACTTTTACAAGAAAAACGTATCAAAGTTAAGTATTTTTTAAATAAATACGTATAAGAATCACGTCACAAATTCGAACACTTAACTACGTATGGAGTTACGTAATTCTATTACGTAATTGAGATACGTAGTAAAAATACGTATTGGAAATACGTATATATTTTTAGTAGGGTACGGTAAATCGAATTTTTTCATTACAGTAAGAAAATTTGTGAGTTTAAACTTGAGTGCGGAAAACTAAAGAAATTTACCAAAATACTAGGAATAAAAAGCTACTTGCAATCTTTTAATAAATAGTATTTTGAGGTAAATTTTATCGAGTTTTATGTCTCATTTCCATTCGAATCTTATAAAAAAATAAAAAACACAATTGATTTCTTATTTCACTAAAATAATTCTCTTAAGAGGAGGTCACGTATCTCTGTCCTTTTCTAATGCAAGAATTGAGTTTTTTACAGAAACTAATAACTTTATCAAAAAATGAAGAGAAAGCCGCATCTCATAATAAAAAAAGCAATATTTTCTTTGATAAGAAAGAATTAATTTAATTGCTTCGTTTTCAAGAAAACCTTGAAAAACTTAAATCATAGTGGTTAGAGTGGACAATTTGGTTTTTCAAGGTTTTCTTGAAAACGAAGCAATAAAATTAATTTTTTCTCATCAAAGAAAATATTGCTTTTTTTGATGCAATATGCGGCTTTCTCTTCATTTTTTGATAAAGTTATTAGTTTTTGTAAAAAAATCATTTCTTTGATTAGAAAAGGACAGAGATACGTGACCTCCTCTTAATGTACTCTAGTGCGTACAAGTCATTATGTTTGTTTAAATAATAAAATTAAAAAGTTATCAATAAAAAAAGCAAAAATTGTTTCCAACAGCTCCGACGACCCGTGAAAGGTTTTAAATATATTAAAAAAATTTGCATGTTATAATTAAAATATAGACAGGATTATTGAATTCTTTATTTACAGTATATTTAAAAATTTAACATCGATAAAAAAATGTAAAAACATAGATATAATAATTAATCAATTACTGTTACTTTAATGGAGTCTACTGAACTAGAAAATAATTTGCATTTTACTTTGCCATTTGCTATTGGACTGATAAAATGTTGCTTTTGTAAGTTTTTCACCCTATTTCTATTTTTAAAACGATTCTGCAGTTTTTTAAAATTTTTATTGTAATCTGATTCTGGCGAGTAAGCAAAATCAACATTTGTATAGTTTCCTTTATTTTTCAACCACTCGTACAATGTAACTGCATCCAAAATTTGTTGCGTTGCTGGAAGTGTGAGACTTGCTTTAGCTGCAGCTCTTTTAACAGAATCACCTACTCCGGCACATGCACCTTTACCATGTGCAGTTGGAAAAAAATGCCACTCTGCAGATATCCCAAAATCATCACTATGATAATAAATATTTAAAATGTTCCAAAATTCTTAAACTGCTGAGGGACTCCGTCAGTAAAATATTAAATATTTTTCAATTCTTTGAAATTTTCTTTTAAATATAGAATTAGTAGTTGCTGATAAGTATAAACTGCTACAGTATTGTGACTTAAATTATTTGAAATTACTACAAATGCTTTGCCTGACAATTGAGTATGTTCCACATAATAAATATATGTAACAAATACTGTCGCCTGGTCGTTATTCCAGTAAAACCCAGGTGGAGCGTTTTGAGCAACCAAAGCATAATTCTCTGAAAAATCTAGGCATACCATAATTTCATCCTCTTTCAATTCATTTTTTTAATTTTTTAAAATATTCAGATTGTGCTATTGAAATAAAAGCATGTGGCTGTAAAGCTTTAATTTTATCACAAAATGATGGAATGAAATCATTTACGTCCTCTACAATATTTTTTAAAATGGCTCTAGGAGTTAACACCCATTGTGCATAGATAACTTCTTTAATTTCTTTTTCATCAAAAATCATGGTCAAGTAAGACTCTAAGCGTTGAACACCAGGACATTTGTCGCAGTCACCAAAATAACATTTGTATGCCATCGACATTTTATTTTTATTACAAATGATAAATTGCAAAATATCTTTATATGTCTTAAACTGGTGAGAATAGCCTTCTGTCATTTTTTCTAAATTACAACCTACAAAAGTGTTTTTTTTTCTTTTAATTAATATTATAAAAATTAATCCGAGTAAAAAATGTTGAAAATAAATTGAAAATATCTGATATCATCAACTTGACGTTTTGATGAATTGAACAAACACATAAAGAATGTGTACCACTGCTACCAGCTAATACACAACATTTAGGTTTCAATTTGGCAAATGTAGAAAATCCTATTGAAATATCAGATAAAAATTGATTACAAAATAATCTGTACAACTCTTTCAATGTACAAAGCAGAAGACGTTTTTGATCATAAACAATGTTGCCCTCTTCATCCTTGTACTTAACACAGTCTTTTTTTCCAGGTAATATATAGGTATTTTCTTCACTTGTATAAAAATTTATTACATTTTGCTTAGTTGTTTCAGAAACAAGATTTCCTAAAATTATTTTTAATTGATATTAATTTTTACCAGGATAATATTCAACCAATTATATTTTATTTTAATAATTATTGCCAAAATTTAATTGTACTTCATTTATATAACAAATTGAAATGTTCTATTAAATTTATTTAAATTATGTTTCATTTTTTCACCTATTATTTTTTTATGAATATCAATTACCTTTTTTTATAGATGGTTTTGCTAGAGGACCTGCTTCAGTTTGCAATTTTTTTGACATGTTAATCAAATAATTTGTAGTACCAAAATGTTTTTTTATTTCATCATATGACCAAGTTAATGGTAGCAGGGTCAGTATTTGGACTTTTTCTATTTTATGTGTATCTGTACTGTGGTATTTCATCTTTAAATTCTCTAATAAATCTACAAACATCCTAAAATCTTTTACAGAAACCTCTACTTCATCTTCGTTGTCATGTAAAAGTTGTTCTACAAGCATTGAAATATCTGATGTATCTTCTGGTGATTCTGTATTTTGGGTGCTATCTATAGAACAACTAAAAGATATAAAGAAGTATTTGAATAAAAATATTAAAATTGTAAAAATATTTTACATAAAGAACATTACATGGTGATGTTTCAGTTGAAAAGCAGACAGTATACATTTTTATCCTACATTTATAACAAATTCTATCATCAGGTGTTAATGGAGGTTCACAAGAAAATTTTTTAGTGAATTTCTCCAAGACTTGTTCTGATATTTTACGCAATGACTTTGCTGAACAAATCTCTTCACTGGCGAATGGCTTTCTGCATCTATTATAAGCTATACGTCTTTTCTTTTCTACATGGACGATTTCGGTTTCGTCAAGTGACATTTCCTCGCTCGACATTGTTTTGTAACCAATAATTAAAATCAATTATAAAAAAGTGAATAAACGGAGTCGAATATCAGACAGATCTACTGCAACGAATCCGAATTGCATATAAATTATTAAAATGAATAGAAAAATTGTTAATTAGATTCGGTCGGTAATGTAGAGCAATATTAATATATTAAAAAAAAAAAAATATATACAGTAATTAGAAAAATTCATTTTTTAGAAAAAAGCATTGAAAAATAGATAACGGAATTTTCCATAAAAAGATTTCCAATGAAATATTAAATTTTTTAAATTGTAACAATAATTCAAATTTAAACGAAAAGCCCGCCGTTGGCCGGTCCGCGTGTTCGAATCTCATTCGCCGAGGGGCCAGGTGTGAAGCGCAGCGCTCCTTGTCTTTCATAATGGGTAAGAAAGAGAGGCAAAGAGACGCGATGCTAACGCGTTGATACAACATTACACTTAATTCAATCAATTTTTTCGAGCGTATAACTTAATAAAAAAGGGGTCATTAAAGAAATGATTCAATATGAACATTATTTTTGATTATTAGAGAATTTTAAGAACTTAAATTAATTAATTTATACAGTAATTATTATAAAAAAATATACAATTCAAACAAATTTTGAATCTCTAGCGTAGACGGGGCTTTCAGAATATCTAATTACTTGCAAAGACTTAAAAACATGGTTAATTAAATTAAATGATAAATTTTAACAAGGAAATAGGATAATTATATTATGTGACTTTTTTTATACAAGATAATGAATTTTCTATGAGTAAATTAACATCTTAAAAGAAAGTTCATAGTGAAATAGTATAACTATTATCTAATGCAGTATGTAGATGGGGGTATCCAGATACGCTAGGAACAAGTACAAAGAGGTCTCTGCGCATATCTACATGACAGCCTAGGTGAGTTAGATTATCTAGATAACCAATTGAAGAAGAGGGGATCAGTGAGCTCGGGCTCACGGAGCGCGAGGATCTCGTTCTCATTGTCTCTCGTGCCGCCTACAGTATAAATCTGAATAGATTAAGACTTATTTTTTTTTTCTTTTTCGACTTGTTAATAATCCAAAGTAAGAAGGAGACGTAATTATATTATTTTTTTCGTTTGTTTTTCTTAAGACTCTTCTCTTTATTAAAAATAAAAGTGCCACCTAACAAGTTATAAAGACTTAATAAAGATTCTTAAGAATTTTTTTTCTTTCGCGACGGAAATTGGATTCATATAATTTTTTTTATTTTTATTCAATAAGTAATCCTGCGTCTAAGTTATCTTTTTGCAGGATTACTTGAATTAATCTATTAGAAAAAATAGAGTCGGTGTCAACGCAGTGAGTGTATACTAACCAATATATTTAACAAAATTATATTTCTTTTGTACTAATAAGGGGAAAGACTAGGCCTTCGGCCGAAAATCCCCGAGTGGTAGTTTTATGATTTCATAGAACCGCTGCGCATTGCACGAAAGCCTGATGGTGATGGATGTAAAAGGGTGCCGAAAAGCTGCCCTTATCCAGTGGACACCACGAGCATTTTATGCCTGGTGATGCACCGGTTATCGTACACCAGGGATTAAGGCTATTTTTTTTTGTTACAGATTATGTCCTCAGCAAACAATAAGCACGACCTATTTATATTGGAATTTAGCGATATAGCCAATTAATCATAAAGCCAAGAAGAATCGAGAATGGTTTTTTCCTTCTTAAATACAATTAAAAGATATTAGTTTTTTTTATTTTTTTTCATTTCAAAGCTTTATTTATCTTCTCTTTTACTATTCAGTTTTAATATTTTATTTGAAATTTCTTGTTTAGATCTTTGAGTTAAAGTTTCAAGTGATAAATTTTTATATAACAAATCAGTAATAGAAATTTTTTTTATATTGATTGATAGATACACATATAAAACGACGGATTTTGTATTGATATAAAAATAAATGAGAACAATTTTGTAAAAGATGTCATATACATGAACATCTCAAAATAAAATATAGTGTTGTTTATTTCACACACCGCCTTATGTCAATTTTATGTGGGTCTTAAATTAAATGTCATGTTGCATGCTAATATGTGCTGTCTAAAATATAAAGTTATCAAAAGAAATTTTATGTAACTTCAAAAACGAACCCAACGGATATTGCTGAGTCGTAAAGTCGGCGAGTATACTAACTTTACCAGAAGAAGGCAAGATTGGTCTCATTCTTTTGCTGCTTACTTAAAATTTATTGTTTAAAAAATAATCGTTATACATATATATATATATATATATATATATATATATATATATTCTAGTAAGAAAGTAATAAGGTAAGATCAAGTAATAACACGAAAATTAACTATAAAATTCAACTTTCCCAATCTTGCTATTAAATTCTTAACATTTTGACGTTACACTACATCAATTTCATCAACACGAGTATTTGTAAGATATGTAATATTCGACTATTTATAAAATTAAAAAAAATGCTCACTTAATTTTTAAATTAAAAAAAGCATAAATAAAATATTGATGATTACATTAACTTATATAAATTTAATTAAAAAAATAATACCGTTAATACTGTTTATATAAAAACTGAGTGCTGAGTGTTGAGTGTCGACTATAAATTCGAGCCTTATTCTGAAACTTTTCTTCTCGAGCAATAGGTTCATGTGTAAGTGGAACTGTATACTCATTAGAAGGAGAAAGAATACTATGAGACCCTTTGTCTATCTGTTTGTAATTACACTTGCGCATATGCAAGTAAAAAGAGATAGAGAAAAGTCCTATTGCATTCTTTCTCTTTCTAACGAGTATACGGTTTTTTACTTAATATTTATTATATTGACAACAAATTTCTGTTAGTAATTGTGGATTATGTAAAATCCCTGTTATTAACAGCCTGCTTTTTAATCTTGGTATTCGTTATTTACATCAATAATGTATAAAAAAATTCCCAAAATAAATATAATATGTAAATAAACAATACCAGCCAATTATCGTTTATTGTAAATATGTCTTTGTAAGTATTGCTTGTTATTTTTAATTTAAAATGATACAGTACCCAATAATTAAGTAATTATACTAATATAAATTTTCTCAGATATACTTTAAATCACGTAAAATGTTAAGAGAAGATTTATTTATGAGTTATTTTCAAGAAAATTATACATATTGACATAACTGTAAGTCATTTGAAGCGGGTTCTGGGAGTTTAAAGAAAACATAAAAAAAGGAAGTTACATAGAAAAAATTCGTGCAGCTATTACTAATGAAGTAGATGGAAGTAGTTCCTGTATTGGATATTAGACTATGAAGACGATGAGTCAGATAAGTTTTTATTTTATTTCATGTTTACCAATTGAAAAAGATTTCTTTAAATAATAAAACTGATGCTTTGTAATAATTTTTTTTTTCAATTACAGGTAATAATTAGTATAAGTCCAGGGTGAACGAGCATTCTTTTTATAACGCCGCAGGTGAATAATATTATAATATAGATGTATATAACAGGTAAATGATAATATTCTTTTATAGATTCAGTGTATAACACACTGACTTAAATTCCATTCAATGAGATTCGTTAAGATTAAAGTATCTATACTGATGTATATTATTAAGTTTAGTTTCAGAAAATCATTAATTCTAATCCTTGTTATATTTTTTAAATGTAATTTATTATTTTTATATTAGTAACAAACAAAATTCTATGAAAACTGATTATCATAATTTACATTTTCAGACAATTTGTCATTGAATCTCATGATATGATAGCAATAATTAAATTTAATTGTGTATAGGAACTTGGAATTAATTTTAAAAAATATTTACAATCAACATATAATAGAGATTGATATATATTATTATTTAATTTAATTTTTCTTATTGTCAGTGATATATGACTGAACTCGTGTCTCTTTGTATCTCACCAGAAGGGGCTACGAGCTTTGGGTCTCAGATCTGGCTGGAACTTTATGATAAGTTTTAGTTTCCAAGTTAGAGCAGATGACTTATTTCATATTTTTTAAAATTTTCAACAAACCCTTGAACAAAAATTCTTCACTTTGATACTAAAAAGTCTTTAAATGCAATTTATTTTCTTGCTATTCTTTTTATACCTGAAATTAATATTATTTATTAATAAAAGAACAGATTCAATTTCATGCAAAATTTTTAAACAAGAAAGTTTAATAAAATTGTCGAGTTACCTGACAGTTTACTTTCTAGACAAATTATTAAATAACTTTACAAATATGACACAATGATTTATATGATAACTTACATGATTTTTACATGATGACTCTGTTGGCAAATTTTTTACAAAAATTTGCCAACAAATAATGTAAAAATCATAAGTGATGTGCTCTAACTTGGAAACTACTCAGCGTTAGACTCTGAGGCTATAGCTTTCTTTTAGTTATATCAAACCAAAACTTATCATAAAGTTCCAGCAGGATCTGAGACCCAAAGCTTGTAGCCTCTCTTGGTCAGTTCGATGAAGATCAGTATAGTGCAATTTTGAAATCAATATCACAGTGGATGAAATCAGTTGGACTTGAATTACCTAATAATCAACAAGATTATCATGAATTAATACAAAAAGTTCTGACACATAGGTAGAACTGCATTTTTAGTTTTTGATCGTGTAACTGAAACATCTTAGAAAAAAGTTATAGACATATATCAAAGGTTTGTTCCACTCTGAACCTTTCAGAAGATATTTTTCCATATTTTTAAATATTTTTTAAGTTTACAACTATTTCTATGAATGCTTACAAAGGGATATCTGCAACAGATAAGTGCAAGTTGACATTTAAATGAGTAACTGTAGCTAAAAATCACATTTTTCATAATTTTTAGTTGGATTTGCATTGTTTTAAAAAAAACAAGAAGTCGCACTACTCTGAAATTTTTAAGGTATATTTGTACATGTATAACCTACTCCGATGATCTTCGCTGACCAGATATCTTGGTTCGAAAACCCAAAACTTGTATTTCAATGATTTAAATAGTTTAGCTCAGCGGATAGCTACATTAGCACATTGGAATAACTTTTTTCTGAAAATCTAGAATACATTAAAGAAAAAAGTTTCTCAGTAATGTATTCCTTAAATGCAACCCAAATGAGTGATTTAAGCCTGAAAATAGTCAAAAATGTCAAAAATATGATTTTAGCCTTATAACTTTGATTTATAACTTTGAAGCCTTGTAGCTCTGAAACTAGTCCCTAAAAATATCTAAAAAAATTCTGGACCACTAAGAATTTTTTTAGATATTTTTTTATATATATATATATATATATATATATATATATATTTATAAAGATAAGCTTATAAAAATAAATATTATATGCTCGAAATTACAAGAACAGAAAAGTAGGTGAAATTTTGAGTTTGAACTGAAATACGTACAATTAAGCTTCATTATAAACAAATATTCTATAACTTGTATTTTTATGAAAAGTTCATATAAATAATGAAGGTTATATTATCAATTACTTTTTTGAAAAGAGGCGTTCCATCGCTATAATAACTATTTAATTACAATTTTCTGATTATTATTATACACATAATCTTTTGTATGGTTTACAAAGAATACTGCAGAAGCTTATTAGAGTTTAAACTGTGGGGACATCCACTTATCTATGTATGCGTACGGCGCTGTAAGCGCACCAACACACATGTAAGTGCGTACATGAGAACGCCTCTGCGCAGGCTCAAGTTAGTCGAGGAAGAAGCAGCTCAGCGACTGCTTCTCTGTACTTCAGTCTTGTTCCACGAGTCATTGCGCTTAGTCGTACTGGCTCATTTAATAAAGGTCCAATTAATCTTACCTTGTGACTTGTTTTTTACAGTCCTCTCTCCTGCCTTCAACATCATACGTATATACTGTGGGCTGGTTCCTACACACTGGTGACCTCGACTGGCAAGGCATAGCGATGACCAAGCGGCCATTATACCATCAACGCAAAGCGGACTAGGGGGACGCCTCGAAGCCGCCATTTTGTGACTCTCAGTGCTGGCCAAGCACTCATCTTGCCGCTGTCTCGCTGCCACACGCACCAGGAGAGACTTTTTTGTGGACCTTTCTGTTTGTGGAGCAACGCGCCCGTACTTCAGACCTCTGCAGCTTCCATAAGGGACGTTTTCTTTGCGGCTTGCCTCAGCGTCCCTTCAAAGAGCAACGCAGTCTTTTAAGGTAGCGAGAGTGTTATAACAAACACTCTCATTTTCTTTCTTTTATATACGCACCAAGTGCGAAGTTCTCGTAAAAAATTTCTTTTTTTTTACATTGATTCAGGCCACGTGGCGCCACATTTTATTCAACGCGCACTTTAGCAAAAAAGTAAAATTTTTCACGGCAGTGCGTGTTGTGGCCGTTTAAAAGGTTAGAGTCGCGAGTGAGTTTAATAATTTCTAAAAAAGTAAAAAGCACGCCGTTGACATACGTGCAGGCTATGCACAATTTTGTCTGGCGTTGATAAACTCTTCGCGAATAATCTTAACCTATAAATCGAGAACGCAAAATTTCATGCCTTAAGACACGCAACATAATTATGTTTGCATTTTGTCTGGTGTGCTAAACACGCGACCGGAAGTCACGCAATTTTGCCTACCCCACAAGTTACGGATAGTTTCGAGTGAGGCAAATGCGTGCAAAAGACAAAGAGTCTTTTATCGTCGCGAAATAATTAAATTCTTCAAAAATCAGCTATCTCACGGTCAACAACGAATCAAGATTTATAATTTTAAGTGCGGAGTGCGAGGAGTCGAGCCTTCATAAAATTGAATTTGCTTTAATTGTGTAATGTTTATATATAAAATCGAAATTTTTTGTCATATAGTTAAGGCATCGACTTCAGACAATTGAAAAATTAAATTTCGCGAAGTCTCTGGAGTTTTTCTTTTAACGTATCATTTTGCGAATAAACTTAGTGCAATATACATTAGCTAGTCATTCATGTTCGTATCGTAACTATTTATTATTTATTTTATCATATAGATATTTATTATTTTTTCTTTGTTTGTGCCTTCGTCCTTATACCACATTTTATACCTTTTATATATATATATACATAAATTTTAATTGTGAGTACTTGTGGGCCTCTCGCTCTAAATACACAGCA
The DNA here is from genome assembly GCA_017163975.1 of Anastatus disparis. Taxonomy (NCBI): domain Eukaryota; kingdom Metazoa; phylum Arthropoda; class Insecta; order Hymenoptera; family Eupelmidae; genus Anastatus; species Anastatus disparis. The sequence goes on along the minus strand of JAFFSR010000017.1, from coordinate 1,338,208 downwards.
CAGTGGTGCTACATTACATTTTATTTTATACTGTTGTGAGAAAATCTCACTTATATTCGAGGAGCCGGCACTGCCTAAAAAAGCTCTTTCGCCGATCTCATTGGGATCTTTCTCGAAGACTTTCAACAGCACTGCGGGTGCCAAGAATTTTTCCTTTTTTTTTCTTACTCAAGCAAACGCGAGAGACCCACAATTATCATCTTCTCGAGTAAGCGGTCATAGGGAGAATTCTCTCTGTTTTTCTTTCTCTCTCTTTCTCACTCGCACGCAGAGAAGAGACCTTTCGCCGTTTGGTCGTAGACCGCATGCGGTCCTTAACGCCAACGCCGGGGGCTAACTTGGAAGCGTCGAGTGCGCGTAACTATAATTATTTGCGCTTGGGCATCGGAGAGCTTCTTTGCGTGTCTCAGTCGTCGACCACTCAGGTCCTATACGCTGAACACGTGGAGGCCAATTCGACTGCACAAGACGCCATTTTGTTTATATCTTTCATTTCTTCAAGCATAATTGTAGCAAAGCTACTTTCGCAGAGAGAGTTTTCTCGGACTGCTTCCGATATAAAATAAGAAAGGGCGGTTTTCCCTCTTCTGCGACCTCTCGTCTGCAAAATGCCTGCAAATGTGATCCACTCTCCTCTAAAAAGCGTGAAACTCGGCAACACACAAAACTTGCAAAATACGCAAGATACGTTACGCGCGCAACAAAACAGCTCTCCTTCAGAGAGCATGTACTCGGGTGACGGGGGCGTCCTAGGAGCTTCGGAGAACGCGATGGAGCCAACCATCTCCGGCAGCCCACCCACCGGGCTTGACATAAATTTAGCTACGTCGAGCATAAATAAAATTCAAAAATACGGTGAAAGACCCTTTTTGGCTTACAAGCAAAGAATCGCGCATAAATTTGACCAAAACAGACTCCTCCCTTTAAATACACAAAATGAAAAAACGGTTCCGAGAGAGACCTACGAAAGGATGGAAAAAACCCTAAATAATAAAATTAAGCAATTACATAATTCACACAAAGAGCAAATCTCAGACTTAACAAAGCAAATAGACTAATTAAAATCTCTCGTTTGTCAAACCGGAAAAGAAAATCCGTTAGAGTCACAAAATTCAAATTCTAGATTTTTCGATAATCAAGACGATTTTAACCTTCCTTCGGCCTCTACTGCGACACATAAACAAACATTACACTCTCACTCTACGGAACAAAGCTTAACCTTTAGACCAACCTCAAACATTCAAAACACTCAAGTAACTCAACCAACAATAACAAACAATAAAATACTTCCAAACTTTATATATCCTTCAAATTTTTCCGTTACACAGCAAAACTCAATACCTAACATCTCTAATCCGCAAACAACAACAAACACACACAATAGAACAAACATACACTACACAAACACACCTAATCACAACATTCAACCGTCAATACCGTTAAACGTTAACCTTAAACCGATTAAATTGCCCTTCTGGCAACATGATCCCATAACGTGGTTTGAAATGTTCGAATATCAACTCGCCTTACAAAATATTACGGATGATAATATTAAATTTGTAAATGTAATGCCTAATCTTAATGGTAATATAGTAAATGAAATATCTAACAGCATTAAATTATTAAGGCCGAACTATCGCTACGTTGGGATTAAAGATATTTTAGTAAAGAAATATACTCAATCGCAAGACACTAAATTACAAAAACTGTTTCGGGGCTGTCAAATAGGTACGAGGAAACCGTCGGAATACTTAAATGAATTAATTAATTTAGGGGGAGAGCAAATGTCGCGCGCTTCCATCCTCAAAGCATGGAAAGCCAACTTACCATGCAATATTCGTCCATTCTTAAGAGAAGAGATAACCACGGAAAATGAAATGGCGTTGGTCGAGCTCGCGGATCAAATTCACGCTGATCTATACGAAAACCATAATAAAATCAACGAAATTAAACAAAGTGAATCACATATATTAACGGAAATGATGACTAAAGTCGACGCATTGGTCAATCAGCGCAGTGCAGATGAAAGACGCCCGCGTGAAAGAACATCGTTTGAGCGCAATAAATCTAGAGGACGTGCGCGTAGTCAAAGTAGAGACGGTAAAAAGTATTGCTTTTATCATAGTAAATACGGCAAAAATGCGTATGAATGCTCGAAGCCGTGTGATTGGGTGAATTATTCTAAAAAAGCAGACCAACCGAACGTAAAACATAAAGATAAAAATAGCTTGGAAGGCAACAAGAGAAACTCCGGAGAGTCGGTAAACTAGAAACTCGGCGCGTCATGGAGACCAGCGTGGCCGGGATTAAATCTGTGCGTCTCCACGTAAAAGACAGAACTACCAACGAGGTGTTCTTGATTGACTCGGGCGCGGAAATTTCCGTAATCCCTAGACCAAAAAAATATATCGGTAAAAAAACACACATACATTTATACGCAGCCAACGACACTAAAATAGACACATAAGGCACGTTAAATAAAAAACTTGATTTTGGGTTCACTCAGGAGCTAATATGGCCTTACATAATTGCTGACGTCCCTTACCCTATACTGGGAGGAGACGCTTTAAATCATTTTCACCTTTTACCTGATTTAAACAAAAAAATATTAATTAATGCCAATACAAATGAAATAATAAATGGTTTTAACAAGACCGTGCCGGATCTACAGATTTCTCTGATTGACCCCAAAGTCAAGTACTCACACATTTTAAACAAGCTTCCCGCTGTGATAGGCATCGATAGGCCAAAATCTCTTAAAAAGAGAGGCATTTTTCATTACATTAAAACCACAGGCTCTCCTTGTGCACAGAGACCGCGACGCTTGCACCCTGAAAAATTAAAAATAGCCAAATCGGCATTCGAAGAGTGGTGTAAGTCAGGCGTGTGCAGACCCTCGAAAAGCCCTTGGGCCACGCCTATACATATCGTACCGAAAAAAAATGGGGAATGGAGAGTTTGCGGAGACTATCGGAAGTTAAATGCGGTAACGGTACCGGATAGATACCCCATACCGAATTTGCACGACTTCGCGAGTAACCTACACGGTAAAATAATTTTTTCCGCCTTAGGTCTGGAGAGCGCATTCTTACAGATTCCTATCTTTCCAGATGATATCCCCAAAACGGCAGTAATTACGCCATTTGGTCTATACGAGTTTCTCGTCATGACCTTCGGTTTTAGAAACGCGTCGCAGACGTTTCAAAGATACGTCAATTTAGCACTAGGGGACTTAGACTTCATTTTTGCCTACATCGACGACATCCTGGTGGCGTCCGCCTCACCCGAGGAACATGAAAAGCACTTAAACATAGTGCTCGAAAGATTGCAGAGCTTCCACTTGCATCTAAACCTTAAAAAATGTACATTTGGCGCAGAGAGTTTAGTTTTCCTTGGTCATACAATAGACAAAGAAGGCCTTAAGCCTGACCCAAAATTAGTCGATGCAATCAAAAATTATCCTCAACCGCGAATAGTAGACGAACTACGCAGGTTTTTCGGCTTAATCAATTTTTACAGAAGAGCGATTCCTCACGCAGCAGAAACACAGCGCCATCTGCACGCGCTCATAAAAACCAACCAGAAGAAAGATAAAACACCCGTCATTTGGACCCCACACGCGCTAGAAGCTTTTGAAAAAACAAAAAAAGACATAGTCAATATAACTACATTAGCCTATCCGTGCCCCAACGCAGAAATACGCGTAACTACAGATGCTTCGGACTTCGCCATGGGTGCTTCTTTGGAGCAATTTGTAGACGGCAGTTGGCAGCCGTTGGCATTCTTCTCGAAGAAGTTCAACCCCGCGCAATCGAGATACAGTGCATATGATCGCGAATTGATGGCAATTTTTGAGGCCTTAAAACACTTTAATTATTTTCTGGAGGGACGTAACTTTAAAATCTTTACGGATCACAAACCATTAATTTATGCACTCGCGCAAAAAATAGACACATGCACACCGTTGCGCGCAAGCAAACTATCGTTCATATCGCAATTTAATACAGAAATTTGTTACTTGCGGGGTGAAGACAATGTGGTTGCGGACTCGCTTTCGCGCGTTGATTCCTCCATTGCACCAGCCTCTTTTGACCGGAACAATGAGATATCAACGGGCGAACTCTTTGTAAAAAAGACCCTCGCAAGCATAACAACGTTCAACTTTCCAACATTCTTCACGCTCGAAGAGATCTCTCAAGAGCAGGAATGCGATAACGAACTAAAAAACATAACATCGGATCCAAATCACCCTCTTAAATTAACAAAACTGCGCTGGGGACCAAAACGGACGGCTATATATTGTAACTTCGCCGCGCAAACCTTTAGGCCATTCGTGCCCAGGTCGCTTAGACGCGAGATCTTTAAACTCTTTCACATAAATAACGCGCACCCTTCAGGCCGTGTAACCGACAGACTCATTAGACAGCATTACGTGTGGCCTAATATGGCGGAAGAAGTAAAAGAGCAATGCAAAAATTGCATAGACTGCCAACGAGCAAAAGTCTCTCGCCAAAATAAATTTTTGCCATCGCACTTCGTCGAACCGGACGCGAGATTCGCACACGTGCATATTGATATTGTAGGTCCCTTGCCCCCGAGCGAAGGCTACAAATATCTGCTTACAATGATTGATAGATTCTCGCGCTGGCCAGAGGCGGTACCTCTGTACGACATAACAGCACCAACGGTTGCACGCGCATTTTTTGACACCTGGGTATCGCGATTCGGTGCACCCGTAACAATCACTACGGACCAAGGGCGGCAATTTGAATCCCAGTTATTCACCTCGCTTTTAGAGTTGATAGGCTGCAATCGAACACGTACGACTGCTTACCATCCGCAAGCAAACGGGATGATCGAGAGATGGCATAGGCAACTTAAAGCTGCATTAATGTGTCTTGCGCAGACTCACGAGTGGACCAAAGTTTTTTCAAGTGTATTATTAGGTTTACGTACTAGGCTACGCCTGGATACGAATGCGAGTCCGGCTGAGTTTGTGTACGGCACAAAATTAACAATACCGGGCGATATCCTTCAGTTTCGCGATACATGCAGCTCCCAAGACAACAGCTTTTTATCGGAATTTCAAGATTATATCGCACAAATGAAACCTATCCCGGTAACTCATAAAAATTCCGCCAAGCCCTTCATCTTCAAAGATCTAAAAACTTGCACACACGTGTTCGAGAGAGTAAGAGCCGTAAAGCCACCACTGACACAACCATACACCGGGCCTTATAAGGTCATATCGCGACACCAAGACGGGCGCACATTTACACTTGACAAACACGGCAAACACGTCGTAGTAAACGTAGAACGCTTAAAACCAGCATACTTTCTAGCCGAGGAATTCAATGATTTAGACGTGAACTCAAACGTCAACGATAATGCATATGGAAGATCTCTGCAAAACTTTCTTTATCCGAATTTTAATGCACCGACAAACGCCACAGTGCGCAAACTTGTTGACGACACGGGGAACAGGGCGTCGCAATCCTTACCCTCTGATGTGACAAAAAATAACGTGCAGAATGATAACTGCGAATCAAATAACATCTTGACACAGCAGTCTGTCAATGAAGACCGCGATGCCCACACGGAGGACACAGCCTTGCGACCCCCTTTCTCACAGAACAATGACACTGCACCTAGTGCAATCGAGCAAAATGGCCAAGAGCCTTCGCGGATCGGTGAAACAAATTCCGTTGCCGAGCCCCATGCTATTACACACGAGGTTCTTATACATAGAAATAATGACAAAGACGAGTTGTCGCCGGGGGGGGATGGTCGCACCATGGGCGATAACACTCAAGCGATTAGCAATAGATTAACCAGCGAGAACGCATTTCCCGGCGCACCGGAATGCGAAGAAACTCCAGAGATCCCCACCTCTAATCAAGACAACACGTCTTCCTCTGACATTCCTTCACATCCTACTCCCACCGTACCCAAAAAGAAAAAATTCATTCCTAATATCCTAAAGAGAAAAAACATCAACTCTCTCGCAATGGAGAGTGGGGAAGCAGGTAAAAAAGTTAGGTTCTGCGACAAAGTCTCAATCAAATATGTAAGTAGGGCCTCGCACTCAATTCCTAAATTGTACAAAAAACGTAAGCTAGATACTGCTAGAGAACTGGAGGAAATTAAAACCCTCCTTACAAAATATATAAACACAACTAATCAAAATTCTCTTTCGTTTGTTCTCTAGCTCCTGTCGCTCCAGCTTGCTTGTAGGCATGGCCTCCTCCAGCAGTTGGGTCAAAACGCAGGACATCTCCGCAGAGATCCTCCGCCTGCATAAGAGTCTTCTGGACGCCATTGTGGCAACTCCAGAGGGCTCTCCTACGAGACACCATCTTCGTATGGCGGAGATCACTCTCTCGGAGTTTAAGGAAGATTACATGCGACGCACCACCGAGACCATGAACGCGGCCGTTCGTGCTTCCCAACGCACTAGACCGCGTATACCTTACTAACACCTTTTGTAATTGCGCATAGTTCATTCCTTTTTTTGTAAACTTCACTTCATTTTTATATATATATATCCTTTTGGATAAATTTTTTACCTTTATTTAGAGTCAATTTTTGTAACACGTAAACTCATGCATGCAATTTTTTTAAACAGTCAGGTGCACTGCGCAAAACTTTTGAAGTAATAATCATATATTTCATAGGCATTACACATTTCCTTTTTGTACACTCAACTATTTTTTCTCCTTCATGTATTACTGATGCAAATCAAACCACATAACAAGTAACAATTTGGATAATTAAAAAACTTTAATGCATCAAATTATTCTTACAAATAAACCACAACGAGTTGTACTTATTGAACAGCATTTATAGTGCATTTGACTGTAGTAACTAATGCGCAAAAACTTTGCAATTTTGTAATTTTTTTGTAATATTTCACAGCGAATAAAATGTCTCTACATAACAGCGCTCACACTTTAAAATAAATGCAATTAAGTAAAATACGTTCCGTACGTAACATTATGTGTGTAGCGCGATTTAATAGAAAATTACATTTTCACTACGCTTTGTTTTCAAAGCGAACAAACCGTCTATAATGTTAATTGCACTCTAAGTGCATAAAAAATCTATTTACACTGCGAACATAATAATAGTGATAATAGCTAATTAACCTTAACAGCTCTACTGTGATAAAGCATTTTCATGCATAAATCTAGCTAATTAATCTTAACAGTTCTCACTGTGATAAGGTAATCGTGCCTCTGCGAATCCCTATCGGGACCTAAATGTACTTCTTTGTAAGAACTATATGCAACATTTAATATTCTTTTAATAAATTGCATTAAATGTACTTCTAGCTGTGATATAACTGCGATATTTGTAATTTTAAATTTCAAACGGTGATATAACTGCGATATTTGCAGTGTTACTGCGATTATTTAATAAAAATTGTTAATGCGAAATTTTCAGCGCCTTCTTTGATTTAATTGTTATTATGTACAATTGTATTATTCTTACTCTGTGATATGATGCATTTCTTGCGCTAAAAAAATTAATAAAGTTTACCCATAGCAATAATTAATTGTTGGGGGGGGGGCGAGTGATGTGGGGACATCCACTTATCTATGTATGCGCACGGCGCTGTAAGCGCACCAACACACATGTAAGTGCGTACATGAGAACGCCTCTGCGCAGGCTCAAGTAAGTCGAGGAAGAAGCAGCTCAGCGATTGCTTCTCTGTACTTCAGTCTTGTTCCACGAGTCATTGCGCTTAGTCGTACTGGCTCATTTAATAAAGGTCCAATTAATCTTACCTTGTGACTTGTTTTTTACAGTCCTCTCTCCTGCCTTCAACATCATACGTATATACTGTGGGCTGGTTCTTACAAAACTATAGTCATATATACAGGTCTTACGTTCTAATTTATAAATATAACTCAAATAACAATTATATTATCTGTTTTCTATTCTTATGATAAGAGAGACCAAAACAAAAAGAGGATCGAGTAACAATCGGTACTTTAAATGGATCTATGAATTTGAGCTAAGGGTTTGAATTTATAGTCGATACTCAACATTTAGCACTTAGATCTCAACACACAGATCTATAAATTTCATTGTTCTGTGTTCTTTACCAAGTATATCTACACTGGTGAGGAATAGAGAACAATGGGATTTGGAGTTCTGGTTTAGAAGAATGAAAAAATATTTTTTTCTTTTTTTATAAAAAAAAAGTTAATTATATAGAGGATATTGTCATCCTCTATATAATTAACTTTTTTCATATGATAATATCAGATAGATTCTAACCCGGCACCGTTTAACACATTACATCAGGCTAGCCCATCTGATACACCATCCCGAAATCTTTGACTTCCGATCGATGGTCAGTCACATTTTTGTGACCAACAATCAATCGATACTCAATGAGATCGGATTTTGTAAGACCCGCGCGATATTGTTAGCATATACCCTAATTTTTCTTTAGAAAAAAAAGTCAGAGGTACCTGGCCAGGATTCGAACCCATGCCCACCACGTTGAAGGCAAGAGCTCTATCCGTTACGCCACTGCGCTCTCTATGCCACCGCGCTCTCTATAATGAAAAAATATAAAAAGAATACAATTTCATGTTTTAATTCTGAATTCCACGGTTCCGAAGAATCATAAGTAGTACCCAATATTTCTATCAAACATAGATGTATTGTATCTTTTAGTTTATTGTAATTTTTTTATTCATGGTTTTGAAAAAATTAAGAGCATCGTTCAGACCGTGTATATTACTATTTAAATTTTACATGTGAGCGTTTCTAAAGATCAGAAGTAGGACATAACATCTCTGCCAAACATAGAAAAGTATTGTATCATTTATTTAAACGTTATTTTTTTTATTCACGGTATAAAGAAATTTAAAAAAACGATAAAAAATGGATTTTTTTTAATTTCAATTCTACGTTTCACCGTTCCGAAGAATCAGAGGCAGTAGATAACAATTATACCAAAAATATAAGTAAATTGTATATTTTATTCTAACGTTAGCTTCTTATTTATCGTTAAAAAAATGAAGAGGAACGTGAAAAAATAAATTTTTTTATTTTAATTCTACATTCCACCGTTTCCAAGGATTGAAATTAGTACATAACATTTCTATCAAACATATAGAAGTATTGTATCTTTTATTTTAACGTCATTTTTTTATTCATGCTTCGATAAAATAAAGAGGAACCTTAAAAAAATGAATTTTTACATGCTTTTATTAAGCTTGCTTTCAGGTCTGTCTGTCTGTCTGTCTGTCTGTAATCAAATCTTGCACGCTCGATTTGAGACACTTTTGGTCGATGGAAATTTCTGAAATTTTACACAGACCTCGGTCTCCGATGACAATATAATAATCCGTTGTCAGGTCGGAAGTTTAAGTGGAAAGGCTATCTTTGGGTGGAGGCAAGTTGATAGTTGTGAAAAATGCATAGGGGATAGGGGCTTGCATAGGGGATATGCGAATGTACAACTGGAAATATAGAGGATAGGAGGATCAAAAGGGATAGGGGAATATATAGAGGACATGGTAATGTATAGAAAATACAATTAAGAGGAGGTCACGTATCTCTGTCCTTTTCTAATCAAAGAAATGATTTTTTTACAAAAACTAATAAATTTATTAAAAAATGAAGAGAAAGCCGCATCTTGTATCAAAAAAAGCAATATTTTCTTCAATAAGAAAAAATTAATTTTGTTGCTTCGTTCTCAAGAAAACCTTGAAAAACCAAATTGTCGACCCTAACCTCTATGATTTAAGTTTGTCAAGGTTTTCTTGCGAACGAAGCAATAAAATTAATTCTTTCTTATCAAAGAAAATATTGCTTTTTTTATTACGAGATGCGGCTTTCTCTTCATTTTTTTGCTAAAGTTATTAGTTTCTGTAAAAAACTCAATTCTTTGATTAGAAAAGGACAGAGATACGTGACCTCCTCTTAAGTACAAACTTTTGAAAAAAAATTACTCATAGAAAATTCAATTTTAACTAAAAAGTAGATAATAAAAAATTTAAAAAAAAACATTTTTAAAACACGCTTTTATAACGGAGAAAATACACTAAAAAGTATTAAATAAATTAATTTATTTCCTTGAAATTACTTTTATACAGTTCCTTGCGATAATTAAAAGAAAATTTTACAACGAAAATTCAAAAATAAAAGTGTGGGCGCTGAATTAGATTTACTAAAATTTGCGCCCACATTTTTCTTTTTAAATTTTTGTTCTAAAATTTTCTTTTAATTATCGCAATGAACTGTATAAAAGTAATTTCAAGGAAGTAAATTAATTTATTTAATACTTTTTAGTGTATTTTCTCCGTTATAAAAGCGTGTTTTAAAAATGTTTTTTTTTTAATTTTTTTTCTATTTTAATTTAGCATCTCGCTGTTACTAAGGATCAGAAGCAGTATTTTACATTTATATCAAACATATAGATGTATTGTTTCTTTTATTCTAATATTTTTTTTTTATTTACGGTTGAAAAAAATGAATTTTTCCATCTTTGTTCCACGTTCCATCGTTCCTAGGCATCAGAAGTAGTATATAATATTAATATTAAACATAAAATTTTATTTTATTTCTGGAATAATGTTATTTTTTTGTTTATGGTCCAAAAAAATGAAGAAAAACGCTAAAAAATAGTTTTTTTTCGTATTTAAACCACGTTTTACTAATTGTAAATATTTGAAAAAATGTATGGTAATTTTTTATGTAAAAATACATAAAATATAATTTTTTCGTGATTTAGTAGGTCCTAGTTTCTTTTTATGATGATTTGAAATTTTCGAACGTCGGTGAAATGTTTGAATTAAACGCCAAAAATTTTTTAAAAATTTTCATATATGAGATATACTTAAATGACGATAAATAACAAAAAAAATGACTTTATGACGTCACGTCACCAGCTAAAGGTCTAAAAATTTAGCTGGATGACTTTTTTTTAATGATGTACAAGTTGTTTCTTGTCAGTTTCCAAAAGCGTTAAGAGGCGGTCGGAACCAAATCGGTGACTTGCGGTATATATCAAGTCAGCATTTTTCGCTTTACGATAATATTTTGTATATTTTTATGGCTTAAACCATTTCAAATTATTCTTTATATACATGACTAGAGAAAATGACTATATTTTTACCATATGAATAAGTAAATAAATTATTATAAGCATTTATTACAAATATCAAACTGACTTGACATATACCGCATGCAAAAAACTGTCGTGTCGATTGTTAGGTGGCATTTTTCGCTTTATAACAATATTTTTTATATTTTTGTGGCTTTAACTATTTTAAATTATTCTTTATATACATGACTAGAGAAAATGACTATATTTTTACTATATTAATAAATGAATAAATTATTATAAGCATTTATTACAAGCACCGAACTAAGTCACCGATTTGGTTCCGACCGCCTCTTAAGGGCACTTTTTACCATCTCACCCGGCTAGGCCCTTTTAGTTAAAAGTTTTGTATACATCTTACAAAATGTAAAATAAAGTAAATAAGATATTTAACAGAAATTATAAAAAAATAATCTTACAAATCTCAAGAAACTTAAAATAAACATTATATATCAGTAATTATTTCAAAAATAACACCTATTACAAACAAAAATAATTATTTAAAAAAAATAAATACTAATACTACAAATTTATTATCCTCTTTTAAAAAAACGATGGCCGGATGTTGTGAAACATTTTATACTAAGAACGTGATTGGTGGATTGAATAGAATCATATGATTGGCGAAAAACGAGATTTGATTTAATATAATATGCTTAAATAAAATCATCGATTTAAAATTTAATAACAAAAATCATTGATAAATAATTAAATTATAATTATTGAGTTATAGTTGGATTTTTTTAATAAAATTATCAATGTAAACATCGCTAACTTCCGTTTACAAAATTCTTTTGTGTGAAGATGTCGAGAGTGCGAAGTACCGCTCTATATTCATTTGTTATTGTATATTTAAAATTAGAACATTGTAACAATTCTATGCCATTTACTTCTGAATTCTTTTTTTAAAAATTGTACCATAAAATAGTTATTAAGCAATAAATTTAGCAATGAATATTTTTTGAAAATACAGATGTTATCAACTTTTTAGCTTATAACAAGGCAAATGATTTTGTAAATTTAAAAAAAGATTTAAATTATTTCGGAATATTTTAAAATAATTTATAAAAAAACCGATAAGTAATACAATTTTGATAATACAATTTAATATATAAAATATTTCTAGATTGACAGCTTAAAAATTTTTTTTCAAAAATATAGTATAATACTTGCCTAAAATGTACTATTTTTAAAAGTTTTTTTATTTAATTTCAAAATTTAAATTGAATCACGCTTAGAATAAACAGTTCTTCTGCAAAATAAAATAAAAAATTTTTTGGTTGAAAGAATAATATAATTACTATAATTAAGAAAATATAGATTAGAATTTTTATTTTTATTTCTATTTTAAAAATAGGAACGATATACATATCGTTAAGAATGGATTTGAACTATTTTATTTTTTATATATTTTATGGATTTCATATTGTTGAAAATATTAATTTTTAAATAACTTGATTCATTGGTTATTAAGAATTTAGGATTCCAATATTACATATTAAAATTTTTCTGGCACTTATTTTAAATGGGATTTATTTTTCTCGAAGTTTTCCGTGTCTATAAATTCACTGATGCCGCGTAAACTACTCTGATACATTAGTATATAACATCAATTTCTTTACTGATGCAGATAGTAGATATGAAATTATTATTATTTAATAATAAACAGAAAATAATAACACTATATTAACGGTTAATCATTAAAAATTTATATACATTTAGATTAGATATAGAGCGCGCTTGCGCGCATGGATTTTCTAGTAAGTTAAAAAAAACACATTAATAAGTACATTACACAAAGTGGTTTCTAGGGCTGCTGGCGAGGACTCCCGCTAATTAAAAGATCTAACACGCCGTAACCTCAACATTTTATACACAACATTGATTACAGACAAAACTATATTTAAAATTTTAGTGAGTATATAAAATTGAATTTAATAAATACATACAATTCATTATGATTATAATAACAGTTTGAAATGAAAGGTGATATGGAAAGTCGTAACTCAAGACTTTATGTCTTGTTTTTCATTCATAACTATCAATATAAAAAATAACACTTTTAATACAACCATTTACGGGAATTGGTGAGCGGAGTAAGCTGGTGGGTACCCCTCTAATGTATATATATATATATATATATATATATATATATATATATATATATTTTATATATACACACATATAAATGAAGATATTGATATTGAATAAAATATAAATGAAAAAATAACCTATTCATAAAATGATATTATTGATCAATATTATCATAAATTTAAAATCATAAAAATATATATATTAAAAATTTGAATAATTAGAAAAATGTTATGATTTAATGATCATTAACTTATTTTTGAATATCAAAGTGAAAACATTCTTAAATTTTAATAAAAAAGTTTTTATTTATCTTACAAAATGGAAAAATAAGTCAAAAGATAGCACAAAGGAATTTCACCAAAATAACTATATAAATTTTTTAAGACCTAAATGAACATTATGATTAATCAAAGGTGATACTAGAATTATTAACAAAAGTAATTATTTAAAAATTTTTATATGATTTTAAATTTATTATAATATTGATTAACCATATCATTTTATGAATAAATTATTTTTTTTATTTATATTTTGTTTAATATCAATATCTTTATTCATATACAGTATTTAAAATGAATCATATCAGAAATATATAACATGATATATAAAACAAAGTGGTTTTCAGGGCTCCTGGCGAGGGTTTACACTAATTAAAAAATCTAACGCGCCGTAACGGTACCTCTACATTTCACATCATTACAGTGCATTGGTTATATTAAAAACCATATTTAAAAATTGAGTAAATATATAAAATTAAATTTAATATAATAATAATTCATTATAATATTAATTACGGAGACGTAACTCAAGACTATTTGTCTTGTATTTTGTATAGATAAACTAGTAAATATTGAACTTACATTTTTAAAAACTGTATTGAGTATAAGATGTTAGAAAGAAATTGTATTATATAATATCACATTTTTAGTTGATGTATAATATATAAAATAAGCATGTAAAAAATATCTATAATATAATAATGGAAAAAATAAAAAGAAGAATTGATTATTATAAGTTTGCATCGTGGGTTGGCGAGACGTGCGAGCAGAAGGGTACGTTCCCCAGTATATATATACGCTACGCAACAAAATTATCGCAACAAAATTTTTCATCGGAATAATGCCAATTTTTTTAATTTAGTAAGTAATTATCTCTACTTTAAGAAAAAAATTAATCCAAATCGATACGAGTTAATGCCATTTCTGCATATTCTATCAAATCTCAATCATTTTTTTCATTATAAAATTTGATCTTTTGATGCACTACCAGGAATGCCTTAAATCTTTTACGTGAATAGCAACCTTACCATCATAAAGGGCTCTTTTCAACTGTAAATTTTTTTTTAAAATCGCTATTCTCCGATATATATATATATATATATATATATATATATATATATATATATATATATACTAGGGGTACCCCCTGCTCGCACTGCTCACAACCCCAGTTGTGCTATAAATATAATTATATATTAAACATTTAAATCATTTTTTTTTAGTTTCGTTGATAATTTAGTATATTATTTGATATATCGTAATGATTTTGAGTTTTATAAGATTTATAGGATTATTTTGTTATAATTCCTTTTTTATATCTTTTTTCTCATTTTAAACATTTTATGAGATATATCAAAAATTCATACTAAAATTTATAAATTTATTATGATATTGTAAATGAAATTATTACATGATCATTATATCATATTTTATTTAAAATTTAGTTATTTATATAACAAATAAATAAATAAAATAATTTTAAATTATTTTATACTTACTTATATTACATTTACCTGTATAAAAGTTATGAATATGTTTTTTTATTTATTGTTGTTAGTAGTTAAATTATTTATTTATTAAAATTTCGATTTATAAATTTTAAATAATCATAACTTTTAAATATTTTAGTTAATTTTTAAATATTTTATTTTTTTTTTATTTTTAATAATATTGATGATGTTTAAAAATTTTTTTTAAATTTATTATTATATATTGAAATATTTATGATTTATTTTAATTTTTCATATTTTATTAATAATGTTAGCTAATCTTAATAAATATTTAGAATAAATTTCATGACTTTGATTAAAGTAATATTCTGCCATTGGTTCGCGTATTATTTTTTTAATATTTCTTTCTAAACTATGTTAGGTACAATATCTCTGTTTTTCGATTCATTTTGAATATATATTTTATTTACATTTTTACAACGTGAAAGAGTTATTTGTGCTTCTATGTTATATTTGAATATTTTAGTTATTTTTAATCGCGTTTCATTACATAATCCATTTTTTATACTTAAATTTCGAATTAACATAATTATGGTATTTACTTTTAATTTCAGTTCGTGTGGAGGTAATCCTTCTCTTATGTTATTTAACATTTCTATTGAATAATTCAAATGAATATTATCATCCGTTTGATCTACACCTTTGTAAAACAAATATAAATAGTTATTAATCTTGAAAGTTATATAAATTTAAACATAAATATTAATATCAATTAATTTTAAAAGTTGTATAAATCAATACTATTAAAGGTTTATAATGTAAGGTGGTGTAGAAATCTGAATCCTCAACACTATATGCTTATTTTTATTTTAATACAATAAAATATTTATAATATGAACAAATTATTAAAAATCATTATGTTTTCAACAAATGAATTAATTATAGTGTTGAGGAATTGTAATAGAATTAATTTAAATTTATATTTATTAATTTCAGATAAACTATGTAAAAAATGATAATAAGATATCTGATGAGGCACATGTTTTTCATTTTAAATATAATAAATTGTAATTTTATGCAACTACTTTCGAGTTTTCAACAAAAAAAAAATTAAAATTTTTATATTTTTATGTAATATTATACTTAAAATATAATAAAAAAATATAAAACTATATTATGCAATATTTGATGGTTCTAAAAGGTTATTGGGAGGATTGGGGGGGATTGTGGGGGGGGTCTATGGGGGGATGTGGGGGGACGTGGGGGTAATGATCGATAACATAAAATAACGTAAATTTACGTTATTTAATTAATAAAAATCATGTGGGGGGCGTGGGGGGATGTGGGGGGGCACCGACTGAATTTTTGGTTCATATAACTATATAATATAGAGATATATATATATATATATATATATATATATATATATATATATATATATATATAACTGATTCCATTCAGATTCATGCAGGCCGTCACTGATCGAATTTATTTTTCTTTTCTAAGTGATAAAAATACCTTCTAATATGTATATGTAGATAAAATTTACCTGATAGAGCGCTCGAAAATATGTTTTTCCTCGCTACAGCGTATTTAGTGTTGGGTGTAAAAATGAAAATTAAAAAATTAAAAATGAACCTCAATTTCAAATTGCCGCAGCTTCGTCAATTTTTTACCTTTTTGGACGTTCTTTTATTAAAAATGTGCGAAATTTAGGCTTGTTTCAAATGACGTTTTGATTTTTGCGATACGCGTTGATCTCTCTGAGTTATTCATGAAAAACCGAAAATAAGCGATTTTTTTCAAACGCAATTTTCTCAAATCTATATTTTTTTTTTTTAATTTTTATATGTTTTTATGCATAAAAAATACTAACTTTGAGGATAGGTGAAAATATGCCATTTAGCTTTATTCTTTTTAAACAGATTTTGAAATGTTTTTCTTTATATTTTCCATTTCAAAGCATTGATACCATGGCGCATCATGCGATTTTTCCAACTATTACGTCTTATCACAATTTGTTAATGCTTTTATTCATTAATTCATTAAAATAGTAACAAAAATCTTTAAAATAAACCCTCGATCAAAATTTTTTATCAATTAGAACCGAAATTATAATGATATTGAGTTTATAAAAATAGAAATTTTCTTTGTTGCTAATTAAAATTTTTTATTCAGTTTGAATTTTGCACCCATGATTTAAATTTACTTTGTAGGGAGTGACATATGCCACCGCTAGATGGCGACGATTCTCATTAACGACTTGACGCATTCAAGCATATAAGAGAAGTAAGATCAAAAATAAAATTTTCTAACAAAAAATTTTTTTTTTGCTTTGTCGAAGAACTAATGAATAATAATGGCATCACTGGTTGTTACGACTAAGTGCAAGGATTTGAAAGAAAGGCACAAAAAATTTATTTACGATTGCTCCAAAAATTCGTTTAGAGAATCAGGTGATCTAACGGAGTCTTTGAAACGCTCGTATCCAAATATTTCTTTTTCTACAAAGTATAAAGTATGTCCTTCACGTGACAGAATATTTTTAGATTAAGTAAAAATACACCTATTTCTTCTACCTCAAACAGTCAACAATCTTCGGAAGAATTTTTTTATAGTAAGGCTGTGGTAGAGCAATTCAATGAGACTTCAAGTAATTTGGAATTAAAAATTTCACTAATCAAAATGCCTCAGAGTATCAATATAAAAACGCTGCCAAGTGCTTTGGCGTAATGCTTTCTCATAGAGCGCATTGAGTTAGAGTATTTTGATTTTATTTTTTTAAGAGCATGACGAAGCTGTCCGCCTTCTAATAATATTTCTAATCTTAACTTATGAATAAACGATGCGTTTAATCGAGTTTCTTTGCTACAAAGAAAAAATTTGTAAGATTAAACTCTAGTGCGGACAACTCAAGAAATCCACCAAAATATTATACATACAAAGTTATAATAAAAACTCTCAATATGTCGTATTTTAAGGTTAGGTTTGTCGAGTTTGATATCTAATTTCCAATCCAAGCTCATAAAAAAATAACAAGTCCACATGATTTTTTATTTTAACAAAAATTATTGTATAAATATAGCTTTAGTGCGGACAAGTCATTATATTTGTTTAATTTAAGAATTTAAAAAGATATTGATAAAATAAAAAACGCAAAACTCGATTGCTGCAGCTCCGACATGCCGTTAAATACGATTTTAATATAAATGTTCCTATCCTCTGTATTGAAGGCTGTCTTAATATCTACGAAAACTATATGAATTTTACTCTTCCTTACTTTTTCCATTTGCATAATGTGATTTTATGATGCTCTGAAATTAAAAATGCGTTTATAAAATTAATTTTCCCAAGCTTGTCTTCTTAACACTATAACCATCGAATAGTTTACAAAAAATACCAAATAATTGAAAAATAAACATTGTTTTAAAATTTTCAAAACACTTCAACGTTACAACTACGCTAAGAAAACCAGTTTTCAAAAGTTCATTTTATTTAGGCAATCGTAAATCATTTCTATACATAATTTTAAGCTACTTCATCAAGTACTTCACGTAAAATACCAAAAAATAAGTGAAATTTTATTCAAAATTTACAAAATGCTCTAAAATTAAAACTGTGCTAAGAAAATAAGTTTTTCCAAGCTTGCTTCAATTAGGCAATAACAAATAATTTGTATGAAAATTTTTGAGCAAATCTATCGAATGGTTTTTGTGTAATAGAAAAAAAATGAAATATGAACATTTTTTCCAAAATTTACAAAATGCTCTAAAATTAAAACTGCGCTAAGAAAATAAGTTTTCCAAAGCTTGATTTATTCAGATAATAGTGAATAATTTGCATGAAAATTTTTTAGCAAGTTTATCGAGTGATTTTGTGCAATAGAAAAGAAATTTAAAATAAAAAATTTTCACAAAATTTTCAAAATGCTATAAAATTAAATGTGCGCTAAGAAAATTGAAGAAAATTAGTTTTCAAAAGTTTATTTTATTTTGACAATCATAAATAATTCCCATACATCATTTGAAGCTCCTTCATCGAGTAGTTTACGTAAAATATAAAAAAAATTAGAAAAATTTTATTCAAAATTTTCAACATGCTCTAAAATTAAAACTGCACTGAGAAAATAAGTTTTTCAAAGCTTGTTTTATTTGGGCAATTACAAATGATTTTCATAAAAATTTTCGAGCAAATCTATCGAATGGTTTTTGTGTAATAGAAAAAAAATGAAAAATAGAGATTTTTTCCAAAATTTTCAAAATGCTCTAAAATTAAAACTACGCTAAGAAAATAAGTGTTCCAAAGCTTGTTTTCTTTAGACAATAGCGAATAACTTGCATACAAATTAAGAAGCAAATGTATCGAATGGTTGTCGTAAAATAAAAAATGGATGAAAAAAAAAATTTTTTTTCAAAATTTTCAAAATGCTCTAAAATTAAAAGTGCGCTAAGAAAATCAGTTGGTAAAAGTTTTTCTTTTGGCAGTCGCAATTAATGTTCATACAAATTTTCAAGAAAATTCTTCGAGTAGTTTACGTAAAATATCAAAAAAATGAAAAATTAAAATTTTTTTAAAATTCTTAAAATAGCTCTAAAAAAAAAACTGAGCTAAGAAGATCAATTTTCAATAACTTTCCCCCCAGTTAGACAAAAAAATAAATTGCATGCAAAATTTGAAGTTAATCCATCAAGTAGCTCTCAAGATCTTATTGGCGTACTAAATACATACACACACATACCCACACACACACACATACACACACACACACATACATATAGACATTTTCTGGAAACCACTTTTTTCGACTCCCTGAGTCTAAATATGTACAAATTAATGAAAAAATTGAAAAAAATTTTTTTTACCGATGCAATGCTTTCTTTATGAGAAAGCAAAATGCCAAAATCCTGTGCATTTCAAAAAAGAAAGCAAATGAACTATGCATTTGATTTACAAATAGCAAGTAAAATTATGAAAGTCTACGATATAACGGATTTGTCCACATTAAATGAAAATAACGAATGTGAAAGATGTGATGAATGGCTCTAAAATATTTAAACTGCTTTAGATACTTGTTCAAATTTTCTTGAGAAAGTGCGGTTATTAAGTCTTATATCAAGCAACATTTTCAAAAATTATTTATAATCAGTTTTATCAAATGTAACCGTTTATATGATTGATCAAGCAAGGTCATTGGTAAATAATAAAGATATTTACAAAAAGCCTGAGAACTATTGTGGCCATTCTTTAAATAGCGAAATTATAAAGAGAGTGAAAAATTATTATTTAAACGATGATGTTAATGGTTCTCGTCAAAGTACAAATAAAAGTGACACAATATCTGTTAAAGAAAATGGTATAAAAACTAAAAAAGTTAAACACTTTATTACGCGAAGCATAAAAGAAATATATCAATTATTTATAGAAGAAAATCCTGAAATTAAAACAAAAATCAATGAATCAATATTCTATGCCTTAAGACCAAAGTGAGTTATACCCCATCCACCAAACGATTCGTGTCTTAGCGTTTATTGCGAGAACCTGAAACTTACATTGGATGCTTTGAATAAATATAAAAAAGAGAATAAGCGTGACATTGCGGATTTGGAATTAAAAATAAATTTTGCACATTTTTGTTCAAAAGATGATATGAAATGTGTACTAGGAGAATGTAAAGAATGCCCAATTGGAGATAGTATTGATTTAAAAGTGATTTCTTTGACAGAAGAAGATTTATATGAAGAAATAACTTTATTAGACAGTTTTATTTAATTTTACTTGTCTTATATGCTTGAATGCGTCAAGTCGTTAATGAGAATCGTCGCCATCTAGCGGTGGCATATGTCACTCCCTACAAAGTAAATTTAAATCATGGGCGCAAAATTCAAACTGAATAAAAAATTTTAATTAGCAACAAAGAAAATTTCTATTTTTATAAACTCAATATCATTATAATTTCGGTTCTAATTGATAAAAAATTTTGATCGAGGGTTTATTTTAAAGATTTTTGTTACTATTTTAATGAATTAATGAATAAAAGCATTAAAAAATTGTGATAAGACGTAATAGTTGGAAAAATCGCATGATGCGCCATGGTATCAATGCTTTGAAATGGAAAATATAAAGAAAAACGTTTAAAAATCTGTTTAAAAAGAATAAAGCCAAATCGCATATTTTCACCCATCCTCAAAGTTAGTATTTTTTATGCATAAAAACATATAAAAATTAAAAAAAAAAAATATAGATTTGAGAAAATTGCGTTTGAAAAAAATCGCTTATTTTCGGTTTTTCATGAATAACCCAGAGAGATCAACTCGTATCGCAAAAATCAAAACGTCATTTAAAACAAGCCTAAATTTTGCACATATTCAATAATAGAACGTCCGAACAGGTAAAAAATTGACGAAGCTGCGGCACCCTAACAACACAAAAACGTTTCAAAAACGTTTTTGAAACGTTTTATTTGGTTAAATTTTTTTCTCTATATAATAATTTTTTTGAATGATAAAATAAAACGTTTAAAACACGTTTTAGAAACGTTTGGAAATTTAAGCCAACGTATTTTTTCACCGAGAAAACGTTTTCTAAACGTTTCTTAAACGTTACATAAACGTTACATTACTCTTGAGAATCTAAAATATGCGGACATATTTAACGTTTTAAAAATGTTTTAAATACGTATTTTTGTCGAAATTTATAAACGTATATAAGTTTACCAGAAAACGTTTGTAAAACGTTTTTGAAACGTTTTGTCCTGTTAGGGCAATTTGAAAATTGAAGTTCATTTTTAATTTTTTAATTTTCATTTTTACACCCAACACTAAATACGCTGTAGCGAGGAAAAAACATGTTTTCGAGCGTTTTATTAAGTAAATTTCATCTTCATATAAATATTGGAAGGTATTTTTTTTATCACTTAGTAGAGAAAAAAAAATCGATTAGTGACGGCCTGCATGAATCTGAATGAAATCAGTCATATACTAAAGGGCTACCCACCAGCTTGCTCCGCTTACCAATTTCCGTAAATATACAAGTTGATAAGCTATAGGCATACCAGATCACCTACATTCTGGATCACCCCTTCTCTTCTTAAAGTGATCGAGAATCTGATGTGTGTATAAGCCCATAAGAGTATCCCCTTCTTCGAGCGATTTTTTGAATTTCAGTTTTTATTCACGCTTTCCCTACCCTACTCCATGTGATCGAGAATCCGACGTGTGTATAAGCACATCAGAGTAGTCCCTTCTTCGTGTGATTTTTTGAATTTCAGTTTTTTTATTCACGCCCACCCTTCCCTTCTCCATGTGATTTAGAACCCAATATGTGTATAAGCCCATGAGAGTTGCCTCTTCTTTGTTTGATTTGTAGGTGGTCCCATACGGTGTCCAAAGATGTTTTTTTCTTTTAAGAGATTTATGATTACTATTGCATGTTCTTCTTTTTTCATCTCTATGACTTTTTTTTCAAGCCACCTGCTTCTGATCAATAGAATATTTTCCCTTTGGTCACTTTCACAATACTTTTTACTATTCAAAGTCACTTGTTTTCATTTTGTGGAAAAGAGACCCTTTTTCTTTTCTTAAAAAAATATTTTTTCTTTTACTGAAAAATTTGTTTAAAAGACTAATGTTTACGATTGCATGTTTTTCTCTAAGTCACCTGCTTTTGATCAATAGCATATTTTCCCTTTGGTCACTTTCACAACATTTACTATTCAAAGTCACTTGTTTTCATTTTGTGAGAAAGAGACCTTTTTTTCCTTTTTGTAAAAAATATGTTTTCTTTTACTGAAAAAAAGCCTTTTTTTATTGTTTTTTTCATATTTATAGTCTTAAGTCCTTTTTTCATTCAAAACATCTATTTCTTGGAAAATTGAAACTCTTATTATGCTTACTCTCTATCCACCGAAAAACTTTACGCTTGCTAGTAACCCTTTCTCTTTGGCTTCTTTGCAGCGCCACTTAATCGGCACGGTTAGTGTGCTGAAAATGGACTCTGATTGCTCCGATCACCTTAACGCAATCAACGCTTCACATAACTTTGAAGGATACGTGCAGCGCGCCTAAAGTATTTGAGTGCAGGTATACACAGAAAACCCTAAATACCATAAATCACTGATCCAAAAATAGCAAGCACGTGCAAATTGTAGCTAGCACTCATTTTTCGGTCTTGGCATTGTTTTACCACTGCATGTTTTTTCTTTTTTTTCATCTCTATGACCTTTTTCAATATCTTTTCTTTTTCAAGCCACTTGCTTCTGATCAATAGAATACTTTCCTTTTGGTCACTTTTACAATCTTATACTATTTAGTCACTTGTTTTTATTTTGAAGAAAAAGGACCATTTTTCTTTTAGAAAAAAAATATGATTTTTTTTCACTAATAAGAAAAGAAGTCTTTTTTAGTTTTTCATGTTTATAGTGGTACGACTTTACGACGTACTTTCTTTCTTTCAAAAATAGCTACTTCTTTAAAAAATTGATACTTGAAAGAGATCTTTTCGTAAAAAATATGATTTTGTTTTTACTAATGAGAAAAGAAGCCATTTTTTTTTTAAAAAAAATTGAAAGTCTTATTGTGCTCATTCTACATCCATGTATATCCGCACTGTGCATTGAAATCTATCGGTTTATAGAATAGAAGGAAAGAAATGACTTTTCTCTCAATGGAGTACATTGTGCTTGAAATAATGAATTATGCAACCTTGAGGATATAATACATGAGCAAACTAAAAATGTGCCTAATATATTTTTTTTCAAGTCACTTTATAATAGCCTGGCTTTCTTTTTGAGAAAAAAGATTTATCAAAAGGGTCAACTACCTTTTCTCTTGCTGTTTTTAAGAAGAGAAATCTTATTATTAAGATATACGAAGCGTCACTCTATTAGAAAAATTAAAAAATACAAAACCTTTTTTTTTCGAAAATGTTTCTTTTTTTCACCAGTGTATGTCTGTTTTCTTAAGAAGAAAGTATTTTGCAGGTGGTCAAAAATGTGACTTGCGAAAGTTTTTTGAGATAAAGAGTTATTTATTGAAGGGTCAGTTGTATTCTTTTTTCATGTATCAAAAAAAAGCAATGAATGCTTGAAGAAGATATGCGAGACCCAGCACTGCAAAAAATAAAATCTTTTTTTCTTTTAAAAAATATTTTTCTTGATCCAGGTGTGTGTAAATTTTCTTAAGAAAAAACAGCTTTTTGCAGGTGGTCGGAAATTTTACAAGCAAAAGTTTTTTTTGGGAAAAGAGTTATTTATTGAAAGGGTCATAAAAATTAAAATTTTAGGCGTTTACAGGACCAACGGAGGATGGATGAAATTTCTCTAAGGTAGGCGTTTAATTTTTGGGGGGAAGTTTTTTCACCAATCATAGGTTTTTTTTTCAATAAAGGGAAATCGGAAAGCTTGAATTTTCGTATATAAACTCTGACACATGCCATAGTTTATCAGTTCGAAAATTCTTCAACTTTTCTTGATCGGAAGAGAAAAAAAGGTTTTAAATTGAAGAAAAGAAATGGATAATAATAATCCAAATAACGATATTGAAGTGCTTCGAGAAGAACCTATTTGGGATCAACGTGAGGACAGAAATCACTTCCTCGACAACCTTAGGATGGTCCGCGAAAACGAATCAGCCTGTTTAGAGGAGAAGCATGCTGTAGCATCAGCTACAGCCGTCTATCCTAAAGAGGTTGAAGTTATGGAGGAAGCACAACATATGTACCAGGTACGATTAGAGGTCGAACATAATGCTGTACAATGGGTGCAGGAAGCTGAAGATAGACAGCAGCGAGAAGCGCGAGAAAGGCGCGAATTCCGTCAATTTGCAAGAGTCGAGTTCCGTAGACGCCGTGACTCTTATTCTTCTGGAGAGGAAGAAGAAGATAGACATCGGGTATGTATTTTGAAATTATTATTTTTTTTTTCATAATAACAAAATAATTATTTAAACTAGTAATATCATTACTTTCTTTTTATTTACAGTCTCCTACGAGAGAGTTGCCGTCAATGCCTAAATCATATAGGGATCTTCGTTTTGCAGAACAGGTGTGTTTAATTTCTTTTTATGTGCTGTTTGGTTTCATATTTATTTTATTCTATTTAATTTTTATATTTATTTTCATGTTGATTTCATTTTGTTCAATTTCATATTTATTGTCTTATTGATGTTTTATTTGATTTTTATATTTATTTAATTTCTTTTGCACATTTTTTTAATTTTTATTCTATTGACTTTCATTTATTTTTTCTTTTAATTTTTCCAGCAAGCTCAAGCAAGGAGTCTTGAAAGAGCTGCACGCAGATCTAGAAGGATGCGACGCTATACAAATGCAGAGGCCTGAAGATAAATATGATACCATTACAGAAGAGGATAGTAGTGGAATTGATTCCAGAATGGAAAGTGATCCTAATTTCCTCGACGACTCCAAGTGCGCGCCGCGACCCATAAATCTGGGAGTATACAACAAGTGTAACCATCTAACTGCTAGAGAGATTGATGAAGCAAAAAGGACACATGCACGGGTAAGTTTTATTCATTATTATTATTATTATTATTATTATTACTATTGTTATTAATACTATGAAAAATTTTATTTTATTTTCTAGATCTATATTCGTAATATCTTTTTAAAAATTAAACATGGTGAAGACATGGACGCCACGGCATGTTTAATTAGAGAAGGACTACTTCTCCTTGAAAAATAGGCCCGAAGTAAGCTTGTAAGTATTAATATTTTCATTTTATTTTTTTATAATAAATATAATATTTTATTCAAACACATCAAATATCTCAATTGTTTTTTTTTGTTTTAGTTATTTATACTTGCGAATACTATATTTTCAAGTATTGAACACGTGACCTTCATAGCGCTTCCCTTAAGGATCTCAAAGAAAGGATGGTAAGATAGTGCTAAAGTTTGGTGATTTTACTTAAAATTGCATGAATATTTAGGATATCACAAGAAAAAGTTAAATGTTTTATTGATTAGACGAGGAAATCGTTCGCGAACATACTATTCACGCGCTCGATATTGTCAAAATTTCCATTAACTGTAATTTAATGTTCTATCATTGTAGTATATATATGTATATTGTATAATATTGTATAATTTAATTTCTGAGAAAAAAGCTCAATTATTAAATAAAATTATCAAAATAATGTTTTATTATAAGTTTTTATTGTTATTTAGTGTGTTTTTTTCTTTATGAAAATTTTTCGATTTGAAAATTTATAAAAAAGTATAGAAAAAGTATGGAAAAGTATGGAAAAATATGAAAAAGTATGGAAAAAGTATAGAAAAAGTATAGAAATGTATGAAAAAGTATGAAAAAGTTTGAAAAAATAAAATATACACATCAAATTATTTCCGAACTATTTATTGTAAATTGTACATGATAAGAATACATGAATAAATGAAAATTATTAAACATTATACAATTGTTTTTATTTATCACCACCACTTATAATTATTATTATATTAATATTGAACCATAAGAAGAAGATTTCAATAATAAAAATAAATATACATAACTGAAATTAATAAACATAATAAAATTAAATTTTTCTTTTTTATTTATTATATTAAAATACGTTGTAAAATACATCTTAGCTTATTCAAATAATCTCATTTTTATTTATCCAACTATTATGCTTGCTACTTAGACCTAACCACTTAACATATACACGTTTACCACTTTTCTTTAAAACTTTTTCTACTAAATAAATTTCTGGATATATAATTTTTTGAATTTCCGTTTCATAAAAGCCGCCAGAAACGGGTTCATCATAATAATCTTTGACATCGTAAGTTATAGGATTGGTTTTAACAACTCTTTTTATTGTGAAAATTTCAGTTGACTTATTTGGTGTATAACCTTTTCCAAAAACTTGTTATATCTTACTTATTCGCACTATATCTCCTACTTCGAATTTTGGTTTTTTTCACAGGTCTTTTTTCAGTTGGGTAATTTTTCTTGATTTCTTTTTCATTTATTTTTGTGACGTTTTCAGGCTCGATTCCTATTGCCCGATGGTTTCTTGAATCGTATGCTTTCACTAACTCAGGCAGTATATCCAGCCATTTATAACTTCCTTATTTGCTGAATTCTAACCACATTGCATTTAGAGTAGTGATTTATCTTGTACTTTTTCATAAGATTCTGAAAGTTTGAATTGTAGAATTCTTTTCCTTGGTCAGTTTGTGAATTCGATGGCACCCGTCCTTGTTTTAATATTGACTTCATGGCTAGAGTAACATCATTGCCACTCTTCGATTTGACTAGTACAGCCCATGCATACTTTGAAATATATCTGTAACAGTTAGTAAGTAGCGAAAACTTTTGTTTTCCTTAAAATAAGGTATCATTTCTACAAGGTCAGCTTGCCAAGTCTCATCTAATCCGCGTATGTCATATTTTCTTCGCTTGTACCTGCGACGTGCTGGCTTGTGTAGCTCTTTAACTACTCTTTGATGTTTCATCTTAAACTTCAACTTTAGCAATATCCGATTGTCTATTCATTTCTTTAATTATATATTCAATACTTGCGAAATTTCGTTGAGTCATATCATAAAGATAAGTTAATTTTTTTTCTATTTTTGCTTTATATATTTCAAGTTTGTTCTCATATTTTTGTATAGCTTTAGCAACTTCTATAATTTTAGAAGATAAGTAATCAACTTCTTTCTGTAGGATATTATTTAGTGAATTCGAATTAATCGCATCATTTGGATGATTAGCCTCTCCAATATTGCAAAGCCGCTTATTTTCTAAATCAAAATTACCATCTGATCTAAAATTGAATCCAATACCTCGAGGACCACGACTAACTTTCGAGCCCTCAAGTTTTCTTCCAAACACATCGAGACTCATGTTACTACTATTAATTTGAAAATTGTGTACGTCAATATATATTTCCGGCTTCACGTAGTTCCTCTATAATTGATTGGATTTCATTGATGTGATTATTATTTCCAGCAGATCGTTCGGCTATTAATAATCGTAATCTCTCGATAAGCTCATTTTGATCATCCCAGTAGACTAGATCTATGGAAGTATTCTTTTCTGCTATTTTATGTTGAGGCATGAGACATTGGTGCTATGATTTTTGAATATTTTCTACTCTTCGAAAAGCGTATATTCTCACATTTGCTATGTCTTTTTCTATGGGCATTTGTTGCTTCCAGGATAATGCGATGGTTATTGCGATCTGTTGTACTTAAAAAATTATCATCTGGTTCTTTTTTGAAAAGCAATTCCATTGGACAACTGCTTTTAGGAAAACTTAAATCTTTCACTTTTATTATTTTATCATTAAATTGAATTTGTGAATCACCAATCATGTGTACCCCACTGACTTTGCTCACTCCGTGTATGTTATCGATTTCGCTGCGGCTTCCATTTAGCATTGATAAAAAGTCTATCGGTTCAGTTTCTTTATGCTCAGATACAAACGATAAATATATAGATGTGAATGATGAATTTGCAGAATTGAATGATGAATTCATCATTGTGCTATTGATCGGAGAGAAATCATCGCTATTAGAGGCATCATCATCAAACGCCGAACCCGAGTCATTAATATCGTTTACAATATAACTCGATTCATCGAATCTCAATCTTTTTTTGGTGATTTTCTGTTACTGTCTATAGCCGAAATGTGATAAGAAAGTGACACACTTTCAGTTGTCGAATCGACAAGCTTTTCAAGTGGTATAATAACTGTTTCTAAAGTATCACCAATAACCTTTTCCAAAATCATCTCTCTCCTTTTTTAATAAAGAGTATTTTTTTTAATATCCTCACGTACTCGTAAGAGCTCGCTAAGAACATTTTTTTCTCTCTTAAAGTCAGGCATGCTGACAAGATGCTGTCTACAATCAAACTGCAAAGATTAAGATTCATACTTCCTTTTTAATGGCAAAACAGTCAAATTCTTTTCTATATCTACCATCATTCATTGCTCTATCTTCGTCAATAACAACAAATCCATACTTGTCATTCTTTCAGCATTCAGTACAAAAATTTCGAAATTCGTCTGAAGTTGAGTCAGTATTCACATGGTCTTCGTAGATATGTTTAAGATTAACATCACCTTGACGATAAATAACCATCAAATTAATATTGTCCCTGATGAGATGTTTCGGTATATGAGCATATGACTGACATAGATAATAGCTATCTACACTTTTGTATCTTGCCATACAGAAAAAAGCTCTTAAGTTATCCTGCTTCTCACAAGCCACATCATCAAAAATCATAATTGAATTAGGTAGGGCTTCATCTGGAGACACTACAGATGCATGTTCACTAAACGGTAGATATGATATACCTTCAATTGGTTCTAAAACTTTTTGAAGAAATAGGTATTTCGGTTGATTTAAGGGTTCAGACTATACATACAAATTTTCGAATCTAAGACCATTAGGGTGTGTAATTAGAGCCAACAAACTATTAGTTTTTCCACAGTTCGATAGTCCGCAGAATACTGCTCGTATATTATCTGGAAATAACTTTCCGTGTCGCTTTTTTCTTTTCATTTTCTGAAAATCAAAGTTGGCGACGGGAAGTTTAACGTTTTGCTCAGTAAAATCCATGTTCGCGTAACAAAGTCAAATCTAAGATTGACCTTTTCAAAATATAAACGATTGTTTTATATTTTGATCATCAGTTGTAAATCATCATTTGAAGAGAAATGCTTGTACACAAATCACAGAAGCACCCTAAGGGTAAAGGGTTACTTGATAAAGTAACCCTTAACCCTTAATGGGTGTAAAATTGAGTAAATTCGTAACTGTAAGTAAAAAATCATTAAAACAAAGTAAATATTTTCGCAAAGTTATTCAGTCCGCCTTAAAAGGTGCACGTGAAGCTCTTAAGATCGTTGGCGGTAAGAAAAAAATTATCATTCCACGTATTCTACCTGTTCCATCAAAAATAGGTGGCACTCTGCCTTTTCTCATACCATTGTTCGTAGCACTATGTGCAGCTGGTGCTCTGGCTGGAGGAGCTGCTGGAATAGCTAAAGCAGTAAATGCGGCTAAAGCTGCACAGAAAAATTATGAAGAAAGTAAGAGGCATAATAAAACTATGGAAGCTATTACTCTAGGAAAAGGTCTCTATCTTAAACCATATAAAACTGGAATGGGATTATTTATAAAACCTCATATCGATCATGGTCAAGTTAAAAAAAAAACTTCGATTTAACTTTGCCAAATCGTGCACTGACTGACTATGATCTTATAAAGTATGCTCGTATGATGCGAATCGCATATTTTCGAGGTGTTTTCATTAGAAATAATCTACCTTCTGATGCCCCATGGCATAACGAATTTGCTATAGTTAACTTAGATGGTTTTCAAAACAAAGGCACTTACTGGGTATGTTATCGAAAACGAGGTTCTGAAGTGATTTATTTTGATAGTTTTGGTGATCTTAAACCCCCTATAGATCTCATGTTATTTTTTAACGTGAAAGAAGTGAAATACAACAGATATCAGAAAATAAAAGATATCAGAATTTTGACTCATTTATTTGTGGGCATCTTTGTCTTCAATTTTCGTGTGAAAGACTATAAAAGAAGAGTTTTCAGACAAGCAGGTTCATTCTTTTTCAAATAGTCATGGAAGATAGTTTCACTTTAAGTCTTTCAGGCAAAGTTTATATTCCTCTAAGTATGATTTTAGGCTTTGCAGAAGATTACAAGAAAATTGTTGTTAATATGAAGCATGAACTCATTTTCACAAGATCAATAAATGACCTGAATGCTATAATACAGGAAGGTACTGTTGCCAACAATGTAACCACATAAAAATTATCAAATAAAAATATCAAAGATAGAGTGGTTAATGCCATATGTTATTGCATCAGATAAACAAAAATCCAGCTGTTGAATTTTATTGGCAAAGATAATCCTATTTCTATGAGTTTTCGTTCTTGGGAGGTATTTAAATATCCTCTTCTTCCAACAACAAATAAACACGTCTGGATGGTAAGAACTTCAAATTAATTAGAGAAACCACGTTTTGTGATTCTTGGATTACAACCGGGAAAAAAAGGTTCAAAAACTAAAAATGCTAGTCACTTTCACCACTGTAATATTAGTATTGTGAGACTTTTCTTGAATTTGCAATATTATCCGTACAACAATCTCAATCTTGACATATCTAAGAATCAGTTTGCTATTCTTTATGATATGTATGCTAATTTTCAGGAAAGCTATAACGGAAGAGACCCACAGCCATTGTTGACAAAGTCTCAGTTCATCAACTTTGAACCACTCATAGTTATTGACTTTTCACGACAAAACGAATTTGTAAAGAGCGCTCCTGTCGATGTACTTCTGTAAACGGTGCGTCAAATCATATTCTTTCACTACAAAAAGAAAATTTATGCGATTCATCCTAAGTGCGCACAACTCAAGAAATTTATTAAAATATTACACATAAAAAGTTATGAACAAACTTCCAATGTATAGTATTTTAAGTTTAGGTATATCGAGCTTGATATCTAATTTTCATTTAAAGTTCATGAAAAAAACAAGTCTAAATGAATTTTTTTTTTAACAATAATGATTAAATTAATGTAGCTTTAGCGCGGACAAGTCATTATATTTGTCTAAATAGTCAATTTAAAGAGATATCAATCAGATAAAAAAAAACAAAAATCGATTTTAACAACTACGACATCCCGTTGAGGAAGAACTTATATAAGTGACATTTCAATAAAAGTTAAATTTTTTTTACTAAAAATTCGATAAATAAATAAACAGAAAAGTGAATAAAATTATAATTTGATTCGAATTATTATTATTCATGAATTATTAATTATTACGCAATGAATATCGATAATTTATGATAAAAAATAAGAAAAAGTATCAGGCAATTATAAAAAAGAAAAAGGTATACAATTCGTTATTTTGCAATTTTTTACATTAATTGTGAATACGCCCGAGTTGCGTATATAACTGCTGAATATATATACATATATATACATATATATACATATGCAAATGATATGTAAATATATGTTTATCGAAATTGAATATATTATATTGAAAGATATTTATTATTTATAAATTATTATTCATTAATTATCAATCATTACACAATGAATATCGATAATTTATGATAAAAATAATAAAAAGTATCAGGCTATTATAAAAAAGAAAGAGGTATACCATCCGTTATTTTGACAGTAGATGTGTATGTAATAAAATAATTCACAATTTATATATTAAGAATATTAGTCTAGGGGCCAGGCTCCACCTAAGTTTTTCCTATGTATTTTGGTCCCTTGAAAACGAATTTTGAAGGTGGACAACTGGAAAATGGTTAGGAAAATCTCTATAGGCAATTTTTCGATTAAAGAAAATTTTTTTAATTTTTCGCGGAAAAAATTTTTTTTGTGTTTTTCATCAAATTTTAAGTCGAAAATATTCCTTTAAATTTTTCCGTACATTACGCCGTTTCTCTGTAAAAAAATCATAAAGTTTCAAAAAGCCCATTTTGCCATTTTTAACAATTTTCATGATTTTATTGCACGGTTTTAATTACGAAATATTACTATTTGATTAGCTTTAAATACTCTTTGATTTATCAACTTTTGATGAAAAAAAAAATGATTTAAGCTGGTTGCGTCCTTCTTTTAATTTTTCACGATTAATGGAACTGCGTATTCAGAGAGTACACACGCAACGGTGATCACGAGAAAAAGACAGGTCGGAAAATAGGAGTGATGGCGATAGTAATATTAAAGTCCACGGTTCAAACTAATTTTTTTTTTTAAATATTTTGACCTACTAAAAACATTAATTTAAAGGGTGGAAAGCCGGAAAATAGCCAGGAAAATTTGTATGAAAGAATTTCCGAAAAATTAAAAAAATTTTCTTTAATCGGTAAATCGCCTGTAGAGATTTTCCTAACCATTTTCCAGTTGTCCACCCTCGAAATTCGTTTTCAGGGGACCAAAATACATAGGAAAAACTTTGGTAGAGCCGTCGACCTCCATCGGCTACGGAAACCCTCCTGGCCCCTAGACTACTAATATCGATATTTATTAATAGTTTAAGTACGTATGCAAATTAAGTGCATATGCAAATTAAGTGTATGTATACAGTATGTAAAATACAAACATTTAAGAAGTATAATAACCATTACTACGACAATGTGAAATGGGTGTTCTTAAGGGATGCACTCAAGTCATTTGTTGTAACAGGATCAGTCCAAGTTTGATAAGCGCGACACGAGAGACGAATGAGATTGAATAACACACGCCTTAAAGAAAAAAGTCCCACCTTCTTATAAGTGAAATAATGGCAACCCTAGTTTTAATTATGTATATGCTAACTTAATATTTTATATAAAATTTTTCATAAATTGTTAATAATTATTAAAAGATTTTTAAAAGAATAATTTAATTATTAAAAGAATATTGAATTTCGCACTCACAACTTAGTGGTTCCCACAAAACGGATGTATTTCTTGCTACGTTGGAGGTCTAAATATCAAATTATTTTTACAGGTTTCGACAAGTTAAATATTATATACATATATACATGCGCATGCCCACCTTTACCCTTAAATTTATGATTTATTTTCGGTATAAATAGATAACGATTTACGGTTCTGATATCATTCTGGGTTTAAACATTGAAACAAGAATAACAAGAAAGAGAATGAATAAAAAAGACTTATATAATATCTTAATAGCTATTTTAAATGTGGCTCTCCTTCGTGAACCACAAATAAAACTAACTATTTTGTAACTAAGCGTTGCGCAAAAATTTGAAAACTTGCTCTATGAATGAGCTGTTAAAAAAGATTAAATTCATCATAGGACTTTGCGGGCTACGTACTTTAGCCTATATGTTCAAGCGAAATATTTTGACCGATAATCAGATACTTGATATAGTTGGTCATTGTATTAAGAGCAGAGGAATGCAAGATGCACCTCAAGTCAGTCATCTCATGTTACATCATCGTGTCACTACAGGTAAGTTATGCATATTTTCTATCATGAATCCAATAACAAATCTAGAAATGTATTTTGAAATCACGAAATCATAGCCAATAATCGTTCAATAATCTATATCTTTTTTATTTACCACCAGAGAATTTCACGGCATAAGACTTTCATGTTGTAAATAAAAGAATACATCCAAAAATATTTATACTAAAAAATATTGATTTCCAATATCAAACCAATACTCGATAACTTACTTATTTACGGTCAAAAAATTTTGCAAGTATTAACTTTTAGGTCGTAAATACAATGATAAAACCAAAAATATGTTTCACAAAAAAATATCGATTTCCAATATCCGATCAATAATCTATAGATTTTTCATTCATGGTCGGAGAATTTTGTGGGATAAGACTTTTTTGTTGTAAATAAAACAATAAATCCAAAAATATATTTTACAAAAAAATATTGATTTATAATATCGGACCAATACTCAATAACTTACTTAATTACGGTAAAAAAATTTTGAAAGCTAATACTTTTATGTTGTAAATACAATGATAAATCCAAAAATATGTTTTACAAAAAAATATCGATTCCCAATATCAGATCAATGATCTATAAATTTTTTATTTATGGTAAAAAATTTCGCGGGATAAGACTTTTTTGTTTACAGTAGTGTGACCTTGATAGATATGACATTAAAAAATTTTCAGACCTGCAAAACATGATGAGGACAGTGGTGGGGATGAATTACGGGTGAATCTTCTGTCAGCAGAAGAACAGCTGCTTAGTTCAAGAGATCCTGCACTGCTGCTGCCCACCGAAGAAGTACGAGAAGTTATAAATTCGTTAGATGATCACGTTACTTATGATCATAGTACTCCAAACACGATGTTGGAGGGGGTAATTGTTGATACTGCAGCGCCACCACGACTTAATAAACCGTTGCCTGATTGCTCTTATTGGAATGATCACGATCTACAAACGTCGAATAAAATAGTTTCACCTGAAACTGCATTATCTGCAATATCGACACCAGGTACAGAAGATCTCGACTATTGAGATATATGTAATTTTATAATTGTAATAATTCTTATATATTATTGCACGGTATTGTAGACGAATGTCTTCAACAGGAAGATGGTGCTTCTGTTCAGGAACACATTCCCATTCATAAAGAAACTTCACGATATTACAAACAGTTTAAGCTTCAAGGGCGACAATTAAGAGTGTTGATATTACCTCCACCAGCTAAAGCAAATGTATATGGTAGGCTTGAGACCGCTATAAACGATTTATATCGTCACGTATGTGAATATGCACAGCCATAAGCTTATATCGACATGACTATAAGCTCTGATCGTTTCGTGCACGGACCTCTATGGATTTCTTTTAGACTGCTTCGTGATTTTTCACCGGTAGATTTACTCGAACTGATAGCTAGTATAGCGCAGAATAATGATAGTTTCGAAATTGACGATGTTATGAATGTTAAAGTTAATACTGTGACTAAACCAGAGAACCGGAGTCGTGTGCCTCTCACTAGCGAATCAGTTTTTAAGAAATCCATTATAAATATTGAATATAGCAACAGTCTTTGTCTTCTTAAGATCTCAGAAATAAGCCAAATGTAATTTTAAACGGGTTAAAAGTAACCATAATGGATATTTTCTCTATTGAATTCATAGATAGTTTGAATTATCTACATATGAGTTTAGCTGCACTACCAAAAGCTTACGGTCTTGTTAATATCGAGAAAGGTACGTTTCCTCATCTTTTTAATACACAAGGTGGTCATAGACAAGCAAATAAACAGTCTATGAAGGCGGTGCGATGGTTGTGCTGGATGGAAAATGTGTTGAATCGACAAATTCAGTATACTGTTTGTGCACGAGAAAGAAGGCTTCCCGAAGGCCCTCTAGCGGACGGATATTGCGTAC
Source organism: Anastatus disparis (assembly GCA_017163975.1). Classification (NCBI taxonomy): domain Eukaryota; kingdom Metazoa; phylum Arthropoda; class Insecta; order Hymenoptera; family Eupelmidae; genus Anastatus; species Anastatus disparis. Next base: position 1,302,362 of record JAFFSR010000017.1, on the reverse strand, counting down.
TTAAAAATGGAAAGAAAATTGTTTTACAATTTCACGGGTGTTATTGGCATGGCTGTGTCTGGTGTTACACAATAAGCCGAGACTCGAGGCTCGTAAGCGGTGAAAATATGGACGAGCGTTTTGAGAGAACCGCGCAGATATCGGAAAAAATACGAACCCATGGTTATGAACTTATCGAAAAGTGGGAGTGTGATTTCGATCTAGAGTACTCAGAAAACGAGAATATGAGGTCGTACATTGAAGATAAGACACAAAAATGGCACGCGCCGTTAAATCCTTGAAAAGCATTTTTTAATGCTGGCGTCAGCCAGCTATATGGCTAATCAGCTAAACGATTGGCTAGCGGCAGTACGATACTGCTTGCACACGCGCGCGCGCCGCCCTCCACTCTTGCTCATCACTACTAATAATGGTATATGTAGAGTGGTTTGAGGATGTGATGGGGTTAGTAGTAGAAGTTTAGCAGCAGCGGTAACATGGACGTTTGTAGGTGAGTGCATCCGTGGACTTTGATGATTTGTGAACCCAGTTCGTGTGGTAAAACAGTATTTGTGACGAAATCACGATCTTGAGCATTATTACTATAATTTTTCTGTACCATCAGCGTACGCTGGTGCTCATCTACTAGAACAAGCGTAACTCAAAAAATTTTCAGCGTTTAAGGCTGATGAGTATTTGAAGAGCAAAGGTATTTTTGGATAGCGGCTAAAGATTTGAAAAATTTACAATGAACGCTGAATTTCACATGGTTTTACCAAGCGACAGCAGCAAGTTTGTCTTTCCACACAATGTGGCGACACATTTTACAACACAATTATTACAAAATTTTTATCTTTATGGAAACTGGTGTGTAGGACTCACGGAAATTCAAATACCTCTCACATTTCAGCATATATCAATAGTTGAGCGGGAGGGAGTCATTTCTGTTAAAACAACGAAACGTAAAATGGAAAATGTTTTGCGAGAAACTGAGGAGAGTTAACAGAGGACCGAGGTGTTTGCCAGAGTCAAACCTGGTGTTTATCGTGATATTGAAAGTCTCTTAGAAGAAATAAATAATCTCGAGAATGTGAAAAATCATTTCTATTTTGAAATTCAAGCTGGTGGCTATGCACAGATTAGATGTCGATGTGGAGAAAATTGTACAATTTATATGCACACGTTTACACTATCGGAAAAATTATTTAGAATTTGAGATCTGGAAAATGTACAAATTTTCTCTTGCAAAGGTGATAAAGAACACTATATTGACGGTAATCGTTCAGCAAATCTTGTAAACGGGTTGCCAACAGTACTCATGGTTTACAGCAACATTTGTCAGCCTTACGTAACAGGTGATATGCGTACGAGCTTACTACGTACAGTCTTGCTTCATTTGCGCGATTACGTTTACGGAGGCGTTCAAATTAAAAAATTTCTATTACCCGTGTACTTACCGCTGCTGTCTTCAACGTTTCGGTCGATCGAAATAAATGCAAGAGACGAACACGGATTTACTATTCCATTTGACTACGGTACGTTGGCTGTAACACTTCACCTTAAGCGCATCTGATAAAATGTCTGAGTTTAGAGATTTTTTTAATAATTGAATGGTTCGTGGTGAGGGTAAGTGCGTTAGGGTTAGTAAACCTTGTTTTGGTTATCACCAGTCAGGTGCAGGAATAGGTAGTTTTTTAAAAGGTCTCTTCCGAGCAGCTATACTGAAGATCAAGCAAGGTGCAAAAGTGGTCGGTAAAGAGGCTCTCCAAATAGGTAAAAATATCCTAGATGATGTCACTCTAGGTGGCAGACCTGTCAAAGCGGCGGCTAAAGCGCATTCGCGAGAGTGGTGAAAATCTCAAAAGAAAAGCTGACGTTGTTCTGGACAAATTGCTCTTGGGTGATTCGAGTGCGAAAGAGGGGGAGAAATCAGAATATAAAAAGAAGAACAAGACATCATCAGCTATGTCGCCAAGTGTACCTAGTACTACGAACACCTCAGCGGCTAAACGCTCGAAAAGTGGTAAAGTTGCGAAAAAAAAGAAGCAGAATAAGAAAGCACGTGTAGCTAGAGATATTTTTGAAAATTAAAATTTCAAGATGGCGTTGTTGCATATAGAATCTTGTCAGTTGATCAAGTCGGAATTATTACTCTTTGAATTACCCTCGACACAGACTGCAATTAAAGGCTCTTACTGGGTACAGTACAAACCGATATCTTCACTCAACGACCAATCACCAATTGAATTTACCATCCCTGGCAACACTGAGTATCTAGACTTGGCTCACAGAATGTTAAGTGTGAGTGTAAGTGTAACATGCACTCGTACTGAATCACCTAAAGATCTGAACCTTGGACCAATAAATGATCTTTTGCATTTGTTGTTTAATCAAGTCGACGTGCTATTCAATCAGAAACCTGTTTCACCGCCAAACAATGCTTATGCATACAGAGCTTACATTGAAACATTACTAAATTATGGCCCAACAGCTAAAAAGTCTCATTTAACAAGTAGATTGTGGTACGATTGTACAGCAGGGAAAATGGACGATACCACAGGTGGTAATGCAGGTGTCAGTCAGCGTAAAGCGATTATGATTGACAGGAAGATTGATTTACTCGGCCATTCACATTGTGATGTTTCTAATCAAGACGAATCATTACTGGGTGGTGTTGAAGTTAGAGTAAAGCCCGTGCGTTCTTGCGATGGATTCTGTCTTATGGATCCCGCTGGTGTTTTCACGGTTAATATTACCGAGGCTACGCTTCTTGTGCGTCGGGTAAAATTAAATCCTTCACTTGTGCTAGCACACGAAAAACTATTGTCGCAGACTACTACAAAATACCCACTGAAACGTGTAGAAGTAAAGGCTATTACGTTACATAATAGTGTACATGGGGAAACAATCGACAATGTCATATAAGGTCAACAGCCAAAAAGAATTATACTCAGTTTTATTGAGAAGAAAGCTTACAATGGCGATAAAAGTCTTAACCCGTTGAATTTCAAGAATTTCAATATGAATTTTGTGTCTGTACGTTGATGGAATGCAGGTGCCATCGAAACCCTTACAGCCAGATTTAAAAAAAAGAAAATTGTGCGTTGATGCTTATCATACACTTTTTTCCGGCACTGGTATTCACTTTATGAATTCAGGCAACTCGATTACACGTGAAGACAATTCAAACGGTTACTGCCTATTCGCTTCTGATTTGACATCTGATTTATCGGCGAGTGATGGTAGTCATTGGAATTTGATGAAAAATGAAAATGTACGAATTGTTGTTAGATTCGACGACCCGCTAGAGGGCGCTGTAAATTGTATAATTTTAGGGACCCTCTAGAAAGGGACTGGAAACCTCGTCCTGCGTCTTCTTGTCCCTTCCTAGAGGGTTATTATATAATTTATGCTGAATACGACAATTTGCTCGAAATTGACTCGTCGAGACAGGTTGTCGTGGATTAAAGCGGTTAAGTAGTGGTGGTGGTGGTGGTACATTTCTCGCTATGTAAGTAAAACAAAAGCTAGCTTTATTATCTCGGTCGGCGAGCAACTTTCGTTACAAACAGTATGGACGTGGTAATTGACATGTAGTTTGTAAAGGACTACAAAAATCGTTTGATTTCAAAGAAGGTGGCTGTACTTGTTATTCATAAACACTTTATCGCTCATTGGATTGTGGTGCCTCCTTGTAATTTAAGACGCTTACCTAAAAATGCTTTGAGGCAGAACAATTGGGTGACACTGAATCATCATGGTCTGAAGTGATACGAAGGTGATATATCGATAAAAAGATTATACGAAAATTTGTAAGATATTTGCATGAATTGTCATACAATTTTTGTGCGAGATCAAGAGAAGGTTGAACTACTTAAAAGCTCACTACCTGTAAGATTGAAAATTTAGAAAAAGAACTAGATTGTCCAGCTTTTAGAAATTTAAATTTCAGTAGTGTACAGCGCATGCATCATTACTTTAAATCACCTCATTCAAATTGCATGTGTGCACTAAATAACGTTGCTAATCTGAAACATTGGCTTCTGAAACTTAACCCCAGGGTAAAATCGCTGATTTCAGAAGAATTTTACGAAATTCTCCGCAATGAATTCAAAAGATATTGTTCGATATCTGATGACGATCAAGTTTCACGCAGTAAGCGTTTATCCAGCGGATCGGATTCCTCTGATGTGGGTGAAACCTTGTGCGTTCGTGCTTAATACGCAAAATTGTAACTAGCTTGGTGCGCACTGGGTTGCCATATACGTTGATAAGTATGGCACAGATGTGTACTTTGATAGTCTTGGTAAGCCATCACAAATTCAACAACATTGATAACGTATTCAGCAAAATTGTAAAAAATTTAGATGGAATAATAAACACTTACAAAACGAATATTCCAACGTTTGTGGTCATTATTGTATCATGTTTCTGTATTATGTGTCTAGCGGATTGGGTTTCAAGAAATTCTTAGGAAATTTCTCACAGAACTTGCAAAAAAAAGATACTATAGTCAAGAATTTTGTGGGAAAAATCTTGCATGAATAATATGATATTTGGTTGTCTCTGATTAGTCGCACACCAGTTTTTTGCGGCGCCCTCACCAATTTTTTACAGTATAAGAGAAGCAGCATTCACTTGGTCTAGCCACAGTTTGACGACGCCAGCAGCAGTAACAACAAAGCTCAAGCAAGATGGTTGGTCAAAAGAGAAGACTTAAGCAGGCATTTGGTAATGACTTGGCATATTTAATAAAACAAAACAGCAAGAAAAATTATTGGCAGCAGGTTCTGCCAATGGTCTACAGACTGAAAAGCTCTTTTGGAAAAATTATCCAGGTAGGCTTGGAGAATATAGGCGGCGAAGGCAAAAAGGAGTTTGCACCCGTAGTACGCTTCTGTGGAGCCAATTTTCAAGGTCTACCTCTGTCACTAGACTGTTAGGAGGCGTTGAAGCAGGAATTTGACAAAATTGAAGATTTTTTCACTTGTTATAATGAGGAATATATGCTGGCTCAGCGGCTTTCTATTCTTGAATACACTATCCGTTTTATGATTAGTTTTCTCGAGAGAGCTTTTGAATTGGTACCGAATGACGTACAACCAGAAGGAGAGGAGTGTGGTAGACCGCCGAAAAAATATGGTCGATCTAATCGGTCACTAGTATTTAAACGTGTCACATTTCAACGTTTAAAAGATTTATCAAAATGTATAGATTATAGAAATAGATATTTAAATATTGTTCTAAAATCTGTAGATTATATATTACGAGAAATGATTAAAAATATGAAAAATGTATTAGAAAATAGTCAGGAATCTGGATATGTATACTATACTTTTAGCGATATAAAAAGTACAATGTATAGTTTTAATGATAATTTTGTAAATTATCTCATCGAATTATTAAAAAAGAATAATCTAGTTTTAGGAAAAGAAGATTTGTTTATAATCATACACGAATTTATTATTTATCTTATGTACACACTAGTTAATTGTATGAACACTACGTTGAAATGTTTTATTATTAATAATAAATGTTGTTAAACTTTAAAACGTGAGTATTTCATTTACCTCGTTCATTACCAATTCCCTCAACCTTCATACACACAGTAATATTGCAAATTATATATTTTATGGTTCAATATAAAATTTTTATTATTTTAATATTTAAAAGTATTTAGTTGCAAATTAAAATATTTTAATTTTTTTAATTTAATGAGACTACTGACAGTGTAAATTCAATGAAGGTGAATGAAAACTACTAGTTTAACTGTTAACTGTTTTATTTTCTATGTAAACATATGGGACGTTTCAATTCAATCCAAGAATCCTTTTCAAAGCACTAAAAAAATCATACAATATATACACATAAAATTAAATACTTTTGAAAAATCTTTTTAACATCAAGGTTATGAACCAAAATTGCCTATACGAAATTCTATCGAAAAACTTAATTAAACAATAATCAAATACAATTTAAACATGTTAACCGAAGTACAATTCAAACGTGTTAAATATAATTTCTTTCTCTATCATTTTAATCTTATTTAAAAAGAAATTCAACTTTATTAAGTTTTTTTAAAATTCAATTGTGTATGTAAGAATTTTTCTACTTTTTTTCCTTTCTAATTGTAGATTATTCACAATCTATGATGCGTCCAATACACGAACATTACAATCACGAATGTCTAACAGTTCTAAAACGGTCTAAATGACGAAGTCACAATTACGGTACGAAAACTAGGTTCGAACCGTAATTAGTACAAATGTTACAAATCTTAGTCGAAACAGTAATGTTAGTCGAAACAATAATTGTAATGTGTGTTATGTGGGACAGTCTGGTAGGAGTTTGTTTACTAGGATCAATGAACATGTAAGATATGTTAGTAATAAGAAAGATGCTTCTGCTATTTATTCTCATGTGCATGATACAGGTCATTCATTCAAGTTTGATATAAAAAATATAAAAATTCTTGATAATGAAAAAAATTATCATGAAAGATTAATTTCTGAGGGATGGTGTTTATAGTAAAACACAATAACGTTAATAAAATTTTGGATACCCAAAATTTGAATGTTGTTATAAAAGATTTTATAAATAGTTTAATATTATAATATATTATTAAAATTGAATGATTGACAAAAATTTTTTAGATGATGAAATATATTGAGATCAGTTTTTGATTTCAAGTTTGTAGAAAGTATCATTGATGAGTGAAGGTTCTGTTTCGACTAAGATTAGTAACATTGGTACTAATTACGGTTCGAACCTAGTTTTAGTACCGTAATTGTGACTTTGTCATTTAGACCGTTTTAGAACTGTTAGATATTCGTGATTGTAATGTTCGTGTATTGGACGCATACATAAATTGTTAATAACCTAAAATTAGAAAGGAAAAAAAGTAGAAAGTTTTTTACATACACAATTGAATTTTAAAGAACTTAATAAAGTTGAATTTCTTTTTAAATAAGATTAAAATGATAGAGAAAGAAATTATATTTAACACGTTTGAATTGTACTTTGGTTAACATGTTTGAATTGTATTTGATTATTGTTTAATTAAGTTTTTCGATAGAATTTCGTATAGGTAATTTTGGTTCATAACCTTGATGTTAAAAGGATTTTTAAAAGTATTTAATTTTATGTGTATGTATTGTATGATTTTTTTAGTGCTTTGAAAAGGATTCTTGGATTGAATTGAAACGTCGCATATGTTTACATAGAAAATAAAATAGTTGACAGTTACACCAGTAGTTTTCATTCACCTTTATTGAAATCTTTTAAATTAATATTTTATTATTGAATATAAATTTTAATAATCAAAAAGTATCATGTTGCATATTAAAATATTTTAAATTTTTAAATATCGATTGAAATATTTTTCATGCCCACATTAATTTTTTAGGAGTCAGTGACCCTTAGTGACCTCAAACTTCAGTTGTTTGGGTGCCATGCCTAAGAAACCCCTACTTCACCTTCTTAGAGGTCATTGACCCACCGGTCATTAACCTTTGGGGTGGTGGAGTAGGGGTTTGTTTTGACGGTCCATTGTGCCTCAATAACTACTTATATCTTTCTGTATTATAAAAGATTTTCGCCGCTGCCACTGCTGCTGTCAGTCTCTCAAAATCCTTCCTTAACTCCTCCTTTTTACTGATAAATTCAGCTAATTTATGGTAAATTTTGCCTAATTTATCGTAAATTTCAGCTAATTTATTGTGAATTTTAGCTAAAATTTTAATTTTTCACTTAAAATCCGATAAATCAGGTCAATTGATTTTAATTATAATAAGATTTTTTTTTTAGCTAATTTTAGCTGATTTATTGAGAATTTTAGCTAAAAATTTAATTTTCATCTAAGTTTAGCTAATTTATTGTGAATTTGATTTAAAATTTTAATTTTTTCACTCTAAATCTGATAAATCAGGTCAATTCGATTTAAATTATCATAAGATTTATTTTTCTTTTTATATTATAAAAGATTTTAGAAATTTATTTTAAACGATTTATTATTTAATTATAAGTTTAGACAACTTATTAATTATTATAATAATGAATTTTCTTTTGTCACTTTTCATGCTAAATTTATTAATGGGTTTAAAAAAGGATTTTATAATTTAAAGATACAGGGAAAAGTATGTCACCTAACTCCAACTGTAATGGAAATTGATGATGGTGAAGAACCTCAATGTGGGCAAATATATATATATATATATACGATGATTTAGAACAAATGAATATCATTTTAGAACGAAATAATAGATTAGTAAAAGAACATATACAAATAATATTAAATGTTTTAAATAAATGTAGTCCATATGTCAAAAATTATAAACATCTTTATGAATTATCTGAAACAAGTAATGTGCCTGAATATCGTTTGTATTTTATTCGCAATCCAAAACTAGATCAAAGACAAAATACACCTCAAATTTCAGAATGTGCAGCTTTAATAATAACTAAAGATGGACAAATACCAAATAATATGGATTTATGTGTACATCCACAAAATTCATCTAAAAAAGTAGAAAATATTACTTATATGAGTAAATTATCATTTCATTTAGATCCAATGACGTTTCCACTTATGTTTCCATTTGGAGATAGAGGATGGAGCATAGATTTGAAACATGAAAAAACTAAAAAAAATATAACGTCTCTTCAATATTATTTTAATCGACTAGCATATAGACTAAAATCAAAATTTAATCCAATACTATATTGTGGAAGGTTAACACAACAATATATAATACAAGCATACATTATAATTGAACATACACGTTTAACATTTTTAAAATATAATCAAGATAAATTAAGAATAGAATGTTATTAAGGTTTAATTGATCATACTTCCGGAAGCGCACTTAATAATTCAAATAATTATCAAAATGCAGAAAGATTAGGTAATATGTACGTATCACCAGCTACATCTATAGGTAGTCATCGATATATGGATAAAAATTACAAGATGCTATGGCAATTGTTAGAAAAAAGGTCGTCCAGATTTATTTATTACAATGACATTTAATCCAAATTGGCCAAAAATAAAACGAGTATTAGAAGATTTTCCACCTGGAACTACTTGTAACGATATACCAAATTTTTGTGTTCGATTATTTTATGCTAAATGTAAAGCTATCTTTTTTTTTTTTTTTGGTGGTCAAAAAACGGGTAAATCTGCTATCAGACCTACAGCGACGTGGGCTGCAGCTGGATCACCCCAACCGCAGTGCGCGCCACTGGTGTGACGGGATTCTGACGCTGCGTCAGCTTGGAGGGAGAAAGAAACCTCGTAGGTTCGCATTCGCCCCCGAGGCATCCACAGACAGAGACCGTTTAAACCCCCTTCACCCTGGCCGCGGAAGAGAAGCAAGAAAATGCCTCACTTACACGGGCAGAGATCCGTAACGTCCACCGTTCAGAGCCGCAGCGTGGGACTGCGTTAGCATTACTTCACGCTGCAGTCTTGTCCATTGTCGCTCGTCTTGTCCGTCCGTCCAGGCACTAGGCCGTGTCCATTCATACGTCTAAACATGCATACATTTGCCTGTCATCCTACCTTGCACTTCCCCGTTCACACTTAGCTCGGGTACGTGGGGTCGCTGGGCCCAAGGACTTTTCAGTCCCCCTGCGTATTCGCACATCTTCATCCTCGCCTTCATCCATTCATTCAGTTTGCCATTCACTCGGCTCGAGTACGTGGGGTCGCTGGGCCCAAAGACTTTTCAGTCCCCCTGCGTATTTGCACATTTATGCGCTCTCTTTCATCTACACATTCAGTACACCATTCACTCAGCTCGGGTACGTGGGGTCGCAGGGCCTAAGGACTTTTCAGCCCCCCTGCGTGTAAATGTAAAGCTATCTTAGCAGATACAATATCTGGAGAAGTTTTTGGTAAAGCAATTTCTTGGTTTTGGGTAATAGAATTTCAAAAGAAAGGTTTTCCTCATATTTATATGATTTTTACTTTAGATTATAAATATAAAATGTCATCCCCTGAAAATATAGATAAATTCATATCAGCTGAAATTCCAGAAAATGATAAAGAATTTTAAAGAATTAGTCTTAAAACATATGTTACATGGGCCACATGGTCCTGAAACACCTTGTTATGACTTAGAAAATAATAAATGTTCAAAAAAATTTCCAAAAATGTTTAGTAATACAACTACTTTTGAAGATAACGGTTTTCCAAATTACAAAAGAGAAAATAATAAATAAAAAAACTATTATTATATTAAAAAAATTAATGGACAAAAAGTGAAAATTGATAATTCAATGGTAGTACCATATAATTCAACATTGCTCAGAAAATACAATTCTCATATAAATGTAGAATATTGCGCATCAATAATGAGTATAAAATATTTATTTAAATATTTGAATAAAGGCCATGACAGAGCATATGTGAAAGTTTAAAAAATTTCAGAACAAGGAAATTCTGATATTAATAACGAATTAAAAAACTATGAAAATTCAAAATATGTAAGTCTAATGGAAGCTGATTGGAGAATAGAAGAGTTACCTTTAACAGGACGATCTCATTCAGTAGAATGTTTAGCAGTTCACTTAGAAAATCAACAAAATATAGTGTTTGAAGGAAATAATATTCAAGAAGTAATGAAAAAATTTAAAACAACATTAATTTCTTGGTTTGAATTAAATAAAAAAGATAAAAATGCTAAAAATTATTTATACGCAAATGTACCAGAACATTACTACTATTCAAACAAAAAGGAATGGATTAAAAGAACAAAGTATTCAAATTGTACTAGAAGATTTATAAATGTAAGCTCCAAAGACATTGAACGTTTTCACTTAAAACTTATTTCATATAGAGTAAAAGGAGCAACTTCCTATAATGATTTATTAACTTATGAAAAAGTTAAAAATAATTCTTTTAGAGAAACAGCTATGGCAATGGGATTAATCGAATGTGATGGAGAAATCTATAAAATTTTTTATGAAGCTTGTAAAATAATGATGCCAAAACAATTAAGACAAAATTTCGCATGGTATTTAATATCTGATAAAAATTGTTGCTCAGCATTAAAACTTTGGAATAAATATAAAAAACATTTTTGTGAAGGATTTATGAATAATAATGAAAATAGAGCTTTAAATGAAATAAATAAGATTCTGAACGTTGAAAATTTAAAATGTTCTGATTTTGGATTACAAGATCCAATTCTTATAGAAGATAATAAAAATTTTGAAATGAAACTAAATATACAAATTAATGATGAAAAATTTTAAAATTCAATACCCTTATTAAATAATGATCAAAAACAAATTTTTGATTATATTATTGATAAAAAAAAAAGAAAAATATATTTTTAATAATGGACCTGGAGGTACTGGAAAAACGTTATTATACAATGTTTTAATACATTATTTTTTAAGAGTCAGCTGTATACCGACACAGTTACCTATTTTACCGAATCTATTTAAAATTTATTTTTTAGAAAAACTAATAGCTTCAGGCAGAAATAAAGAGATGGTTTCGATTCGTGTAATAGAAAGCAATATTTTCTCTGATAAGAATAATTTAATTCCACCGCTTTATTTTCAAGAAAAGTTGGAATAACTTGAAAATCCCATTATTTGACACTAATTTCTAATTTTTTAAGTTATTCCAACTTTTCTTAAAAACGAAGCAATAAAATTAATTTATACTAATCAAAGAAAATATTACATTTTATTAAACACATCGAAACCATCTCTTTATTTTTGCCTCTTGTTGCTAATTTTGGGAAAAAAAGTCAATTTTTTAATTGGAAAAGGACAGAGATACAGCGGACTCTTAAATGAAAATAAAAAAATTTTAGCAATGGCTTGGACAGGTATTGCATCTATTCTATTACCTGGTGGTGAAACAAGTCATAAAGTTTTAAAATTACCATTAGATTTAAAAAGTACAGAAAGTTTATTTGTTAAATTAGATACTGATTAAAAAAAATTAGAGAATGTGATGTTATTTTATGGGATGAATCTTCTATGGTACCTAAAAAAGCACTAGAACTTGTTGATGAACTTATTCGAGATATTTGTTATACAGAAAATCACTTTTTTGGAAATAAAATACTCATCCTTGGAGGTGATTATATTCAAACACTTCCAGCAATTAAATATGGAACAAAACAAATTATCATAAACAAAACTTCAAAATTTTTAAAATTTAGGAAAAATTTTAAAATTTTTAAATTAACCAAAAATATGAGAAACAATGATAATAATTTTTCAAAATTTTCATTAAAAATTGGAAGTGGTTTAATCACATCATTAAAAATTCCTGAAGATTGGAAAACAAAAGATGTATGTACAAAAATTTATGGTAACAATATAGAAGTAAACGAAGATTTATCTGATAAAATTATACTTTCGTCTCATAATGAAGATGTATATAATATTAATGACAAAATATTAAATAAAATTAATTCAAATGCATTGACATACTATAGTATTGATTATGCCAAACATAAAGGTATTGATCAAACTGAAATAGATGTCGAATTAAAATTTCTAATTAATTATTTAAATCCATTAAGACTTTCAGGATTTCCAAAACACAAATTAATTCTTAAAAAAAAATTGCATTATAATGTTATTAAGAAATTCATGTGTAAGTGAAGGACTTTGTAATGTTACGAGATTAAAAGTTATTCATTTATTTAAATTTAATGTAAAAGCTGAAATTATTACAGGTTATAAAAAAGGTTCTACTATATTCATATCGAGATTAACTTTAGATACAGGGGAACATACTTCATTACCATTTATATTATATCGTAGACAATTTTCAATTTGTTTAGCGTTTGCAATAACCATTAATAAATCTCAAGGACAAAGTTTTGAAAAAATAGAAATATATTTAAATAAACCTTTATTTTAACATGGTCAGTTATATGTTGCATTATCAAGATCAAAGAATTGTAAAAAAATTTTTATAGAAAATAATAATGAAAATGAAAATGATATAAAAAATATAGGAAGTATTATAATAACAAAATTTATTGTTAAAATTTATATGTATATTATATTCGTATGATTATATTTTTATAAATAAATATTTATATCATATGTTATATTTTATATTATGTGTACATTATTAATTATTGAAATATAAAAAATGTATAAATGTATATAAGTGTATGAATGTAAAATTATTACAAGGAATTATATACATTATAAAATCTATGTATTAAATTCAAAAGGGGGGTTGGCGAGCGAAGCGAGCAGGGGGGTACCCTCCCCCCTCCTAGTAGTTGTATTAAAAGTTTTATATTTTATATTAACAGTTATGAATGAAAAACGAGACATAGAGTCTTGAGTTACGATTTTCCATATCACCTTTCATTTCAAACTGTAATTATAATTATAATGAATTGTATGTATTTATTAAATTTAATTTTATATACTCACTAAATTTTTCAATATAGTTTTTTCTATAATCAATGTTTTGTATAAAATGTTGAGGTACCGCTACAGCGCATTAGAACTTTTTATTAGTGGAAGCCCTCGCCAGTAGCCCTAAAAACCACTTTGTATAATGTACTTATTAATTTTTTTTCTTTAATCTAATAATAAATTTGTTGGATTAGTATTTATATTTTTTTATTAATTATTTTTTTAAATAGGTGTTAATTTTAGAATAATTATTGATATATAATGTTTATTTTAAGTTTCTCAAGATTTGTAGGATTATTTTTTTATAAATCCTATTGAATATCTTTTTTACGTAATTTTCCATTTTGTAAGATATATAAATAATTTTTAACTAAAATTTAGTAACGTTTTTACTTAAACATTAAAATATAAGTAACGCAATCATTATTAATATCTATATGATACATGATCAATTTTTTTTTTATTGATTTGTACGTATTTTTACTCAAGAAGTCGAAAAAAGTGGTTTACAGAAAAGGTCTATATGTATGTTTGTGTGTGTGCATGTATGAATTCAGTACTCCAATTAGATCTCGAAAACCATTCGATGGATTTGCTTCAAACTTTGCATACAATTTATTCTTTTGGCCAACTTGACGGAAAGCTATTGAAAATTGGTTTTCTTAGTGCAGTTTTTTAAGAGCCATTTAAAAAATTTTCTTTCAATTTCGATTTTTTATTTTTTTTTTTATTTTACGAAAACCATACATTTGCTCCGAAATTTGTATGAAAGTTACTCGCTACTGTCTAAAGAAAACAAGCTTTGAAAAACTAATTTTCTAACAGCAGTTTTAATTTTAGAGCATTTTGAAAATTTTTCAAAAAATTTTTATTTTTCATTTATCTTCTATTTTGTGTAAACCATACGATAAATTTCCTCCAAAATTTTTATACAATCAATGCGTTATTGTCTGAAAACAATAAGCGTTTGATAACTAATGTATTTAGCGTGGTTACGATTTTAGATAATTTTAAAGATATTTAGGAAAATTTCGATTTTTCTTTTTTTATTTTTTTTTTATTTTACGTAAAGTACTCGATGGATTGATTCTAAAATTTGAAGGGAAATTATTTGAGACTGTTAAAAGAAGGAAAATTTTCAAAAATAGTTTTTCCAGTGTAGTTTGAATTTTAGAGCACTTTAAGAATTTTGAAAAAGAAATTTTAAAAAGAAAATGGTATCTATTTAGCTAATGAAATTTCGAAAATTACTCAATAGATTTGCTTCAAATTTTGCATAGTATCTATTATTTTGTATAAGTAGGTAGAAACTATTGAAAATAGGTTTTCATAGTGTAGTTTTTTTTATAGAGCTATTTTAAGAATTTTAAACAAATTTTTGATTTCTCATTCATTTCTTTTATTTTACGTAAATTACTTGATGAATTTATTTTGAGATTTGCATCTGTCAATAAAAGTATGACTTGATAGTCTCTACTCCTCGTAGAAGCTACTCTGCAGTTGTTGATACGGAAAGGATAGGTGGATGGTAGGTGCTTGAAATAAAGACAAGGTTTCCTTTAATATATAATACGTGTATTCACCTGGAGATGACGAAGCAAGGTACTTATCTATCCTGAAGTCAAGAACGCTCTAACGACTTCCTTCGCTCTCGTGTAACACATAGCTTACACTCGCAATCGCTTACTTGCGCACCGCAGGCTGCGCGTGACATTTACATGTCTATACACCAATACACACATACTCTCTATACCTGTGTACCCACAGTACTCCCCCCTAAATAACCGTTTATAGTTATTTATATTAAAAGGAATTACTTTATTTTTACATAATCAGTGGGTACTTTTTATTTTACATAAGATTTTTATACATACTTACTCGCGCAATTACATTATCTTTATGCGCTTGCACACACTCCTACTACCTTTTACATAATTATATTCACACATACGCAATTCTAATTACATTACATCAGTATACATCATTTACATGACTTTTTGCAACTATTACATATGCGCATACAATTACTCTTTACATACTTCTGTAAACAACGCTTAAAAGTCCATTTTCATCATATACTCTTGCACCACATCTTGCCATAGCCGTAGACAATGCCAGACTGATGATCACTTTACAATTAAGAAAATCCAACCTGAACCTTGGTACATTCCTTAATACCGTCAATACAAAGTTTATGTTGAAACATTTATTCTTCTTATTATTCCTTCCATAATGATTATTCATTTTTATCATTTCTATGTTGGTATTATTGAAGGAGTTTAGTGTTCTTTGGACATTAGGGTGGTATGACATCTCTACCGAACGTAGTGCTCGCTGGCCAGCAAAATCAAAACCCTGATCATTCGGCTCCAATCCTCTGATATTTAATATCCGCAGTTTCCTTGACTTAACAATGATCTCCTGGACACTCTGTATCAAGTACCTGTTATTCTCTATATTCACCTCCACTAGGCTTTCATTAATATGTAGTACTGGTTCATGAACGAATTCTAGTTCCTTACTTTGACTTTTTAAGTACTTATAATGGAAAATCTTCATTCTGCCGCCGTGATTATACACTGCCTCAAGAATTCTCCATCCCTGCATTCTTTGATCTATACTATTTACATCGGTTAAGTACAATTCCTCCAGTACTTCGTTTTCCTTGAGAAAGCTGTACAAATACTCCATGTACAATTCTTTGCATCCCTCAAGGTTAATGCTCCTTAGACTAGAAAACAACTTATTATCTAAAAATCTTAATCTAATATGTGCATTATTTACAAATGTGGCCTCTTCCAGCCCCTCTATACGCATTTCTGCATCGAACACTGTAGTCACGTTGGCCACTTTTAAGCTTCTTACATAACAAGCTTCTGACACCTCGGCTATTACCTCCTTGGTCATCACACCACCAGACAAGTCCATGTGATCGATGCGCCACTTCTTGTTCCTTCCCTCCTTTTGGTACCTTAACAGCTTCCTGATGGTAGAAGCTTCGACCTCCCATCTGCATCCGCCAGTCCATACATTGACAAATTCAAATTGTCTTGCGTCCTCGAACAAACGTTCTAGCCCGCTTACTCCTTCGTACCTACGGTGATGTAGCAGCAGGTCTGTTGCACCCAGCTTGTAGCACGGTTCCCGCAAACCGTCTAGAGCGCACATAAAATTCATTACATCTACTGGCTGTAGATGCCACAGGATCCTGCTGATGATATCAGGGGCGCGCAATGCTTCGACAGATGGAGGCACGACCTTGAACTCTGGCTTCTCCAAGGTTAATTCCTCGAGTGTCCCTACGGAAGCTTTCTGGTCAGGTTTAATGGACAAGTAGAACTTACTTCCATTTTTGGTTTCCATCCACATCTTTCTTAGGAGCGCGTCACACTGCATCCTTGTTGATGCAGCGAGAGTGTGGCATTTGATGTTAGCGCACGTTCTTCTACCTGTCAAATGGATTTTCCTTATCTCGAAATCCTCCTGACCGAATGACCTCAAAATCTGGTCCAACTTCTTCTTGCCTGGGTTCATTGGCATGTTGTACAGAAACAAATCCAGCACAGGGTCATCACCGATGAAGAGCGATGGTTTTTTGAACTCATGTTCCTGTGTGTTCTTCATCGCGTTTTTTTCACCGGCTCTACTGGCAGCGTTGATTTTACCAATACATTGTTGTGTGTAAGGATCCATAAACTCATATAAGTATACCTCTGCCAATCTGTACTCAGCCTTCTTCGTGAGATCATGCGTCTCGTTTATCTTGTATAATAGGCCTCTGGCCAACTCCTCCAAGAAAAACATTCTGGCTCGGCTGACGGTACTCTTTAGCGATACAAATATCTGGGAAGAGCCCAATCAGCTTCACCTATATATAACAAAAAAAACAAACATTATTAATATAACGCATTACAATATTGCCTAAGATTAATCACATTTCTCTTTAAAGTGAGACACTGTTGTACAAAATCTAACTTTCTTATTACCCTTTTCATTATTTTTACAATTATTATTTTTTCTATACAATATTATACTATCCATTTTTCTACGCCTCAAAATGTTGGGTATAAACCTCTCTCTTTTTTACCATTACCCTTATCTTTTTCGCTACCTGTCGCTTCGTGCTCTACCCTGTTACCGGTTTCTATTTCTTTGTCGCTTGCTACGTTACCTGTTTCGTTACACGTATCCGTAATGTCTATTTGCTCGCTACTGAGCTCGTCGAATTCGCTATTACCTGCCTCGTTATGATTATATCCTGGTACCTCCTGTGTCGGGTTACCTTCGTCCAATGCTTCGCATTCTTCACCACTTGCGGGTGGAGCTTCTTCATGAATCTGAGCTTCTGTTACTATGACGTTTTTTCATTCATTCTATTATTATCCTCGCTCAGTTCTACGTTGCTACTACTCGTTTGTGGCTCCATTTCATTAGCCAGAAAATAGGCTGGCTTCAACCTTTCTACATTTACCGTTACGTTTTTATCTCCTTTCCTTATGACGTAATTACGGCCATTTTCATGCCTAGAGATGACCTTATATGGCCCTGAATACGGTTGCACAAGAGGTGGTTTAACTGCTTTTATCTTTTCTAGCACATGAGTACAATTTGCTAAATCCTTGAATACAAATGTTTTTCCTGAGTTGTTATGTACTACAGGTACAGGTTTAACCTGCCTCATGTACTCTCTAAACTCTGCCAAGAATAGATCTTGCTCTCTAGCGTCTGTTTCTCTGAATTCGCACATGTCACCTGGTATGGTGAGTGTTGTTCCGTAAAGAAATTCAGCTGGACTGGCCTCCGTGTCTTTTCTCAAACGCGTTCTTAACCCCAATAGAACAGTCGAGAGGTTTCTAGTCCAATCTCGACCTTCCATATGGCACATCAATGCTGCCTTAAGATCACGGTGCCATCGCTCAACCATGCCGTTCGCGGCTGGATGGTATGCCGTAGTACGTATTCTCTTACATCCAATTAGCTGCAGTAGTGCCTGAAACATGCCGGACTCAAACTGTTTGCCTTGATCTGTAGTCATGATGACAGGTGCACCAAAACGAGACACCCACGTGTCATAAAAAGCGCGTGCGACAGAAGGAGCCGATGCATCGTATACGGGCACCGCCTCCGGCCACCTAGTATACCTGTCTATCATGGTCACAAGATATCTGTAACCCTCGCTAGGTGGCAACGGACCGACTAAGTCGACATGCACGTGGGCGAACCGTCCATCAGGTTCGCTAAACTTCATAGGTAAAAACTTGTTTTCCCTAGTGACTTTCGATCGTTGGCACTCCATGCATGCTCTGCACCAAGATGTTATCTGCCTATTCATATTTGGCCATACGTACTGCTTCCTTATCATCTTACTAGTTGACCTAGCAGATGGGTGTGCTTTATTGTGAAAGAGTTCAAAGATGACTGCCCTCAGCGCCTCTGGTATATACGGCCTGAGGGAGTCTTGTGCTATTTCGCAATAAAATGGCGTGTTTTCTACACCATATTGCAGTTTTACCAGCTTGAGTTGATGCTGCGGATTACCTACTATGTCCCGCAGCTGTTGATCTTCCCTTTGTTGTCTAGCTATCTCATCTAGTGAGAATATTGTCGGAAATCGGAAGTCATCAACTCTCGATAATGCGTCAGCCACCACATTATTCTCTCCTGGCAAATAGCAGATTTTCACGTTACATTCTGCAATATAGGTCAACTTCCTTGCTTGCAGTGCTGTGCAACTATCTAAGCTCTTACCTAACGCATACACCAATGGTTTATGGTCTGTGCATACCGTAAACTCTCTGCCTTCTAAGTAGTAACAAAAATATTTGATAGCCTCGTAAATAGCCATCAGTTCACGATCGTACGTGCCGTAATTCGATTGTGCGGGAGTAAATTTTTTCGAAAAGAAGGCCAGCGGCTTCCACTCGTCTCCTACTCTCTGTTCTAACGCTGCGCCCATCGCAAAATTCGACGCATCCGTAACTAACCTAATCTCCGCATTTTTAGCCGGAAATGCAAGATACGCAATATTCGCTAATTCTTCTTTTATCTTCTTGAATGCTTGTTCTGCTTCTTCGGTCCATTCCACGGGTCTTTTATCCTTTTTCTTAATATCTTTAATCATAGCTACTAAATGTCTCTGTACCTCCGCGGCTCTTGGTATGCTTTTTCTATAAAAGTTTACCATTCCCAGAAATCGACGCATCTCGTCTTTTGTCTGGGGTTTCTTAAAGGCTTGTATCGCCTCGACCTTAGATGGGTCTGGTTTGAATCCATTTCCGTCGATGAGATGGCCCAAGAAAATAAGTTTATCGACTCCAAACTGACATTTATCTATGTTCAATTTGAGGTGGAACTTCTCTAACCTCTCTAGGACGACTCTAAGATGTTCTTGGTGCTCCTCGTCTGATGAAGATGCAACCAAGATATCATCAACGAATGCGAACACAAAATCCAGGTCGCCCACGGCCTGGTTTATGTATCGCTGAAATGTCTGCGCAGCATTTCGAAATCCGAACGTCATCACTAGGAACTCGTAAAGTCCGAATGGAGTCGTCACCGCTGTCTTTGGTACGTCCTCTGGGAATATAGGAATTTGCAGGAATGCCTTTTCTAAGTCGAGTGCGGAAAAAATAGTTTTCTTTTCTAAATTATATGCGAAATCCTGAAGATTGGGAATTGGGTACTTATCTGGCACCGTGACTGTGTTCAGCTTTCTATAGTCGCCACAGATTCTCCACTCACCATTTTTCTTGGGGACCATATGGATAGGTGTAGCCCAAGGGCTTTTTGAAGGTTGGCAAATGCCTTCCTTACACCATC
Organism: Anastatus disparis; assembly: GCA_017163975.1. NCBI lineage: Eukaryota > Metazoa > Arthropoda > Insecta > Hymenoptera > Eupelmidae > Anastatus > Anastatus disparis. The sequence continues at coordinate 1,282,157 of JAFFSR010000017.1, read as the reverse complement.
TCTTAAACTCCTGCTTTGCCGCCTGCAGCTTATCAGGTGCCAATCTGCGCGGTTTTTGCGCTACTGGCGGTCCCACTGTGGTGATGTGGTGGTACACATCTATCTTTCTTTTAATTTTTGGCTTTTCAAGCCCAAGTACCAATGGAAATTCTTTTATAATGTGTGCGTACCTATTCCTCGGGTCTATTAATGACACTTGCACATACGTCACTTTCTTTGCCGTGCCTGTGACTGACTCACCCGTTTTTGCATCCACTAGCTCCCGTCGGGTCAGATCTGGGAGTAAATGGTAGTGCTGAATGACGTCACCACCTAGTATCGCATATGGTACGTCTGCTACAATGAACGTCCATTTGATCTTATTTTTAAACCCGAAGTCTAATTCCCTGTATATCACGCCATACGTGTTTATTTGCGTATTATTCGCTGCGTATAATTTAACGCGCGCCGCTTTCTTTTTACTATTCTTTCCTTTCGGAACTAACGATACTTCTGCACCCGTATCTACCAAAAAGGTTTCGTTCACTACTTTATCTATTACGTGGAGGCGTATTCCTTCCATGTCCGACGAGGTTGCCCCCTCTACCCGCCGGCTCGAGAGTTTAAATGCTCTCTATCTCTATTATTCCTTCGCGTTTGATTCTTTTCTTTTCCAACGCTATTACTTCTTGCTACCCCGCGGTTGGGTGATTTAGACTGTTGACTTTTCCTATCATTAGTAGGTGGAACGGACTCCTGCCTTTTCTCGTAGTTAATCCAATCGCAGGGCTCTAAACATTTATACGCGCTCTTTCCATATTTCGTATGGTATACACAATAACGTTTCCTGTTATTCCGACTGTTGGTTCGCGAGCGTCCTCCGCCCCTAAACTCGTTTCCTACTTTACCGAGCGTCTTCTTGATAACTGCTTCAATATGAGCTTTAATATCTACATTATCGGCATACGGTCTATCATTTTCCTCTTTACCATGGTTTATTACACTAACCACTTTACCGACCTCTTCGCATTTATTCTTATATATTTCATCTGCGTTTTTTACGATAATTTCTTCGTTTCTTAAATTTATTTCTCCCACTATGTGCGATTTAATGCTGGGTGGAAGATTATATTTCCATACCCTTAAGACAACCTCGCGTTCTATTATACCGTCCGACACATCGAGCAATTCTCTTAAATACTCCGATGGCTTTTCCCCGTGCGCTCGACATTTCCTAAATAATTTATTAAACCTCTCTTCTTGTGACTGTCCGTAAGTCTCCATGAGGTATTTCTTCAACTCGTTATATCTATTTCCCGGCTTTAATGTTTTTACTAAATTCGATGTTTCGCGAATTACGTCGCTATCTAGATTGTTTATAAGTAATACGAACGCTACGCTCTCGTCCGTAACATTTTGCATTTTAGCCTGGGCTTCAAATAAGTCGAACCACGTTTCCGGATTATGTTTCCAGAAGGGAAAATTAATTTGACGATTCTGCATGAAGTTACCGGGTACTACCATGTTCGCGCGTTGTTCACCTAACCTAAAATTATTTTTCGCGTCACCAACATTCTCTTTATTTGCGTGCGTCGGTATTTGCCCATTGTTATGCACATCGCGTGCTTCTAAATTTTCTCCCGGTTTATTTCGGTCTAACTCGAGCGTTTCTATTCTTTTTATTAAAATTCCCATATTCGTTTCATAATCTTTTCTCATTTCTAATAATTGTTTTTTATAATATTCTTCTACTCTCCTCGTACCGCTCATTCCTAGTATACTACTACCGTTCCATATTTCTTGATCCGCGAGAGCCCTATTATTATCTACCTGGTTCCTAAACGTATCTCGTTCCCTATTATTAGGCGTGCTATTACATACACCGGCCATAGCGTCGTCAATTCCGCCATTAAACGCGTTCCCGGTAGTCATTTTGTGATTCGAGGTTATATATACAATATAAAGCTATCTTCGCTATAAAAATTTTTTTTTTTTTTTTTTTTTTTTTTTACCGACCTTGATCGATCTGACTAGACTCAATAAATACACACGCAATAAATAAATAATTAAAATAAATAAATAAATAAATTACATGAACGATAAATGTTCACTATACTACATATAAATACACAAATAAATAAATAAATAAGACGTTAAAATAAATAAATAAATAAATAAATTACACACACGATAAATATTCACAATAATACAAACGCTTTAATAAATAAATAAATAAATAAATAATAGACGCTACATAACCGTTAAAATAAATACTCACGAAACACACGTTTAAACACGTACATAAACATTTGCTTATACTGTCGATCAAGGTTGATTGCAATAGGTGTAGAAGGCCTACGCAAAATGCTACATCAATAAAATCACAGAGGACTGTTTACAATCTTATATATATTCGTTAGCTCGTCCCGCGTGCGCGGCAACACAATTCTTATTATTTTTTCTCGCGTCTTACCGGTATGCGTGACCTCCGCACGGCCCCTTGAGAACACCTAAGAGCTACACAAATGTAAGGGTTAGAGTGTATCTCTCAAGGTCGTACATCGGCCCCAACATACCAGCAATTATATTTTGTTCGTTATATTAAAATTTTACACGCGCACACGCGACTTGCCGCGAATCACCTCTATCTAACCTCGAAATAACCTCAAAATACCCGTCGCGTCTCGGCTTTTATACTCGTTTCTAACTAACCGCTTTTATTTCCACGCACAACCGAATCACTTTTTTTTCTTTTTTTTTGCACTATATTTTTTTCGTTACTAACATAATTATTTTTCATGTACTTATATGCACAGATTTCCTACTTCTTCGTGTGTAACTTCCCCCCTTTTTATGAAGGAAGAGAGAGAGAGAGGTTTCCTACACTCCCCCCAGTCTGCACGCTCTCTATTTAAAAGACAAAGAAAAAGAAAAAATTTATACAAGGCATATGACCGCCAGTAACCGATGCAGCCACGACTCGTGGACAAATAGACGAACAAATTCGATGGTTTGCACCACGTGCCGAGTCTACAACGGCACCAACCGTCCCCTTAAGAACATTAAAACGTCCACAAAATTCTCACTATATTCTCTATTTAACGTGCAGCTGGAGAAAGCCAGTCTCTCACTTACTGTGCTTTCTTACTATACTAGTACATGCATGTATATATATATATATATATGTATCTTACGAGCGAACAATTACTTTGTATATAGAGAAAAATTCACTGCTATAATTTTTAAGATAATTATTCATTAGTTATACTTTAATACATATCATAAAATTTTTAAGATAATTATTCATTAGTTATACTTTAATATATATCACAAAATTTTTACTTTTCTTTTTTTTTCAAGATAAGTACTACAGCGCGCTCGCGAAATTATAACTCTAACCTTTAAAATGTATTTCCGGCGAGACGATGGCAACCTTTGCTTGGACCCTTGCTGGCCGACGGCTTTTGCTCAGGCGTCCTGCTAGCTGCTGCGCTGTCTTGTCTCCCCTAACGGTTGTCGGGGTCACCAATGATAGTCTCTACTCCTCGTAGAAGCTACTCTGCAGTTGTTGATACGGAAAGGATAGGTGGATGGTAGGTGCTTGAAATAAAGACAAGGTTTCCTTTAATATATAATACGTGTATTCACCTGGAGATGACGAAGCAAGGTACTTATCTATCCTGAAGTCAAGAACGCTCTAACGACTTCCTTCGCTCTCGTGTAACACATAGCTTACACTCGCAATCGCTTACTTGCGCACCGCAGGCTGCGCGTGACATTTACATGTCTATACACCAATACACACATACTCTCTATACCTGTGTACCCACAGACTTTTAAGAACCGATTTTTTAGCACAGTTTAAATTCAAAAAATCTTTTATAAATTTTAAAAAAAAATTAATTTTTTTATTTTTTATCTATTTAACGTAATCTATTTGATGGATTTGCTCTAAAATTTGTACACAAGTTGTTTGCTACTCTCTTTGTAAGACGAGCTTTAAAAAATTAATTTTCTTAGCGTAGCTTTTTGATCACTTCATTTGATTTATGATTCAACGCTTTTACTAACTTTTTTCTTATGTCCTCACTTTCTCTCTGGCTTTTTATGTTAGATTGATCCTTATTTTTACCCTATTTTTATCCATCTCTGACTCTCTCTTCTTTTTTCCTAATCACTCTCTCACACTCACTAATGTCTCTTGAAGAGTACTTATGTTTTTTACATTAGAATCATATTTTTAAAAAAAATCAAATTACTTTAACTCAATGAGCTCTATGAGAAAGCATTGCATCAAAGCACTTGGCAGCGTTTTTCTAATTATTTAAATTTTTAATAAATATACGAGCTTAATTTACCTCGCTTCTAACTAAATTAAGTTTTCCCTTTATTTAATTTATTAATTAACCTTTAGAGGGCTGGAATACGCCTCTAGGCGTAAGGGGTCTGACTCACCAACATCGCAACTTAGTTTGGCTCTAACTCAGGGACCTTAGACCACATTCCTATAGAAAAATTCGATTTTCAAATTTTTCAAAACTCCGGCCCTCTAAAAGTTAAAGAGTCTGTGCTTAGTTCTAACTTCTTTAATGGATCACAAATAATTCTTTCATATAACTTTGTATCACTTAAACAAGACTCAACTTTGTTAATATAATCAATTTTATCAATTATGAACAACGAACCATCTTTATCAGCTTTTGATATCATTAAATTAGGATTACTTTTAAAAATCCAGAACTTTTAGAGACAAGACGATCAATAGTAAGATCCTTCAGGTTATAATTATAATTCTTATTATTATTAATATTTACTAACACACTTAAAATTCCATTTCCAAAGCTATCACCTTTTTCCATATCAATTCTAAGATCTTTTGTCTAAACATTTAAAAAATTGTGTCTACATGGTTTGCATACTCTTTGATTTTCATATGTATAATATAATTGTGTGTCTACAACGTATTGTTTCAGTCGTCGTTCACTTATCATGAGTAGTTGACCTTTTTTAAGACGGTTATTTTAATGTATATAACTATTATTTTGACTAATTGTTTATTTTTACTATTGTAAAGCAGATTTGATGCATCATGATAAGTAGTTGTTTGTAAGATAATATTTTTGTTTTTTTATGTTTTTTAATGAATTGTTTTATTGAATTGCAAATTGTTTGTAAGATATGAGATATTTACAGATGTGAATTTTATTTTTATTTTTTAGTGTACTTGAAAAGGGTTACAAAATTGTGACCAAAACGTCGTTGAATTACTTATTTAAATAAAAGTTTTTTTGACAGTATAGCCAATTGTTTCCTTTAATATTAAAATTAATTCCTGACAAGTCTAAAAATTTGAATACTTTTTTTTTCTTCGACTTCGTTATATTTATGCTCTTTCTGATACTAATCAGCGACAGAGCTCATAAGTGTGTTTGTGAACAAAGCACATGTAACGTACAGTCGTACTTCTATCAATTGACTGCCGAGAGCAGGATTCGAACTCAGAACTCTGAGATTATGAATCCAACGTTCGACCGATTGAGCCATTTACGAGCTCTATTTCTGTAATTATATGATATACTAATATTTAAAAATTATTGGCTTTTCTCGTAATCATTCGTTTACATTCGCCTTTAAATGACAATGTAATATTGTCAAGTGAGTATAGTTTGTTTATGATTTTATTGATCCACTTCAACATCCATCATTTTATCCTTTTTTATACATTCCTTTATCTCTCTCTTTTTTGAAATATATTAACAAAAAGAAATACGAGGAAGTCATTATTTAATATCTAACCATCATTTCAATCATTATATTTTAACACAAATAAATTTGTGAAATTCACAAATTTTATCATCCAAAATTTTGTATTATTCATGAAATTTTATGTTAAAATTTTAACTTCAAAAATTACACAAAACTAATTTGTAAATTCTAACACAAAAAAAATTTGTGTTTCATCTGTAATACTTATGTGTGTTGAAATTACAAATTTTTTTCTACTGTGTATGTTTTTTACTTTATGAAAATCAAATGTTTTTAAAAGGTGAATATGATGTTTTTTCTCTTTTTCATAAAGATTAGAATCTATGTTATTTACTTTACAAAGAATAACAGATTATGCTGCCTTTTCTAAAGAATAATTTGATGAATTTACTTTTTCCCTAAAGAATAAAAGGCGCATTTATAACTTTGTAAAGAATAAAATAATACTTAAATAGTTAGAGAGAATAATTTGATCAATATTTGCTTTAACGATATTCCTCAAAAGAGTAAATTAATCAATTTACTATTTTGGAGATGATAAAGTCACGTAACTATTATGAGTTTGGAAAATATTTATATATCATCATTTTTTATTTCATACACTGAAAAGCTTTTTAGGAATATAAAAATTTCCATAGTATTATACGTATCTCCAATACTTATTGTAGTTACATGACTTTATCATCCCGAAATCAGTAAATTGATAAATTTACTCTTTTAGAAATAACGTAAAAGCAAATATTAATTAAATTATTCTTTTTAATTGTTAAGATATTATTTTACTTTTTGCAAAGTTATGAATGTTCCTTTTACTCTTTTATAAAAGCGTAAAAGAGAGAAGGCATCATATTAACCCTTCAAAATAATTTGATTTTCATAAAATAAAAACATACGTTTTCACTTTTAGAAAAAGAGTAAACGCCTTAAGTTTATCTTTATAAATTATATAGCCACCAAATATACCTCCACAAGTCGTAAAATCTTCAATTTACTTATTTATAAGTAAAAAAACTATACTTTTTAACTTTTTATTTCCAATTTTTACTCTTTTGAGTTTAAAGTGTACACTTATCATTAATTTTATACTTAATTTGTTTTCTATATAATCCCGAAATTAATAGTTAGACGAAAATTAACTTACATAAAGCGATTTTGCAGTGGGCAAAATTTTGGCGCGCAAAGCACATGAGTGTTGGGCACGAATAATGTTGAACATGCGTGTTAGGTGGCCCTTACAAGCTGCTGTAATGAGCTGCCGTAAGTATACCCTACTGGAAAAATTCACATGGGATTTCTTATGGGATTTCATATGGGATCCTTTATGGGTTCTCATATGGGGTTTTAGCGCGGGATCCTATATGGGATCCTATATGGGATCCCATAAGAGGTTCACAAACTCAATTTTTTAAATATAATATGGAACCACATATGGGATCACATATGGGGTCCCATAAGAGGTCCACAAACTCAATTTTTAAATATTACTAGGGGGCATGCCCCCTGCGCGCAAGCGCGCCAACCCCCATCTTGCTTTTATAATTTTGAAAAAATAACCAAAAATTTGCAATTTTGAAAGAAATATATAGAAATATAATTGTAATAAGCTTACTATGATTCAGCTTAGTAGATACAGGCAGACAGTGAATAAGTACACTTGATTTAATAATTCAATCATAGAGATTTTATTTGATACTTTTATAATGAACTGAATATAGTGATAGTTTTATATTTGATAGTTTTATTATGAACTAAAAATGGAAGGCAGTAATAGATATTTGAAACATTTTTGGATTAAGAATAAAAAATTTGGAAAACTGTAATGTCGGTGTTTTTTTACAAAATTAAATAAAAATTTAAATTAATTTCTAAAGATTATATTTAAGTGTTAGATATTGATTTTGACTTAACAAAATTTAAATCTTATCATTTGATTATTAAACTTCAATTTAGCTTTTTCAAAATGATATTTTCAACCCTATACTTTAAATAAAATCGTAAAATTAATAATTATTTATATGATTAAACTTCATGATGATTACAGGATAGTTAGCTAACTGTGAAAAAAATATTGTTACCTATTTTTCATCTATTATAAATCTTAAACTTATATGTTATCATATATCGTTATATACAAAACTTAAAATTAGCTGTTACCAAGTTGACTACAAGCTTGAAATCAGCTAATTTTCAGTTATTTCGAAGCTCAAATATAGCTTAATTTAGTTATTTCCTAGCTAATTACAAGTTTAAATCCAGCTAAATTTAACGCTGTAATGTAGGTTCAAAAATGAGGGGTTCATTTCTGACAATAACAACGATGACAGCAGCGATATACTTTCAATAATATATATCGCAGAGTAGAGAGTATATAATATAAATAGATTTAAAATACAGCTAAAATTCAGTTAAAAACAAATCAATATTTAAAATTGCTTAAAATTACTATAAATTTTAGTTAACTTTTAGCTAAATTTCAGCTAATTTCCACCAACAAACTCAATGTTTAAATATAATATGGGACTACACATGGGTCCCATAAGAAATCCACAAACCCAATTCTAAATACAATATGGAATCACATATGGAATCACATATGGAATCCCTCATTATATTTAGAATTGAGTTTATAGACCCTTTATGGGATCCTATATGCTTTCCCATATGCGATCCCATATTATAGTTTAAAAAAAAATTAAGTTTGTGGACCACATATGGGGCCCCATGTGGGATCCCGCATATTTAAAATTAAGTTTTATCGGCCTCATATGGGATCCTGTATGCAATCCCATATGTGATCTCATGTTATATTCAGAATTAAGTTTATGGACCCCTTATGGGATCCCACACACGGAAAACATTTGGCACGAAAACGAAGTGTGCTTTTGAGACATCGTGCGTCTGCTGCATCGGCACCTAAACATATATTGCCGATGTTACTTCGTTACAGTGACTATCTCTGTAGAATGTCAACGCTCGCCTCGAAATGCACGAGGGGCGCTACTGTGTAAGACTAGGCTGAGCCACATATGTTAAGTGCGCGTTGCTATAGCCTTGACTGTAATGCCATCTCGACACCCGAAATCTAGTGCCGGCATCTTACCGCACAGCCTAGTCACCGTCACTGTACGTGCGAAATGTTTTCCGTGTATTTAAAATTCAGTTTTATCGACCTCATATAGGATCCCATATGTAATCCCATATGTGATCCCATATTATATTTAGAATTGAGTTCATGGACCTCTTATGGGGCCCCATGTGGGATCCCACATATTTAAATTTTAGTTTTATGGACCTCATATAGGATTTCATATGTGATCCCATATGTGGTCCCATATGTGGTCCCATATTATATTTGAAAAATTGAGTTTGTGAACCTCTTATTGGACCCCGAATAGGATCCCATATGGGATCCCGCGCTAAACTCCCATATGGGAACCCATAAAGGATCCCATAAAGGATCCCATATGAAATCCCATAAGGAATCCCATGTGATTTTTTTCAGTAGGGTATGCTATAAGATGCATCAATCTTGAAAATCTTTTGGAATTTAGCAAGATAAAATTATTTTTTATTCATTATTAAATTTGGTGGGGTTAGCATGTGTGGTGAAGACCGTCTCTGATCTTAGTGTGCAGGAGCATGTAGAAGAGCGTGAAAATGTATCACAAATTAACACGAATTCCAAGGAAGCTTTACACACCAACACACGCAAAAATACACAAAATTGTGGTATCAAGGGTGGCTCATTGGTGATCTCCAGTAGACTGGACTTCTTAACGGCTAATGTTTGAGAGAAAGGTTATGCTTTTGCTGTCCTCGGTGCCGTATTTCCAGACATAACACAGTCACACATATTTTCGGTTGTTTATTTAACATTGTCTGAATCTAGAAGCGGTGTAATCAGGGACGGTCCAGAGGGTCTCTTCTCACTGCTAGTCAGACTCTCTGAGGCCAGTTTGGTTCAACAGATATTAAACACAAAAAAAATTACTGGTTTCTCAGCAGCAAAAATTGATCTTTCTCGTTTTTCCAGCTTGTCTGCCATTAAAAATCACTATAAGGTTTCTATTAATGAATATCTTCAAAATGACATATATAATAATTTCAAAGATCTAAAGAAATATACGAAGGATAAAGGTATTAATTTTGTTTGGCATAGAAGTGGTGATGAATATATATTTATTTTTTATTCGCTATCAAGACTCTGTAATGAGTCTTGATGTTGTGCTTGACCCTGAACTTTCTTGGAAACCGCACATTGATATGGTTACAAAAAAGTTTAAGAGCAGGCCGGATTCGCTGTCCTTGTCTAATTAGCATTTTTGTTATTTACTCAAGTATTAATCGGTGTATCTGCAAATTGAAGGTTAAGCGCAATAGATATTATTATTACAAATATTTATACACAAGAAAAAAAAAATCTATCGCTTTGTTTTTGAGAAAAGTAAGGAACGCGAAAATATTATAAACATAATCTTTTACTTCGGCGTTCCTTACTTTTTTCAAAAACAAATCGGTAGATTTTTTTTTTCTTGTGCATAGATATTCATAATAATAATATCTATTGCGATCAACCTTTATTTTGGAGATATACCGCTTAATACTTGAGTAAATAACAAATAACTCAATTGTTACTCGGTCGGTATCAGGTTCTACTCCGGCCTGCTGTTAATAGAGTTTTATATGCCCTGCGGTTTTTCCGTCTGTACACCACGGAGACTGCGTAAACAGCAGTAGTAGATAGGCAGGTATAGCGAGACAGCCCCTCCCCTCGTCTCCCTACCCTCCCCCTGCATGTATGGGGCTGTTATAGCGAGACATTTACCCTTCCCCAGTCTGGGGGCTGTTATGGAGTACTATTTTATTTATTAATATTATTTATCTATTTTATTTACAAATTTTATTTATCGATTATTTCCTACGATTAATATATTTGCTGATCCTGAAAAGGACCGTATGTGAATATAAGAATACTTTTTTATTTAAAATTTTTTATATCCTTTTCTTTCAGGAATAGAGTGAGTATTAGTTGAAAATTTTTCAGAATATTGTTTCCAGCTGAATGATGGTTGATTTTCTTTCTTTTTCTTTTCCCCACCTTGCAGTAGAGGTATTTTTTCGTTGCTGGAACTGTTTTGACCCATCGTAATAATTATACGTTAGACAAATATGATAAGAGACTATGCGTGAAAAAAGTATTTATTGTAAAAAGTTATTATTTAAATTAATATTTTCAAGAGTATTATTTTTTTTATTATATCTTTGAAAACGTTCTAATTTTTCCGTTTCTTTCTTATAATATTCTTTGCATCGTTCTCTTTTTATTCCGTTGTCTGTAGGATGTAATGGAGCAATCTTACCTGCGCATTGTCCCATGTCTGTTTCGACCGGCTGTCATAAAATAAATGATGGGTAATTAAAAAGGTGATTATATTTATAGAAAGAAATAAAGTCAAATATAGCATTAAAAATATTTATTGATATTAACACACATTTTTATACATGAATCATTTTATATGATAAAGCTTTTTACAATCATAGGTTAATTATACATAATAATCAAACGAAGTTAATTATATGATTAAAGTAATTAATTGATATAAACACACATTTTTTTTTCAGGAATCATTATATCTCGTAAATCTTTTGCTATCATAGGTAAGCTAAATGCTAAAATTTTGGATGAAACAATTTTTAAATACAAACTTTTAAAATATCGTATTTTAAGGAAATGTAAAATGCAGGCATTACAGTTTTCAAAATTTATTTTTATAATCCACTATTTTGTATTGCATCTCTTTATTATAATCTTCATAAAAAATATTTTCAATTATTTTTACTAAATTTGTATCATTTTTAATAATTTAAAAATAAACATTTTTTACACATTTTTTTTTTTAAATCATAGACATTTTTCGTATATAACTTTAAATATTACTATTAAATGATTCTTTGCTGGTCTTATATTATATATATATATATATATATATATATATATATATATATATATATATATATATATATACACATATATTGTGAGCGCCCGAGTATGTACGGCCCTGAAACCGTACGATACTGGAAGATGCGCGCGCAAACACCCAAAAAGATCAAAGTGGTTGAACATGCAAGCGCGCGTATGTACGTACACGCACTTGCATGTGTAAGTACCACTGAGAGTACACGGCGGCTCTCCCTCTCTTCTACTAAGTTAGAAGAGTGGGAGAAAGACTGAAGAGAGCTGATGCAAGCAGTGCGAAGAGCTCGTGACTCTCGTCACTCTTGGATCGGCTCTCTCAGCATCAAGACACGCTTGCTCATAGCACAAGTGGCGAATGGCCTAACACGTGCTACAAGCAAGCAACTCTTTGTTAAGCGCGAAACATTGTACTTTTCCATATTGTAATTTATCCGATTTAATAAATAAATAAAGAGCAAATCCAAGATAAACCTCTATCCTATTAACTCAGTGCAAAGCCCCGAATATTAAGGCATTTGGTCCTTAATAATAACGGGCTTTACACATAACAAACCCAACATTATTAACAAATATATTTTAAAAGTCAGCTATAGCTAGGCAAGGTATCCTAGCTATAAACGACTTTAACAACAATAAAAAGAAATACAGGGTCCGAAATAGCTAGGCATGGCGCGCTAGCTATTTAACGATCCTTTAACGCGTGGAAATAAATGAAATAATTATTTAAATAAATAATAGGAAGGAATGTTACAATATATATAAATATATATAGAGACTTCGACTTAGACTTACAAGGAGAGTGTTTCACCTTCGGATCACCGTTTTCGCTCAAATTTTGGGAATATTTTCTAGATGCAGAAATATGAAGAAAGACAAAATTTTAGAGGACGACGCTCAATATTTCCCTGGTTACAGGCCATGGAAGAAAATCACTAAAAAAGTTACTAGATTTTAAAACGCTCATAGTTCCTCAGCATTATTAGCTAGAAGCTTAAACTTTTTTTTAAATGAAAGCTGAGCTTAAATCCTTTCAAAATAGCACCTATACCATCTCAAAATATTATTTTTTCCCAAAGCTAGAGCGTAATAAAGATTGGACCTGAATTTTTTGTTTAAAACATTAATTAATAATAAAAGCTAAAATTGGGTTCAATCTTTATTATGCTATAACTTTGGGAAAAATAATATTTCGATATGCTATAACTACTATTTCGAAAGTATTTGAGCTCAGCTTTCATTTAAAAAAAGGTTTAAGCTTCTAGCTAATAATTCTGAGGAACTATAAGCGTTTGAAAATCTAGTAACTTTTTTAGTGATTTTCTTCGATGGCCTGTAACTAGAGAAATATTAAGCGTTGGCCTCTAAAATTTTGGCTTTCTTCATATTTCTGCGTCCAGAAAACATTCCCAAAATTTGAGCAAAAACGGTGACCCGAAGGTGAAACACTCTCCTTGTTAGACTTATTTATTTTGCCTTGGGGTAAAACCCTGTCTGGCACTAAAGAATCAGTTACAACGACGTATTACAATTTTTAATAATAATATCAAATAAGAATTCCAATTGAAAACATAAAATACATTTTTCTAATGATATTCAAAGTAAGAATAACAACAATAATAAAGGTAATAGACATATAGAAAATCAAATAAAATATCTTATGTATAAAGTAACAATATCAACATTGCATAATTATTACAATATAGTATCTACGTAAGAAAACAAAACAATAAGATTTCAAAAAGTAGTCTTAAAAAGTAGTTCAAACGTAGATCAAATAGTAATATTTCTAGTAGAACATAAGAAAATAAATAATTATTTTGCCAATATCAATATTAGTTTCGTTTGCAGTAACAATTAATAATTAATTTAAGCAAGTATAGTCATTGCGAAATTATCTCATGCTCAAAGTAAATTAAGTTTAATGCGTTTGTATATCAAAAATTAAGAAATTGGAAATTAAGTCTAAATTTAACTACAATGAAACTTAGCCTGTACCAATCTCTCGTTGCCACGACTCACATTCGCTCAATAAAAGTCTATCATACAAGAAACGCTTAAAAGAAAGTGAAGCCTCAGGAGAAAAAGACTCCAAAGAGGATAACTTCTTACTAAAATACTCAGCTGCCGAGAAGGCAAATGAGTGTTGAAAAGCAGCAGTACGTACATTTGGACAAATGAACAGCCTGGGAGGTAGTCTCGTTGATGAACGCACTGATGCATCAACATGTTGCCTTACGAATCTTGAGGCTAGATAAGATGGGGAATTGTGTGAAATCATATTAAAAGCAAGAGACATCTTAAGGTATAGACGTCTATTTTGAACGGACAACCATCGGTAATCAAGTCTAAAAGGTGTAACTCTGTTTCGCCAACCAATGTGGCCATGCACAAATCTGATACAGGCATTGAAGGCTCTATGCAGACGTAAATTCAGCGTTTGAGGCAGATCATCATAGGCAACTGATGCATAATCAAGAATTGGAAAAATAAGGGACTCTACTAGTTGCTTTCTCGTGTCCAAAGCTAATGCATGCTTGTAGATTTTAAGAGATCTCAGAGTGCCATGAATCTTTGGCACGGTAAAAGAGACATGTTTGCTCCAATCTAATGTAGAAGAAATCCACAAACCAAGGTTTTTAACAACAGAGGAGAATGGGACAATGGTGTTCCCAACGTATATAGATGGAATAGATGCAGTGTCATTCAAGCGAGAAATAAATTTCTCACTGCCGATGAAAATGGCCTGAGTTTTACCTGCATTCAAAAGAAGCCCATGTCTTCTGCCCACTTAATAACTGATGCAACTTCGTGGTTAATAAGATATATATCATCTTCCAGATTTGCAGGCAAAAAGGATTTATAAACCTGAAGGTCATCAGCAAAAAGAATATGCTTTGACGTTGATAAGGCAAGCGGGACATCATTTACGTAGACTAAAAACAAGAGTGGGCCAAGCACACTGCCTTGAGGAACACCAGCAGTCACCTGAAACCAAAGAGATGATTTATTACTTTTATCTATGACAGAATAGGCCCGGCCTCTCAAGTACGATGCAAACCATCTAATGACAATATCTGAGCAATTCATTGACCGAAGCTTAATGAGCAATCTATTATGTGGGACTCTATCGAAAGCCTTAGAGAAGTCAAACAGAAGCAATAAGGTGATCATTCTACGATCAATGGCAGACCTACAGTCATTAAGGAGATGTAGAAGAGCAGTCTGTGTACTATGACCTTTTCTAAAGCCAGCCTGGTGTGAATCCAATAAAGAGCTAGGCTCAAGATAAGCCATTAACTGTGTGTGTACGACCCTCTCCAGAACTTTAGAGACTTCGCATAACTTTGCTATAGAACGGGTTTGGGAAGGATCATCCATCTTAGTTTGTTTCGCCAGTGGTAGAAGGAAAGCACATTTCCAGGACTCAGGAAAATGGCCAAGAGATAAAGAGTTATTCACAATAGAAGCCAAACTTATAGACACAGAACCACCAATTATCTTTAGCATGTCCGCTGATATTCGATCAGGACCAACCGCCTTGGAGCTAGATGCACGAAGAAGATTCACAAGATTAGAGGGGTCAACTGAAATAAAGTTAAATACCGGAAGATCTGATCTTAGCGGTAGAGCAAGAACTCGATCAACATCAGCATCGGTCAAAGCTGGGCTCTGAGAGGAAACAGAAGTATAATGCTTTAGGAGCACAGATGAAGAGAAGTACTTGAGAGGAGAAGGCAGAACACTACTAGCCAAGCCAATCTTACGTAATTCAGACCATTTGCTCTTGACTGTAGAAGCCGATGAAACTTTATTAGCTATGTAGTCATTTTTTAGTTTACAAAGAGAATTTGAGACCTCGTTTCTAAGTAGCTTAAAACGAGCATAAGCGTCATCTGACCCGGTTCTCATAGCCAGTTTATAAAACTTATCACGATTTTTCATAAGCAACCTGATATCGTGATTAACCCATGGCTTACGTTTGCTGGTAATCTTTATTACCTTTTCTGGTGCAAACTTGTCAAAAGCCTTAACTATACCAGTAGAGAACAAATTAACCTTGTCTTCAATAGTATTAACACTCCAGGTCTGAGGTGACAGTAAAAAATCAACTGAACTATGACTAGAATTAAATGCATAGTTAGCCAAAAATCTTGAAGAAGAAGAACACAAATAAAAAAGACTCGTAGGAGAATAGGAAAGATTAGAACTCACTGCAGCATTGAGTGCGTCAATGTTACAGTTTGACAAGTTCCTAGTAACAAAGGATTTAGTAATCTTTTCAGACCTAGAAAGCTTAAGTTTAAGCTTGATCAGATCATGATCTGCAATGAATGGAGCGGCAGACTTCTCATAAGATAATAAAGAAGAGCTATCATTAATGACAAATAAGTCTAGCCAAGTATGAGATTCATAATCTGATGTAATTGCACGATGAGTAGCATCTGAAGGAACAATAAACAGAGAGAGAGAATCAAAATAAGATCTGAGCGCGTCAGACGAATAAGAAGTTTTGAAAAGATTAATATTAAAATCACCAGTAATTACAATATTTTTGTAGTTATAGGCATAATAAGAGAGAGTATTGAAAAGGGTATCAAATGAAGAGGCCTTAGGCCGAATGTAAACAACACAACATAGTATTGAGTTTGTGCCATCATTAATATCTAATAAGAAAAATTCTGGAGAATTATTAAATGTCGGGTCGGAGTGGTATAAAATCCGAGTTCTGAAGCAACTACGAATGTAGACACCAACACCGCCACCCACTTTACCTTCTCTATCATTTCGGAAAAACTCATAGCCATCAATGTTAATTACCGAACTTGAATCCAAGTCAGTTAAGAAGGTCTCAGTGATTGCAAATATGTCGTAACATCGGATTTGCACATCCATTCAATCTCATTAAAATGAGTCTTGATTCGATTAACATTGGCATGAGCAATGAATAAGGAATCTCTTGAAAAACTATTATTTACATCATTACTTAAACTACTAAAGGACAAAACATTAGACAACACAGCCTGCGAGTCTGGAAAAACTTAATCCCTCTTTTTTTGATCAGGCACTTTCTTTTTCTCATTAGGAACTAATGAGGCCAGATCAGACTCAGAAGCGATTAAGATTGGAACAGAGTCAAGAGTCGATCTCACGTAAACCTTGAGATCTGTTACAAAAGGCTATTCGTAGTTCAGTTCCCTGGAAGCTGCTTTAGCTTTAGCTAAAAGAGAATAGACCTCCTTGGGCCATAATGCTCTAACAAATATCTTTGAAGGGCCACCACACCCAAAAATACGTTGGCAGGGAAATTCCTTTAATCTGGCAGACACTCCTGCAATACGATCACGAATGTGACTGGAAGAGCACTGTATAACAACTGCATTCCTATGTTCAACCTCTATCTCGACACCATCAACAATCTTAGTCCTCGGTGTCTTAGGAGACCACTTGCGGGTGCTTAGAAAATGAGACTTATCAATATTAAGACCCATCGGTACTAGGATCTTCATGAAAGTGTCGATGTTGAAGGAGTCAACCTCTGGCAAACCAGAAACCAAAATTTCACAAGGGTCCTTATAAGGACATGAGATCAGGGCCTCAGTACAATCAATGCGCCCTTCAAGCCGACGTGCATTTGCAGCACATTCAACTCTGGCTTCATTTATGGAAATTTCAAGATTATCCTAGAGGCGATACTTTTGATATCTGAAGAAATTTCACCAAGAGTACCTAAGATGGCGACTTTAAACTCAAGGAACCATGGAGGAGGAACCTCATCCTTTTTAGAAGTCTGGCTCTGTTTAGGCGGCATTGATACGCGAGCAAGAAGATCACTAGATTTCGAAAAAAGAGGAGCTGTAGTATGTTCAGAACCAGCCTCTATTACAGGCGGAGAAAGAGCGTCAACAAATGCTGCCGCAGAATCAGACAGAGTCGGAGTAGATGCCTCACCTGGCTGTGAAGAGAGATTTGAGTGGGGAGAGCTGTAATCCACAATGAGACAGCGCCTACGAGTTAAAGGCTCGAGAGAAGTATTAGGCGAAGCCATGCCCCTCTTACCACTAGTCTGAAGCGTAGAAGCAGTAGACACAGGCACACACACTTGTTCAGCTTCTAAAGAGAAATTTTCAAAGCAAGAATCACGTGGCTTGTATGCACGTGTATGACGAGTGCAGCAAGCAACCTTTTTTTCGTCTAGAAACCACTCTGATTTGCAGCAAGAATAATAATAAAGTGTGCTCCAGTTTACACACTGCAGAGAGAGATCAGAGCGGTTTATCTCAAATGAACACACTACACATACAACCATCACACACACACATGTCATGACAACAAAGTAAATAGCACAAACCTCGTAACACAGCTAAAGAAATACAAGCCACTACAAAGATGTATTAATAAGCGCACTCGTTGATGTAGAATATTAAACAGCTTCAGATGATAAAGCAGATTCCCACGTTAGCAGTCGTTGAGGAGTAGATATCGTGTGTGTGTCGATGTTGGCGAGAAATAGAGGCGCTGATATCAAATAAGAATATTTTTCCCTCCTTTTCCACTTAACCTCCAAAAGTGCAGACTGTACAAAATGAATGAATTTATGTGCAAGGCTAGATATAAAACTGAAGTCTATTATATCAGCTTATGCCTTGCAGTTTTGCGCGCAAGTTACCTTTGGCTAGTAGAGCTGGGACTATACATAGTGCTGTTATGCTATCTCGTTGAGATGACATCATGCGGCACGATTTGTATCAAAAACTTAGGACTTTACGAGAGAGAGAGAGAGAAAGAGAGAGAGAGCGAGAGAGAGAGAGAGAGAGAGAGAGAGAGAGAGAGAGAGATATTCATTAGAAAAGAAAAGAAGATTAGGGGTGTATTACACATAGCAGATGGGTAGGTTGGTGTGTATTTTTTATCAACGGTTCTTAAATTTTTTCTCCATAGGTTTTTTTAATAGTAGTAGCAGTATTAAGGTGAGCATTTAAGTAAACAGTAAATTGAAAACTGGCCTACGGCAATACTGATATCGGTAAAGTACGCATTCAGCTGCTCTGTTTTAAGAATATTTTTTTTATCTTTCTCTCAAATTGTCAGCAAACCTTTTCCCTTAAATTGAGAGATCATATAAATATATATAAAAAGAATTACAATGCTAATTCTTATTTAGTTTTTCGCCATCGTAGTGTAACGTTCTTTACAAAAGATACCTAATTTCATTTTTAAGAAAACGCCTAGTGATCTAAAATAAAAAACAAGTACCAATGATTGAAAATATTGCGGAAAATCATTAAAAATCGCTTTTCTCTTAAATTTTTTCCCTTTGAGAAAAAAGTGGTATATAAAGAAATGACGAGGCAATATTTGACACAGATAGTATTTTGACTTGATAAGGAATAGAATTTTAAATTTTAAGTCTTAAGTGATTTTATTGAGAGAAATAATACCTCTTTATTGTAATCTTCATAAAAAATATGTTTGATTATTTTTACTAAATTTGTATCATTTCCATTTTTCCAGCTTTTCTCTTAAATTTTTTCCCTTTGAGAAAAAAGTGGTATATAAAGAAATGACGAGGCAATTTTTGACACAGATAGTATTTTGACTTGATAAGGAATAGAACTTTAAATTTTAAGTGTTAAGTGATTTTATTGAGAGAAATAATATCTCTTTATTGTAATCTTCATAAAAAATATTTTTAATTATTTTTACTAAATTTGTATCATTTCCAATAATTTAAATATAAACATTTTTTACACATCTCCTTTTTTAAATCATAGACATTTTTCGCATATAACTTTAAATATTACTATTAAATGATTCTTTGTTGGTCTTATATTATATATATTACGATCTTGAATTGTAAATATTTAAAATATGGTATTTAAAGGAAATGTAAAATACCGGTATTACAGTTTTCAAATTTTATTTTTATAATTCACAATTTTTTTAAATATCTCTCTATTATAACCTTCGATTTTAATTAATGTAGAGTCTAAAATTAAAAATCATGTGATGTATATATATATATATGAATACACATACAAATATAAACTTATAATTAATATATGGTTTATTTTTACAGCTCTTGAAATATTACTGGGTAGTAGTAGTGATAGTAGCGATACGGACAGCGATGACAGCGATGAAACTTTAATTTGACATCTCTGCAAGCTTATGCCCAAAGCATTAGGCCCGTTCGACGAGCACAAGAATTGCGTTGGTTTCATACAATGGCTGAGAATCTTACATCAGCATTGTATACAGATTCGACCAGGGATTTAGCCGATCTACTAGATCGAGTACACAACAGCTTTAATGGTCTTGCAGAGGATTAATTTTTATTTTTCATTTTTTTTAGTAATAAGATGTTCAAATTTAAATACATAATGTGGTAGTACTAATAATAATAATAGTAATGAAATAATATTAATAATAATAATAGTATTAGTAGTAATCGTGTCATAGAAATTTTTAAAATTAAATTTTAAATAAATAAAAAATTTTAAACAAATTCTCGAATTATTTATTTATTTAAAATTAATTCTACATTTTTTTCATAGCGTCATCATCATCATCCTTCGTAGAAGCATCGAGCGTGCGTGAAAACCTTTCCGTGCTTCTGCCTGTTGTAGAAAGTGTAGAAGAAGAAGAAGAAGAGTGGGGAGTAGCAAATGCATCACAGAGAGAAAATCAACTTGAGTCTATTTCCAATAGCACCAGCGTCAGCCGTGGGTATAGCAACAACATAGAGAGGGAGTCCAATGTGCATGCAAGTGAGAACGTTGACAGGTATGAGTACTGTCGAGAATCGAGTATGGGCGAGGTAGAGAGTACCGTGTTTCAAATAGGTGGGGGTAGGGGTAGTAGTAAAGATGATTATTCAATAACACCTCAGGGCGTACGATTCAACGTTAATCAACAAAGAAATCATTACATAAGAAAATTCCAATTTAATGCAACAAGATTAGTTCTTTGCATGCGACCCCTATGGAAAATTTTAATCCTGTTTTATGGTTAGAATTAATCATGCGGGATATTCATGCGCATTTGATATCGTTAGGAGAAGAAAATGACTTAATAGGAATAACTGTAAAAAGTATTCACTTCAGCCACGGGCCAGCTGGAATGTCGCTTAGACCGCTTGTTAATTTCAATTACGAGGATTTATGGTAACTTATGAGTAGTTTGACTCAAAGTAATGCAAATTTTAAAATAGACGACAGTTTAATTGTAGAGGAAACGTACGTTAATTTACCTCGTGGTACCGGACGGAAAAAATAAATTAAGTATAAAAATATTGCATAAAATATCAATAGTTTGTATGCAAAATAAAGATAATTTGTGTTTGCCGCGAGCTTTAGTTGTTGGAGAGATGTATATAAAATATAAAAAACATGATTCTATCGATATGAAAAAAAAGTGGGCGAGCATTCGCGATGGACGTAGATCTTTGCAAAAAGAGTACGCTCTTCGGTTAATAAAAAACGCTGAATTGAACATACCGCAAGAAGGTAGGGGATTCTGCGAAATAGATAAATTTCAAAAGTACTTTACTAGACTTGGTATTGCAATACAAGTATATGATAAAAGAAATTTTGGAAGCGGGGAATCAGCATTTTTTAATGGTCGTGCATTAATGGAACAATTGCAATCCAATGTGAATTTTCAAGGTGTCATAAATTTATATTATGATTCAGATGAGCACTATTATCACACTATTCTAAATATAACCAGAGCAGCAGGTGATACATTTTTTTGCGAATACTGGAATAAATGTTACAAATATCCCGACCAACACAATTGTTCGAATATATGCCCAAATTGTTTTGTATCACCATCATGTGAAAAAGAAAACGGTATAATGTTAAAATGTGATGAATGTCATAAAATTTTTTTCAATAATACTTGCTACAAAAATCATAGAAGAAACGGAACATATAAAATAAAAAATAAAAAAATTTGCGAACTTGTTAAAATTTGTAATATTTGTAATAAATTCATTCATTTACATAGGGGCAAGGATGAATGTGGAGTTAATTGGTGTAAGCTTTGTCGAGGAAAACATTCTATTAACGAATTATGTTACATACAGTCTCTATCGGCCAATGACGTTGAAAAAGAGCAGAAAACTCTGTTCGTATTCTATGATTTAGAAACACAACAAGATACAGAGTATAGAAACCACCCCACTACGTGATTACACGTTCCTAACCTCTGTGTAGTACAACAAGCGTGCGATGATTGTTTAGAGAACGATGATTTATCTCGTGGATGTAATACTTGTGGTATCCGTGAGTATGTTTTTCAAAAAAACTCAATCAGCCGATTTTTAGATTTGTACATTCGTGAGAAAACAGTTTTCAAGCAGATTATATGTATTGCACACAATGCTGGTGGGTTTGATGGACAGTTTATACTGAAAGAATCAGTGGAAAAATATGATCAAATGTCACCTAAGGTTATTCTTAACGGACAAAATATAATTTTGTTACAATGTGGCCGAACAAAATTCATCGACAGTTTAAATTATTTTCACATCAAACTAAGCGCGTTAACAGAAACATTCGGCTTACCACCCAGCGCCAAAAAGGGTTTCTCCCCTCACCTATTTAATACCGTCGAGAATAAAAATTACGTAGGTCCGCTGCCTGATGCACATTTTTATGCGCCTGATTTAATGTCATATGAGGAGAGAGAGACCTTTTTTAAATGGCATACTCTCGAAACTTTATCCGGACGTACATTTAATTTTAAAAACAAAATCGTAGATTATTGTCGCATGGACGTTGAAATTTTAAGACGAGCATGTTTGGCTTTTAGAAAAATTTTCTTAGACGTAGGACGAATCTGTCCATTTACACTTGCGACCACTATCGCAAGCGCGTGCTTTTTCGTTTACAGAAAGAATTTCTTATTAACTAAAACTATTGGAATTATACCACCTACGGGCTATCGTCGCGCTGATAAACATTCTCAGAAATCAATCGAATGGTTATTAGTCTGAGAACGTGAAATCGGTCGTGAAATTATTCATGCTGGTAGAGCAAGAGAATTCATATGGCCTGAAGGTTTTCTTGTCGATGGATTTTTACCTCCTTCATCGGAAAATCAGGATGAAAAAGGTATAGTTTTTGAATATGAAGGTTGTTACACGCATGGTTGTCCCAAATGTTTTAATAATAATCGGGATACACGTCTCGCTTTTGTCCGTACGTTTAACGTAGTATATGAAAATACATTCGTAAAAATAAATAAAATTCGGCAACGTGGATATGAAATTCGCTGCATATGGGAATGCGAGTTCGATGAAATTAAACTTAAGAATCCTGCAATAGCGGAATACGTGCGTAATCACTCTTTAATGAGTAGAATCACAATGAACCCTCGAGGAGCATTTTTCGGGGGGAGAACTGAAAATATAATTCCGTATTATAAAATTAAAGAAGGTGAAAAAATCAAATACACTGATATATGTTCCTTGTATCCTTACGTATGCAAACGGGGGCAATTTCCCATTGGACATCCAAAAATTTTTATTGGGGATGAATGTCGTGAACTAACTGAAGAAAATTATAATGATTTGCAACGCGTCGAAGGTCTAATTAAATGTAAAGTTTTACCACCATGAAACTTGTACTTACCTCTGTTACCCGTTAAAATGCACGGGCGTTTGTTATTTGCTCTTTGTCGTTCTCGTTGCGAGAAGATGCGAGAAAGTGACTGTAATCACGAAAACATTTGTGAGCGTGAATTTACGGGTACTTGGGTGGCCGATGAATTACGTAAATCTGTTGAGCTCGGCTACCGCATAACGGAAATATATATTATATGGCAATACGAAATGACACGCTTGGACGGTATTAATGGAGGTCTCTTTGCAGGATACGTAAATACGTTTTTGAAAATAAAACAAGAAGCAAGTGGATGGCCCGCCTGGTGTGTAAATGTCGACAAAGCGAAATTACGGTACTTGGACGAGTATGAGAAAAATGAAGGTATACGATTGGATCGCAAGAAAAGAGAAAAAAATGCTGGTCTGAGAGCTGTAGCAAAACTTTGCTTAAATTCTTTTTGAGGAAAGTTTGGACAGTGCAGTAATTTAAAGCAAACGGAAATCGTGAAATCGCGTGAAATTCTCTTAAGACTGTTAACCTATCCTGACAAAGAAGTTCTCAGTGTTTTGCCTGTAAACGATGATATTTTATACCTAAACTGGCAATTCAGAGAAGAAGCCGTGGAAGCAGCGGCTAATACGAGCGTGGTAATCGCAGCATTTACAACTGCACAGGCCAGAGTGGAATTGTACAAACATATGGAAAAGCTTGATAGGCATACTTTGTACTGTGATGCTAACTCGTGTATTTTTATAAAAAAGGACGGTTCAGACGAATACGAACCAGCCTTGGGAAATTTATTGGGTAATATTACGGATGAATTAAGATCTTACGATCCTGGTGCTCACATAGATACCATGATGTCTGCAGCGCTAAAGTTTTACGCTAACCGTGCCGCCACGCCGTCGGGAAATACTTATGAATGTTGCAAAGTCAGGGAAATAACTTTAAATTTTAAAAATTAATAAAAAAAAATTTTGATAGTATTAAAAGGCTTATAGATCAAGTATTCGCGAGAAAGCATAGACAAAAGAATGAGGAAGAGATAAATAAAAGCGAGATACGATTGAATTTTAAATCCATACGACGCACACTTTTCCACGAAGTCATAACAAGAGAAGAATTTAAAACTTGTAGCGTCGTCTTGAAAAAAAGACGATAAGTTTTCCTATCACTTTCTCTTTCTTTTGGTTATAAGAGTGCTGAACAATGTTGATAATAAAAATATTGAATGAAAAAGAAAAAATGTTCTCATGAAATTTAACTTATTTTATAAATAATCCAAAACATTAATTTTTTTAATTAACAATCATTAATGGATCTTAATATTACGCTGCTACCCCCCACGGTGATTAGCTTATTCTTTTTTATTAAGCTGATTGACGCGGGAAAATAAGCTTTTAGCAGCATACGTGTTAATGAGCTCATAAAAAAACGTGTGCCCGCGCCGCCGCCACCCCGCGACACCATCATCACCCTACCTAAAAAAATAAAGAGGTCTTTCAACATAAAAAGTATAAAACTTATGGCTTCTATATTTAGTATTCAAAATGGATACACGATGGAAACATCCCTTTACGTGTATAATTTCGGGGCCTACTATGTGTGGAAAAACTGCTTTTGTAAAGCGATTTCATTCCAGTTTGCCACAAATGTTTAATGTGAATTTTGATCGTATTTTCTTTTACTACGCCAAGTGGCAAGAAGTATACCGTAGCGAGTTTAAAGTAGCTGGAAACCAACGCATCGAATTTCGAGAAGGCTTACCGCAAGCAAGTGACTATTCCAATGACAATGATAAGAGAAAATTACTAATACTCGACGATCTGATGCGCGAATCATCGAATAATACTGTACTTGATTTATTCACGAAAGGCTGTCACCATAAAAATATGAGTGTTATTTTTTTACGCAAAATATTTTTCATAGGGGGCCGAATCAGCGTGATTTATCATTGAATTCAAATTATATCGTATTGTTCAAAAATCCTAAAGATCGCGCGCAAATACAGTTTCTCGCTCGACAAGTTTACCCTGAGGATCCAAAATTCTTGCAAGAAGCCTACATTGATGCCTGTAGTCGACCATTTAGCTATCTTCTATTAGATTTGAAACAAGATACGTTTGATGAGTTTTGCTTTCGTACCGACATATTTCACGATGACAAGCTGCACTATGCTTACGTGCTAAAATTTTCATTGAGATACAGGTGAGCATGAACAAATAAAAAGAAAGAAGCATTTGTAGTCGAGACATAGTCTTCAAATAGCAATAGCTGGGACAACATCGATGGCCACGTTTGTAACAAAAAGAAAACAAGGAAAAGGAGGAGGAAGAAATACAAAAAGTTCCATTAAGTCTAGCATTTGCTGCATACCTGGGAAATTATATTCAAAAAAGCACGTTGCACTTTTAAACGCTCTCAGTCACGCTGACAGTCAACAACGCTCAGCTTTGATTCTGTACAAATAATTTTGTACAAAAATGTACAAAATTATTAATGTTAAAAGTTTTAGCAGCGAGCGAGAAAAGTGTAAAAATTATTTGCAAGTTTTGCGGCGTTATTTATTTTTTAAAGATAATGAACGTATGGATAATGGTGAAATTAGTCGAGATATTGATGAAATCGAAGCTACATTGGCACCTTTAACAGAAGAAAAAATACTTGATAACGTGCCTAAAATTTATGCTATAAAAGCCCGACTTTTACCAAAACATTGGCGTACTTTTGAGCCAGATCGATTAAAATGGGATAGTACTGGAAGTGTTATCGTAGATGGTAAACTTATACCACGATCTAACCTAGTAGAATTACTTAATGATGTTTTGCAAAAGAAAAAGAAAAAGATAGAGGAGGATGACGAAGTGCCTATTGGTAGATTTGAATTTGCAAAGTTTATTGGAAGTTCGGAAACACCTAATAATCTGATTGGAAACACGGAAATTCTAAAAATTGCTAATAGACTAACGTCTCCTTTAAATACTGCGAAACGAAAAAATGTTACCACAAGTATTTACACCACCCATAACGAGACATGCTGCTAAGAAAAAATGGTTGAAAGCCAACCTTTGAAGAGAGAATGTCCTTGGAAAATCAGTATTATGACCCTTCGCACGAAGCAGGTTATGCAGGAGCGTGAAATTTAATACGTGTGAATATAAAGGGTAAATCATTGATCAACAGAGAAAAAGAGCAAAAACGAATACACGAGTGGTTGAATAATCAAGATGCTTACACTCTTCACCGCCCTACACGAAAAAAATTTCCTAGATTACACTATAACGTAACTAACGTAGATGACGTTTGGGAGGCAGATTTACGTCAGCTAACAAGTTTAAAAAAAGAAAATGATGGTTATTCGTAATTGCTGGTAGTCATTGACGTGCTCAGTAAGTACGCATGGGTAGAACCACTGCGGGATAAAACAGCCCATACTGTGCCAGCTGCATTCGAGAAGATTCTTAAGCGAGCTAATGGACGTACACCTGTTTACTTACAAACTGACAAAGGTAAAGAATTTGTTGGGGCAGGTTTGCAAAATACTCTTAAAAAATATGACATACAGTTTAGAGTGGCAAGAAATCCGGACATTAAGGCAGCAGCGGTGGAACGTCTCAATCGTACTTTTAAAGAACGTGTTTGGAGATATTTCACATATCGCAATACACATAGGTACATTGATGAAATACAAAAGATAGTTTACTTCTACAACAATACAGTACATACAAGTATAAAAATGAGACCTTCAGAGGTTAATTTGTATAATGCAGCTCAGGCACGAGTGAATCTACAGAGGCGCGCCTTGCAGCAACGAAAAAATCAAAGGCAAATAAAAGTCCGTAAATACAAAGTTGGTGACTACGTGAGGATCAGTCGCTCTAAAGGAACCTTTGCGAAAGGGTTCGAGAAGAATTATGGTGAGAAAGTATTTAAAGTCAAACGCTTTTCTATCAGGCAAAACCTTTATACCTACGAGTTACAAGATTTACAAGGAGAGGAGATAGACGGATTTTTCTATTGAGAAGAATTGGCTCCTGTAGGATGACAGCGCCTGTTAGAAGATAAAAAATTTAAGATTGAACGCGTTCTTCGGACCAAAGGAAGCGGCAATAAATAACAGTTATTTGTAAAGTGGGAAGAATATCCTGATAAATTTAATTATTGGATAAAAGCATCAGAAGTTAAAAGAGTTTGAAAATATTAAAACAAAATGGATATCCT
Source organism: Anastatus disparis (assembly GCA_017163975.1). NCBI lineage: Eukaryota > Metazoa > Arthropoda > Insecta > Hymenoptera > Eupelmidae > Anastatus > Anastatus disparis. Next base: position 1,254,605 of record JAFFSR010000017.1, on the reverse strand, counting down.
TAATGATTTTTATTTAGTGTTACCGAGCAACAGTTGCATGCGTTATTTTCCTGACAATATAACAACTTGTCTTACCACTTATTTATGTCGAGAAATTAGATTAATTGGTAACTGGCAGGTTGGTCTTGCTGAAATACATGTACCCTGTACTATTATGCATATTCAAGAACCTGAAGCTTATTATACTTTCAAATTAGGAAGCGTTAAACCCAAAGTTCCGAATAATAACGGGTTTTGTAAATTTCTTCACGGCATATACACTAGTATCGAACAGCTTGCGAAAGAGATAAATAATGTACACATGGCGCGTGATCATCAAAAGCTCAAATCAACTGAGTCTCAGAAAGGTTATTACGCATTAAAACGGATTTGCGATTGCGAAGAGCCGCATTACACGACTTTCAACGAAAAAATTCGTCGAATTTTCGGTTTTGAAGATATTGTTCACAGAGAAACAGGAACTTTTGTCACTTTCAACTCAGGGACAAGTACAAATGTGGGCTATAGACCAGCTAGTTTAGTACGTGCCATACCTGATCAGCTTTACGTTTACACAGACGTATGCGAACCTTATGCAGTCGGTGATACGAAAACAGCACTTTTACGCATCGTAGCCCTGGAAAATTCAAAGTACAAATTCGGATCAATTGTCGTCAAAAACTTTGCATGAATTCAATACATAACTTGACTACATCATACCTTTCGAAATATTGTTATCAATATGAGAGATCAACATGGACGTAAAATACCATTTGAGTATGGAACGCTGACGGTTACGCTTCATTTCAAGCGTAGTCGTTAATTACATAGCAATATGAGTTATTATATTCATTATTACGACGAGCAAGCTGGTGGTGGTGGGGTTAAAAATGTTTACTCAGGCTCCACGTTTCAAAAAGGATCGGGTATTGGGAGCTTTCTCGGCAAATTATTTAGAAAAATTGTGTTGTATCTTGCCAGTGGGGCTAAAGCAGTAGGTAAGGAAGCTGTCCGAACAGGTTTGAACGTGTTAGACGACGTAACGAACAAAAGAGCAAATTTGAAAGAGTCCGTAAGCAGTTGTGTTCGAGAGTCGGAACGAAATTTAAAAAGAAAAGCTGCGAATGAAATTTCTGATATTATGAAAGGTAGTGGATATAAGGCTGTTACCGCTAACGACAGTCAACACGAGCTTGTGTTCCCGAAAACAACGCATAGAGCAGGAAAAAAAAGAAAACAAAGAGAAAGACTAATAAGCGTAGTGTAGGTAAGAAAAAGAAAACATTGAGGCGTAAGAAGGAAGTATTGAAAAGCGTATCGGACATTTTTGGACCTAAATAAATCATTTTAAAAATGGCTTTTGAGAGTCGGAACGAAATTTAAAAAGAAAAGCTGCGAATGAAATTTCTGATATTATGAAAGGTAGTGGATATAAAGGTGTTACCGCTAACGATAGTCAACACGAGCTCGTGTTCCCGAAAACAACGCATAGAGCAGGAAAAGAAAGAAAACAAAGAGAAAGACAAATAAGCGTAGTGTAGGTAAGAAAAAGAAAACATTAAGGCGTATTGAAAAGCGTATCGGACATTTTTGGACCTAAATAAATCATTTGAAAAATGGCTTTCCTACACGCGTGCTGTGGTAAAGGTATGAAGAGCGAACTAGATATATTCACTCTTCCTCCGAAGCAAACGTCGATTGAAAGCAGTTCTTTTCTCTGCTACTGACCTGTATCAACTCTCAGCAATGGAAGCAATTCACCTTTAGAATTTTTGGTTCCTAGTTCAACCGACCATTACATCGATCTAGCGCATACAATGTTAAAAGTAAGCGTGGAAATTTCACCTGTTGGAACCGACGCCGAGAATGCAAAAGTTGCTCCTATTAACAATTTTTTACATTCGTTGTTCGAGCAAACGGACATCTTTTTCAATTCAAAGCTAGTTTCACCCCCAAACAACGCTTATCCTCACAGAGCTTACATAGAGACGCTCTTGAATTACGCTCTTCCTGCTTTAACATCACATCTAATGCCTAATGGTATGCAGACACAGCAGGATGCATGGAGGCGTTGCCAGCAATTCCTACGGGAATAGCTGGGGCTAATGTTGGCTTTCGGAATCGCCAATACTTTACAGGTGTCGGTAAAGTTGTCGGTATGATTGGTCACCTTCATTGCAATGTATTTAATCAAGGTAAATTTTTGGTTAACGGTGTTGAGATGCGTGTGAGGCTCGTTCGTAGTAAGGACGCATTTTGTTTAATGGATCTCACCGATGACGGAAAATTTTCAGTGCGCATCAGAGAAGCGACGCTAATTGTCCGACGAGCAAAAATAAGTCCATCTGTACTATTACCTTATGCAAATGCTTTGGCCAAGACTACTGCAGAATATCCGATAACAAGGGTGAAAGTTAAATCATTCACTCTACATAGTGGAATTTTAGGAGATACTCTTAATAATGTTATATTGGGTCAGTTGCCAAAAAAAATTATCATAGGTTTTGTGAGTAATAGAACCTTCAACGGTAATCGACACTTAAATCCTTTCAACTTCCAACATTATTCCATCAATTTTCTTTCTCTTTACGTCGATGGTGTAAAAATACCTAGCAAACCTCTACAGCTAAAATTTACGGAAAATAATAAACTCTATGTAGACACTTATCACACACTATTCTCCGGTACTGGCATACATTTTCTCAACGAAGGTATCGATGTCAGCTGAACCAGTTATCCACAAGGCTACTGTCTCTTTGTATTTGACGTGACGCCTGATTTATCGGCTCATTTTTCATCTCATTGGAATCTCATTCGCTTGGCTGCTCTTCACGTTGAAGTTCGCTTTGAGCAGGCTCTTACGGAGACAATTAATTGCATTGTTTATGCGGAATTTGATAACATACTAGAAATCGATTCAAACAGACAAATTATTACGGATTTCAATGCCTGAGGTGGGGGGAGAAAAATGGAGGGAGAAACATTATAATACCATTTGACTCATTCCCCAGTGCTTCAGTTGCTTGTCACTTTCAGCAGTAGCACACACGCGCTTACGTTCTCGCCACAATGGATTACGTAATAGATATTCAAGGCTTGAGAGATGAAGATAATAAATTTTTACCCAAGGAAGTAGCAGTAGTTTCTTTACAAAAACAAGTCATTGGTCATTGGATAATAGCAACATCTAACGAATTCGATAATTTACCGGAAGATATAAAAACTAGTAACGATTACGTGTCGTCACGTCTTCACGGTTTACAGTGGTTCGATGGGGATGTTATTATACGCAAATTACGCTATCATTTTTATAATATAGCGAGAAACGCTACAAGAATTTATGTAAGAGGTGTTGAAAAGGTTCGATATATCGTATCTATTATGGCTCGCAACGTTATAAACATAGAAGATTACACTACCATGGGTTTTACCGAGTTACAAAGACAGTTCTCTTCTCAGAAATGATGATGCTTTCACGCCTGCTAAGAAAGCCTTTATAAAAGGGAGTATTGTGCCATTCAGAGATCACATCTATTAAGAGAGTGGCTTTATTCACTACTCCCTCAAGAATCCCAACAAGACTTATCAAAAAAAAGTAGCGAACTATTCTATGACTCTCTTCAAAAACTTGCCTACAAGAAAAATAAAATTGTGAGATTTGGATCAACCACTCCTGCTTTTACAGGAGTCGACGACGTAGACGACGACGACGATAATAAGACCATACAGTATGCAAGTAGTGATGAGGGTTGTAGTGTCACACAAGAAAATAATACAAATGAACACCCATCAAATAAGAAGGACCCTGGAAGAGATCAAAGCCAAAACAATTGGCGTATACGCAGCAGATCGAATCCCGAGTGTAATGATAGCACCGATCGCTGTAGTGTCTAATACCGATGATCATACAAGACCTGGTGCGCATTGGGTGGCTATGTATATCGATAAAAATGGATACGGAACGTATTTCGATAGTTATGGATTCCCACCTATGTCAAAATATTATGTTGAAAGACTCAGAAGAAACTATAAAAATTTTCGATGGAATACCAAGAAACTGCAAAGCATTAATACAACGTGTTGTGGTCAATATACTATTATGTTTTTATATCATATGTGTCGCGGTGCTAGTTTACGCGAATTTTGTAGCTTCTTTTCAAATAACACGAAAAAAAACGATCGAATAGCTGAAAATTTTTAGAAAAGAATTTTTAAGAGTCAGCTGTATACCGACACAGTTACCTGTTTTACCGAATCTATTTAAAATTTATTTTTTATAAAAACTAATAGCTTCAGGCAGAAATAAAGAGATGGTTTCGATTCGTGTAATAGAAAGCAATATTTTCTCTGATAAGAATAATTTAATTCCACCGCTTTATTTTCAAGAAAAGTTGGAATAACTTGAAAACCCCATTATTTGACACTAATTTCTAATTTTTTAAGTTATTCCAACTTTTCTTAAAAACGAAGCAATAAAATTAATTCATACTAATCAAAGAAAATATTACATTTTATTAAACACATCGAAACCATCTCTTTATTTTTGCCTCTTGTTGCTAATTTTGGGAAAAAAGTCAATTTTTTAATTAGAAAAGGACAGAGATACAGAGGAACCTTAATAAAATTAAACATAGAAGATGTAAGCGGGCTAGCACATTTGCCAGAGAACGTTCTCGAGGTGCAGGCCATTGTAATCAAACATGTATTTCTAGGTTAAGATACTTATAGTAATATTTATAATTTTACTTTAAATATTGTAATCAAATGTGTGCGTTTTAGATTTAAGTATAATCATAGTCAATTTTGGAATTTATATTCAAATAAAATTACTTTAGTATGTATAAAAATACACTACCCTCCAGCCACATTTGCCCACCCTACATGAAAATCGATAAAACTTTCAAGTTTTTTGACTCACAAGGAGAGTGCATTGCATTTGGGTCTTGGATTTTCTTCTAGCTTTGGGATCTTTTTTCTTACATAAAATCATGAAAAAAGCCGCGTTCATTCGGTCCAACGCTTGATTTTTCCCGAGTTATGAGCAGTTTTGTCTATTTTGTTGAAAAAATTGCATCTGCTTTATAATTTTACAGTTTTTGAACTACTTATTCTAGAAGGTTTTTACTGATTGCATATTAAAGTTGAAATTAAAACCTTTGGTTTAAAAAAAAAACGTGTCCAAAAAGCTCAAGTCGTTAAAAAGATATGGGCGAATAAAAATAGCGCAAATATTTAGCTCAAAAAATACATAGAAAATAAATGCAACATTTTAGTCAGAAATCCATTTCAATTTTCATCCCTTCATAAGTTTTTAACAACTTGAGCTTTTTGGACGCGTTTTTTTTTTAATCGAAAGGTTTTAATCTCAACTTTAATATGCAATCAGTAAAAACCTTCTAGAATAAGTAGTTCGAAAGCTGTAAAATTATAAAACAGATGCAATTTTTTTAACAAAACAGACAAAACTGCTCATAACTCGGGAAAAATCGAGCGTTGGACCGAATGGACGCGGCTTTTTTCATGATTTTATGTAAGAAAAAAGATCCCAAAGCTAGAAGAAAATCCAAGACCCAAATGCAATGCACTCTCCTTGTCAGTGAAAAATAGTCGTAATTAAAAAATTCCGATAGGGTTTTAAAAAGGGTTTAAAAACCTTTAATTTAAGCCAAGTTAAGTAAACAAAAATTAAAAAATACATGCCTTATGCGTAAAAAACTAACTAAAAACTATTCAATTTTTTTTGTCCCTATTCAAATGCCTGCCATTTTTGCGGAAATTATCGAATCATAGAAAAACAAAATAGAGGTAAAAGCTAAAGGAGTCACCTTCAAAATGAGCTTTCTATAGAATGAATGGATTTTTTTTTCAATGAGATCGTAAATGAATAAAATCTTTTTTTACTGATTCTCAGTTCAACCTTAATATTTATATTTTTAACTTAAAAATAAACAACTTTTTTATCAAAAATTTTTTTATATCATGCGTATTTTTTGAGATAATAGCTATAAAAAAAATCGTTTTTTTCATAAAAATAACCATAACTACCGTAAAATCGATCATAAATGAGCTTTTTGTAGCTCATTTTGAAGGTGACTCCTTTAGCTTTTACCTCCATTTTCTTTTTCTATGATTCGATAATTTCCGCAAAAATGGCAGGCATTTGAATAGGGGCAAAAAAAATTGAATATTTTTTAGTTAGTTTTTCACGCATAAGGCATGTATTTTTTAATTTTTTTTTACTTAACTCGGCTTAAATTAAAGGTTTTTAAATCCTTTTCAAAACCCCATCGGAATTTTTTAATTACGACTATTTTTCACTGAACCACAAAACTTTAAAGTTTTATAGTTTTTTATGTAGGGTGGGCAAATGTGACTGGAGGGTAGTGTATGTTTGTAATTATTTACTTACCTCTATTTCCCCCATCCACCCTACCATTCCTATTCATAATAACATCTTATCTACCCTCTAAATGCTGATATATATATATATATATATATATATATATATATATATATATATATATATATATATATTTTACCAAAGAACACCTGCTAGGCTATCATATTGTCTATCCTTTAAATGACAGCTGTTTGCGTATACTTACCCCTCTCAAGTACACCTGGTCGGCTACTACTATTCTAACATAAAAGTATTTGACATCTCCTCTACATTCTGATTAGTTATATAAGGACAGGGATAAATGTTTTTTAAATTACAGTAAGAGTCTAGCTTTGGACAGAGCAAGACGTAAAAATGGCTCGATGTGATTTACGTGAGTCGGTAAAACCGGAGTTGTCGGACCTTTTATTATCTACTACCTACGCGCTCAATAAGTCTAATTCAAAGAGAATTTGTGTTGACCTTGAATATAGCGGTGGATATTATCACGAAGTTATTAGACTATTTTCCACAACAACTTGTTGAAATTATCGCCATAGCTGGGATATTCTTAAAGATCATTTTGACGCCATAACAGCTTATTTTCACAATCCTTATTCTTTTTATCAAGATTTCGGAAGACCAACTAAATTTTTTCTCACCAATCATGATTTGAATTTCACCACATCGTACGGCCCCAAATCTATCAGCATCGATGAAAGACCTCAACCAAACGAGATACACGACCCCGAAGAAGAAGAAGAAACTCCTGGGCAGTGGCTTTGCAAAAAGAGAAAAACTTTCAATCATTCACCAGGTATAGTCATGCAACAGTCACCATTCGAAGGTGTTCGCCAGCAAAGCCTCTTGGTAGATCTTCTTCTCAACGATCTAAGCGAACGTGTTAATAAGGTCAATCGTACTACTGATCATATACTGGACTTTTTAAAAAATAAACTTGGACAAGAACGACTGGACAATGCAAAGGTTATTCTTAATGACTATAAATCATTTGAACAATATTGTTCTATAATTAATACCGAATTAGAAGGTTATGTAATGGAAAATATGGTAGATGATACGGATCATTATAGAAGTTTGTATTTAAAAATTCTTTTATCCGAAATTTTAGCATTTAGTTTACCTATGATAGCAAAAGATTTACGAGATATAATGATTCCTGAATAAAAATCGTGTGTTTATATCAATTAATTACTTTAATCATATAATTAACTTCGTTTGTTATTGTGTATAATCAACCTATGATTGTAAAAAGATTTATCATATAAAATGATTTATGTATAAAAATGTGTGTTAAAATCAATAAATAACTTTAAGGCTATATTTGACTTCATTTCTTTTTATAAATATAATCACCTTTTCTATTACCCATCATTTATTTTATGACAGCTGGTCGAAACAGACATGGGACAATGCGCAGGTAAGATTGCTTTATTACATTCTACAGACAACGGAATAAAGAGAGAACGATGCAAAGAATATTATAAGAAAGAAACGGAAAAATTAAAACGTTTTCAAAGATATAGTAAAAAAAATAATAAACTTGAAAATATTAATTTAAATAATAACTTTTTACAATGAATAATTTTTCACGCATAGTCTCTTATCATATTTGTCTAACGTATAATTATTACGATGGGTCAAAACAGTTCCAGCAAAGGAAAAACATCTTTACTATAAGGTGGGGAAAAGAAAAAGAAAGAAAATCAACCATCATCCAGCTGGAAACAATATTCTGAAAAATTTTCAACCAATACTTACTCTATTCCTGAAAGAAAAGGATATAAAAAATTTTAAATTGAAAAATATTTATATATTCACATACGGTCCTTTTCAGGACCAGCTATATATATTAATCGTAGGAAATAATCGATAAATAAAATTGATAAACAAAATAGATAAATAAAACTAATAAATAAAATAGTACTCCATAACAACCCCCAGACTGAGGAAGGGGAAATGTCAGGCTATACCACCACATGTACGCTATAACAGCCCTAGACATGTAGGGGAGGTAAAAATGTCTCGCTCTACCTCCCCATGTACGCTATAACAGCTCCAGACATGTAGGGGAAGAAAGGAGGAGAAGGAGAAGAGGAAATAGGCAGGTAAAGCGAGACAAGGGGAGGGGGTTTCTCGCTATTGGGAACTCACACACTTGCGATGACCTCTCGTGTCAAGACTGTGAAATAATCTAAAACACAACTTTGCGTTGAGTAGCATAGCAATTGGTGTTTAGTTCTTATTTTTTAATTGAAAACTAATTACAATGTAATAAATAGAGTTCAAAATGCGTGGAAAAAATTCCAACAGAGATTATTGTGTAGTAAGGGGTCGTGAAATTTAAGCAGTCAAGAATTTGAATGTTTGTTTTCATCTCTTCCCGAGAACAAATCGAGGTTATGTAAACAAGCAGAATATATTAAACAACTCTGCGAAGATAGATTTGAATGAAGCGTGGACAAGTAGACGCCTGCAAGCAATAAGCTATATGAAGTTAACCTCACCGTTAAATGTATATTTCTTATTAATTTCACTTTTTATATCGAATTGGGTCTGATAAACCATTTCTTCTTGTATAAATTTACGTTGTGCACGATTGGTGTTAGCGTAATTACAAATATTTTTTACGGTGATGTTTGGACTAAAAAACTAATGTCATTACATTTAAGCCCAGCTTGTACTGTGGAATTCTGTCGCCATGTTAGTATACTATATATATATAGGTTACGCCTTCGTGGGAGTTCCCAATACCTACCTATCTACTACTAACAGCTTGCAACCACCCTGCTGTTCCCATTTCTTAATTATTGTTTAGTGGTTTTGCTCGATGCTTTTCAGGGGCTGAGAAGACGAATACAGAGGCTACGAAATTTATGTGTGAGATATATAATGGGTTTGAGAATGGATGATCATGTTTCTCCTTATAAAACCGCGTTGGGTTGGCTGTGAACTGATTCGAAGAGATAGTATTTTTCGGCTGTAGTTATCTACGAAATCGTACGCATAGATACTCCGGAGCATCTAGTGAGTCTTTTCATTAGATGTGTACCCAGGGTGGCTACTAAGAAAGAGGCAAAGGATCTGGCAGTGCTTTTTATGCGCACTGAGACTGAAAGGAATGTCTTCCAAGTTCAAGGTGTGCATTTTTGAAATTCCCTACTTGCTGAAATTAAGTATCTCTCAGCAGCTTTAAGACGGCAGTAAGGGGGTACTTGCTTGACCTAAAATAATCTATACTCTCTTCATGTTAATTTATTATGTGCAGTCTCGTATATAGCTTTACCTTCATAACATGGAAGCTTCCTGGAAGCTTCCATGCTATGTGGGATATTAATGTGGAAGCTTCCTGGAAGCTTCCGTGCTATGTGGGTAAGGTGTGCTTGTATTTATAGTATGGTTGATGAGCACATGATTAAGAGTAAATGTTTTACTTTTTACTTTTTGTTTTGACTCGTTTGATTTTTATTTTATTTCATTTTATTATATTTTATTCTAATTTTTATTGTTTTGACTGGTAGATATTAATTCGACAGATTTGTTTATTTTTATTTCCAATAATGTTTATGTGTGTATTTTATTATTGTAATGATCTGTTATATCACTTTGAAAAGTGACTTACTTATGTAGTATTATTGGTTTTAGGAAATCGACTGTGATGTCATGAGTGCAATATTAGCACGTAACGTTACAGTATTATCTTATTTTGTATTTTATTATGTATTATATATTATTTTTTTTATTACACACTATTTTGAAAACTGTTACAAAATAAATATATATCTATCTTTCTATCTATAACTTTGACCGATTTTAACAATTTATTAGTAATTATACTTATATTTGATAATACTAAATATAATTATTATAATGTTCAGAAATCTTTTATAGTAAGTATTTTTATCGCGGTGTTTAAATTTTGTAGCTAAATCCAAAATTATGTCTAATTTTATCTATGTTCTGTAATTCAAAAAGAAGATAGAAGAGCAGTAAATTTTTATCGTGCTCTAGAATTTATGAACATTGATAGAATAGAAAAAAAATTTAAATATCAAAGAAATATATTATAGTACAACTTTAAATGAAACAATTTCAAAACATAATTTTTTCCAACACGAGATGAGGCTTTGAAATTTGTCTTTTTAATACTCTATAAAAACTTAAAATTTATTTATTTTATTCATCAATGCAGACCAAACTTTAAATGTTACCAATTGCCATTAACTCTAAATTCACTTTGCACTTTACATTAAACTATATTTTAAAAAAATATCAATTCAAAATATTAATAGTTTAATTATAACCTTATATAGTTATAGTTACAAATCATATGATTGCAATGAAAACTGCAATCATATGATAAAAAATATCAAACCCAAATATTTTGAGAGTTTTTGTCAAAACATTGGCTTATTGACACTTGACACTTGCACATTATTACTTCACATGAATATTATTTAATTAACTTTACTCATATCTTTCAATTTATTTATATCCTCTCTACGCTTCAATAACATTGTTTATAATAAGTTTATATTTAACAATAAATTCGCTCTGCACTAAATTTAGTTAGCAATAATACTAATTTATAATATTAATTATTTACTTCGAACTTTTTACAATTCTAGTTATAAAATATATATTTGCAATTAAAATACACTGCCGCCGAGCTACTTTTGCCCCCCTTCGTCTAAAATTGACTTATCTAAATAGTTTTATAACTCTGGAAAAAATGGTCGTAGCCTAGAAATTCCAACAGGATTCGAAAGATTATTAAAATAAATTCGCTCTGCACTAAATTTAGTTAGCAATAATACTAATTTATAATATTAATTATTTACTTCGAACTTTTTACAATTCTAGTTATAAAATATATATTTGCAATTAAAATACACTGCCGCCGAGCTACTTTTGCCCCCCTTCGTCTAAAATTGACTTATCTAAATAGTTTTATAACTCTGGAAAAAATGGTCGTAGCCTAGAAATTCCAACAGGATTCGAAAGATTATTAAAAATTCTTTCAAAAACCATTGGTTTGATATAAAAGGAAACATTTTTTTTGTATCTCTTATTCTTGTTTAAAAAGAAATTTTTTTTAACTTTGTGTTGACTTTGTAAAATAGTGTTCAATCATAGTAAAAATCGTTATTTTATTACAAAACTAAATAGATTTTAAAGCTTATATTTCGACGATAAAAATGCAATGTCGAACGTCTCGATTTGACCTTTTAAACCGGAGTTATAAAATTTTATATTAAAAATAAGGTTTTTTTTCGATGTATGAATATCTCTGAATTTATGAGGAATAGAAAAATTTGTCAGAGAGTAAAAGTGTTCCTTTTTGGTCAAATAATAATAATATATAATAAAAAATTCATTTCAGAAAAAAAATTTTTTTTTTGCCTTTTTTACCCACGTTGTTCAATATTTTGAAGTTATCAAAATCTCATTACATTACACCAAAAAAAAAAATTTTCTCCTGAAATGAATTTTTTATTATATATTATTATTATTTGACCAAAAAGGAACACTTTTACTCTTTGACAAATTTTTCTATTCCTCTTAAATTCAGAGATATTCATACATCGAAAAAAGCCTTATTTTTAATATTAAATCTTATAACTCCAGTTAAAAAGGTCGAATCGAGACGTTCGACATTGCATTTTTATCGTCGAAATATAAGCTTTAAAATCTATTTAGTTTTGTATTAATGTAACGATTTGTACTAAAATTAAACATTATTTTACAAATTCAAAACAAAGTTAAAAAAAATTTCTTTTTAAACAAGAATAAGAGATACGAAGAAAATGTTTCTTTTATATCAAACCAATGGTTTTGAAAGAATTTTTAATAATCTTTCGGATCCTGTTGGAATTTTTAGGCTACGACCATCTTTTCCAGAGTTATAAAACTTTTTAGATAAGTCGATTTTAGACGAAGGGTGGCAAAAGTAGCTCGGCGGCAGTGTATATCTAAATACAATATTTTGAGAGCTATTGTCAAATATTAGCCTATATCCATAATTAGTATTTGCACATTTTCACTTTACATCTAATTTAACATTCAATTTAATTTATCATTTAATTCAACTTTACTTGAATCTTTAATTTTTTTTATCTGTATATCTTATCTACATTTCAACAATACTTGTTTACTTAACTTTTCTTTGAAAATTTAGTTTGCACTCAATTAGGTTTTTAAAAATACTTATTTCTATCTATCTATCTATGGGGTTTATCCACCTACAGCCTGTTTTACCTAGTAAGTGACACCTCGACCACCTTTGTATTTCGGTGTTTTCGCGTTCGAAAACATGCCTCGATTTCCCCTAACTTCTGTAGGTGGTGCTCGATCGTGCAGGCCTACTTGGGCGGGGAGCATCATTCAACCCATCCTTTTTAGCGCATCGGGAGCTCAACACCTACCCGGCAGAATGGTCTGGCTCAACTATAATAGTGGAGCAGTCACGTTCTACCTTACCGGCCCTCGAGTGACTTTCGTTGGTTTTTGTTAAAACCGAAAAAAGTCTCTCGAGGGTGGTCCACCGCGGTGTCAGTGAGTTTGGGACATCCTCCACTTTCAATATTTAAATTGAAAAATGGAGAAAAAAATCCCGACCTCACCGGGATTCGAACCCCGGCCCTCTGCGTGAGAGTCGGATGCTCTAGCCCCTGAGCAACCGCGGCTCTTTAAAATACTTATTTAAAATATTACTGATTCGTTTAAAACTTTTTACAGTTGTAGTTGCAATTAAATTTATAGTTTCGGTTTAGAAGTATTAAAACCAAATATTTTGAGAACTTTTGTCAAATCATCGGCCTATATTCATACTTAGAATTTGCACATTTTTACTTTACATTTAACACTTACTAAACTGTAATTTTTCAATATGACTAAATTTATTTATCTATATATCTGCTATCCATTTCAACAACACTTGTTTATAATAATTTTTTCCATCAATTATAAATTCACTTTACACTTTCGTATGTTTTAAATTAGATTTAAAAAAAATTGATCTAAAATATTAATGATTTGCTTTAAACATTTTACAGTTATAGTTGCAATTAAAATTGCAATTAAAATTCAAAAGTATCAAAACGAAATATTTTAATATTTCTGCCACAACATTAGTCGAATAGCGTTTCATTTAGTTTGATCTTATGCTATACTCACAGTGTATAGTAATTATATGACCATAATCATGACCATCACTAATCTGTCATTTTATATCCAATATGATAGTAGTCATTGTCAACAGCTTTCATTTAAGCTGTCACAGAGCTCAGAAGATTAAGGAAGATAAAAAATATTGACATTTCAATTTATGAAAAAAATACATGACGCTAGATTTTGATACCTATACATTTTTTCAAACTTAAAATAGCTGTATCTCATGATCCTTAGGCTCTAAAGAGTTTTGTCACCAATTATTTTAAAGGTTTTGAAGTAAGCTATCATTATCTGTTGCGTTAATGAGGCTGTTAGGTTACTTATGACTCTAAAAAATGCTAAAATCGGAAAAATTTTATATTTTTTTTTTAAATTATCAACGCATTGCATTTATATCTCAACTAAAAGGGTTCCAAAAAAGTTAGTAACATTTTTTTTCGCTTCAGATTTAAGTATTCGAAAATAAAATTCGGAAGTTTGAAGATCCATCAAAGTCCCTTGGGATTATACACAAATAAAATATGCGGAAATAATCACCCTTCAGAAAACCTTTTTTTTAGAAAGCATTTCTGAGAAAAACTTTTTAGACAAAAGTTGTAAGGTTTGGAAAGGGTCATCTTTTGGTCACCATGACCATAACCTGACCATGATCATCATGGTCAGCATATGTCAAGTTAATTTTTTCAAATAACAACCCCTAACTTTCACTCCGAGATTGGAAAGAATGGAAAATTTTATGTCCAAGTATGCCCTTAACCATGATCATGACGATGATGGCTAGCATTGTTCAAGATGATTTTTTAATATGGGAATATTGGCTCGACTGATGAAGCTAAGATCAGGCGGATTCCGGCCGATTAAGGCAAGAATCCTTGCCCAGCTGATTCAGGCAAGACGGAAGGATTCCAGCCGATGAAGGCAAGAATTCTGGCTTAGCTAGTTAAGGCAAGACCGGAAAGATTCCGGCCGATTAAGGCAAGAATTCTAGCCCAGCTAGTTAAGGCAAGACCGGGAATCTCTTGGCTTAGTTGATAATAGCATTACCAATTATTCTTTTATCTAATTAAATGTTAAAAAATACAGCCATTATTATGAATGCATAGTTTGACTCTTCTTTGGAAGCTTCGGACAGTAGATAAAAGCACATGCTTTGGTATATTTTGGCAAAAATTAATGATTCGTTAAATCATATTTTCTCTAGTAGTCAGAGCTTCTTCATACAGATTGTATTTTAAAAATCCCCATAGATAGAAATCAGGGCTCGTGAGATCTGGAAATTGAGCGGGCCATTCAACATGATTATCATCACGACCCATACCTATCTACTTATTGTGGTATGTTTGATTTACATAATTCTGAACTATGTTACTTCTGTAAGCAGGTGTCCCATTATGTTGAAACCACATGAAACCTCTTGTTTCAAGATCAACATTCTCCAATAAATTTGGCAATTCATTAGTCGAAAAATCAAGATAATTATTACCATTAAGAGTCAGCTGTATACCGACACAGTTACCTGTTTTACCGAATCTATTTAAAATTTATTTATAAAAACTAATAGCTTCAGGCAGAAATAAAGAGATGGTTTCGATTCGTGTAATAAAAAGCAATATTTTCTCTGATAAGAATAATTTAATTCCACCGCTTTATTTTCAAGAAAAGTTGGAATAACTTTAAAATCCCATTATTTGACACTAATTTCTAATTTTTTAAGTTATTCCAACTTTTCTTAAAAACGAAGAAATAAAATTAATTCATACTAATCAAAGAAAATATTACATTTTATTAAACACATCGAAACCATCTCTTTATTTTTGCCTCTTGTTGCTAATTTTGGGAAAAAAGTCAATTTTTTAATTAGAAAAGGACAGGGATACAGCGGACTCTTAACGATCCCATCGATAAAATAGGGTTCAATAAGGTAACCATTAACGATACCACACCAAACCGTGAGATTCCACCTATTTTGGTGATTGATTGACATACGCCAATGAGGATTGTGAATAGAATAATAGTGACAATTGTGTCGGTTAAGTTCACCTATGTTATGAAAGGCTGCTCCGTCCGAAAACATGACGTAGTGAAAAAATTGTGGATCGTTTTGCAATCTTTCTCGTGCCCATTCACAAAATCGTCGCCTTCTCTGAAAATCATGTTTCATTAACTCTTGATGCAAAGTTATGTGGTATGGATAAAACCAATGCAGTTTTAAAATTCTTCTTACAGTTTGTCTTGGAATTCCAGATTGTACAGCAATCTTTCTAGTTGAAATGTGGGGTTTTAAATCAACCAAAGTAAGTACTACCAGGACTCGAGCGGCATTCCTCTCGATAGTCATAGTTCTTCAACGTTGTCTCGCCCTTGGTGGTGCCTCCCATTCACGCTGTTTAATTATACGAATTGTTCTACGGTCTGGATGATGATTTCCATCAGGGCACCGCTCCTGATATAATCGTGCAGCTGTACGATAAATTATTCTACATTCTCCCAAAATTAATAGGATATCTACAATTTCGCTTATTATATAATCAGACATTTTATTTGTGAACTGATATACAAAAAGTCAATAAAATTAAAAAAAAAAAAATATTCCGAAATATTTTCTGTAATAAAAATAATTGACGTTCTCGTATTGCAATGTTATATCGCCGCTGCCAGCGAAGACAATCATAGTAAAACATTCACCACAAAAAATGTTTTATTTTTATAACTGCGTCGAAAATATAATTTCCAGAAAACTGCGGGGAAAAAAAAGATAATACAATAATCTATAAAACAATTATTTTCGTCGCATATATGAAGAACCTAATTTTTGTCTTATTTAAATTTAAAACTTTTTTTTTGCGCTAAATTTTATGGACTAATTTTTTTGAAGCTCCGTATTGTACATATATTGGAATATTTTTGAGACATTATTAATTTTGTTCCTAGAAAAAAAAGAAAGAGAAAGTAAAAAAATTGAAAAAAAATAGCGAAAAATCGAAACATGCTTAGTGTACGCTATTTTTAGTCAAATGAGCTGAAATATTAAGGAAATTAGTTTTTCAAGTAGACAAACGAGTGTGCAAAGTTCGTCGTTGAAATATCGTAAAATTACCGAATATTAGTTTATACAAAAATTAACAAAAATAACTTTGCAGCCTATAAACATTTTTTATTTAAGTTTAGATTAACTTTAGTTTATTATCTTTCATTTACGAGATCAAAATTAGGCACTCCAGATTGAAAATTTTATTTGTCCTTAAGGGGACGCTGTATCTCTCTATCCTTTTCTAATTGAAAAATGTAAGTTTTTTGAAAATCTAGTGATTCTTGATAGAAATTAAAGGTTGTCCGCTACTTGTTTAGTAAAAAGTAATATTTTCTCTGATGAGGACCAATTAATTTTGTTGCTTTTTTTTCAAGTAAAGTTTGACATACTTACAAAATCCTAAGTAAGGCTAGAGAATACGTTATTTAAGTATGTCAAACTTTACTTGAAAAAAAAGCAACAAAATTAGTTGGTCCTCATCAGAGAAAATATTAATTTTTACTAAACAAGTAGCGGACAACCCTTAATTTCTATCAATAATAACTAGTTTTCCCAAAAATTTACATTTTTTAATTAGAAAAGGATAGAGAGATACAGCGTCCTCTTAAGAGCAGGCCGGATTCGCTGTCCTTGTCTAATTGGCATTTTTGTTATTTACTCAAGTATTAATCGGTGTATCTGCAAATTGAACGTTAAGCGCAATAGATATTATTATTATAAATATTTATGCACAAGAAAAAAAAAATCTATCGCTTTGTTTTGGGGAAAAGTAAGGAACGCGAAAATATTATGAACATAATCTTTTAATTCGGCGTTCCTTACTTTTCTCAAAAACAAATCGGTAGATTTTTTTTTCTTGTGCATAGATATTCATAATAACAATATCTATTGCGATCAACCTTTATTTTGAAGATACACCGATTAATACTTGAGTAAATAACAAACAACTCAATTGTTACTCGGTCGGTATCAGGTTCTACTCCGGCCTGCCGTTAAGAGCAGGCCGGATTCGCTGTCCTTGTCTAATTGAGATTTTCGTTATTTACTCAAGTATTAATCGGTGTATCTGCAAATTGAAGGTTAAGCGCAATAGATATTATTATTACAAATATGTATGCACAAGAAAACAAAAATCTACCGATTTGTTTTTGAGAAAAGTAAGGAACGCGAAAATATTATAAACATAAACTTTCACCTCGGCGTTCCTTACTTTTCTCAAAAACAAAGCGGTAGAATTTTTTCTTCTTGTGCATAAATGTTTATTATAATAATATCTATTGCGCTTAACTTTTAATTTGAAGATACACTGATTAATAGTTGAGTAAATAACAAAAAACTCAATTGCTACTCGGTCGGTATCAGGTTCTACTTCGGCCTGCTGTTAAGAGTCAGCTGTATACCGACACAGTTACCTGTTTTACCGAATCTATTTAAAATTTATTTTTTATAAAAACTAATAGCTTCAGGCAGAAATAAAGAGATGGTTTCGATTCGTGTAATAGAAAGCAATATTTTCTCTGATAAGAATAATTTAATTCCACCGCTTTATTTTCAAGAAAAGTTGGAATAACTTGAAAATCCCATTATTTGACACTAATTTCTAATTTTTTAAGTTATCCCAACTTTTCTTAAAAACGAAGCAATAAAATTAATTCATACTAATCAAAGAAAATATTACATTTTATTAAACACATCGAAACCATCTCTTTATTTTTGCCTCTTGTTGCTAATTTTGGGAAAAAAGTCAATTTTTCAATTAGAAAAGGACAGAGATACAGCGGACTCTTAAATGACCTTTAAGATCACGGTCAAGATCATATACGGACGTAGAAGATACCGCTCTTTTTCAGAGTCAAAACTAGGCTTTCCACTTAGAGAAAATCAAATCGTCCTATACTGACCATGATAGTCATGGTAATGGTCTTGGTAAGGGTTATACTTGGACATAAAATTTTCCATTTTTGTTGTTCCCAGGGTGAAAATTACGGGTTTTCAGTTAAAAAAATCGATTAGACCAATGCTGGCCATCATAATCATGGTCATGGTTAACATACTTGGACGTACAATTTTCCGCTCTTTTTATTATTGGAGTCAAAGTTAGAGGTTCCCATTTGAAAAAATTAATTTGACCCATGCTGACGATGATGATCATGGTCATGGTCATGGTTAAGGACATACTTGGACGTCAAATTTTCCGCTCTTTTCATTTCCGGTGTCAGAGTTTGGGGTTCTTATTTAAAAAAATTAACTTTACCCATGCTGACTATGATGATCATGGTCACCAAAAGATGACCCCTCTCAAACCTTACAACTTATGTCTTAAGAGCAGGCCGGATTCGCTGTCCTTGTCTAATTGGCATTTTTGTTATTTACTCAAGTATTAATCGGTGTATCTGCAAATTGAAGGTTAAGCGCAATAGATATTATTATTACAAATATTTATGCACAAGAAAAAAAAATCTATCGCTTTGTTTTTGAGAAAAGTAAGGAACGCAAAAATATTATAAACATAATCTTTTACTTCGGCGTTCCTTACTTTTCTCAAAAACAAATCGGTAGATTTTTTTTTTCTTGTGCATAGATATTCATAATAATAATATCTATTGCCATCAACCTTTATTTTGAAGATACACCGATTAATACTTGAGTAAATAACAAACAACTCAATTGTTACTCGGTCGGTATCAGGTTCTACTCCGGCCTGCCGTTAAAAGTTTTTTTCAGAAATGATTTCTATTTGAAATATTTGGGTGGGGCATTCAAAATAGGTCCCCCTGTATAAATATATATATATATATAAGTGAAAAAGATATACGCGGAAGAAAAAGAAAGTCTTGATATTTTACTTCAATATAATATTTGTAATGTTAGTCATTAAAGAAATTCTTTCTTTTGTCTAGAAGCTAGTCAAAACTAGGCTCTGATTATAATGAAATTATGTCATAAACCATATGTGTGGATGTGTATGTGTGTATTTGTATGACTGCATGTGGATGAGAGTACGTGTATGTATGTATGTGTATGTGTGTATATATGTATAAGTATATTAAAAGTCGTAAGAGATATGTGCGGGAGAAAAATAAAAGTCTTAATGTTTTACTTTAACATAATAGTAGTAATTAGTCTTTAAGAAGGGGCCGAACTATCTGTCTTTGTCTAATAGCGTTTTTCATCATTTATGTAAACACTATCCGGTATAACAAGAAAAAAATAGCAGCCACCGCTAGATATTAGTATGATTAGTAAATTTTGTAATAACAACCAAATTTTTTACCGCATAGTTTTTGACTAATTAGAGACCTACTAGCAATCTAGAATATAACCTATCTTTTTTTGGTAGGTCTCTAATTATTCAAAAACTACGCAGTGAAAAAATTTGGTTGTTATTACAAAATTTACTAATCATACTAATATCTAGCGGGGGCTGCTATTTTTTTCTTGTTATACCGGATAGTCTTTACATAAATGATGAAAAACGCTATTAGACAAAGACAGATAGTTCGGCCCCTTCTTAATATACATTTATATGTTATCAGAGGCCGCAATGTCGCAAATTCGATAATTACTTTCTACCAAAAAATATAGTCAATTTTCTAAGAAACTAACTTTTGACATGGACTGTATAGCCTATACAACCTTAAGGGGGGAGCCTGCTTTAGAGGCTTCAAAAAGTCGAATTTTTTTTTTGCTTAAATCTCTTCCTAAACTATCTAAGAATATGTCTCTAAAATTTCAAAACAAAATTCGGAATATTTTCGGAGATACTAAAGAAATAGTGTGCAAGCGTTGAGCAGGTATCCAAGCGGCCAGACCACCCGGAGCGCGCGCTCCATCCCTCTATCTATTATGTATATTATAATGAAAAGGGACTAACGGTCTTTCGAAACAGTTTAACTGTCCATAGAAGGTCTCTATGAAGCTATGGTATGGGCGAAACTATTATTGTAACGGTATATATGAGCTGGCAACGTCGGCTCGAACAGAGCTACATTTTGCTTTACGGTTCAGTTCTAATTTGTCTCTCAGTACGTGAGCATCTTAAAAATATGGAGACGTATCCGAAAACGAATAGTCTTCTGGATTTATCTCAAGGCATAGGCTTAGCAAAATCGACGTATGACAAAATCGTGGGACATCTGTATACAGCATCGAAAACGATGTTTGCAAGTGCATGCAAAAGTGCCGTCGAAGAGGAAAAATAACTGAATGTGAAATGAAAGACCAGCTGACCATTTGAAAGTTTCGAGCGATGGATCGTGGAAGAAACGTGGGTTCACTTCTCTGTACGGTGTAACTACACTTATTGGCTACTACAGTGGCAAGGTGATTGATCTCGATGTTGAAAGTGGATATTGTCATGCCTGTACTCTCAAGAAAAATACGTTGAACGACAGCGAGTGAGAAGAATGGTATTAAACCCATAAAGAAAGTTGTTCTTCGAATCACGCAGGCTCCGCCGACAAGATGGAAGTTTATTCGATCACCGAAATGTTCTCAAGATCCATCGAGAAATTTGGAGTAATGTATAGCAATTATATTGGCGACGGTGACTCCAAAACATTTCTTGGCAACGTCAAGAATAATTCATACGGCGACAAGTGTACAGTGACTAAAAATGAGTGCGTGGGACACGTACAAAAGCGCATAGGTACTCGTCTCCACAACAAGAAAAAAGAACAGAAACTCAGTGAAAAAAAGCGGCTTACAGAGACTGTAATAAAAAAACTAACAATGTATTACGGTCTCGCGATTCGAAGAAATTTAAACTCTGTAAAAGGTATGAGAAGTGCAATAATTGCGACACTTGATCATTATTGCTTTACAGATAAATTGCCTCGCCACGACAACTGCCCCGAAGGCGCCGAAAGCTCGTTTGAATGGTGCAAAGCAGAAGCAAGAGATACTTTGGCTGATTTTAAACATCCACCGCGCCTTATTGACGACGATATTGAAAATCATATTCGTCCTATGTACGAGAAATTATCAAAGGACGATTTATTAACAAGGTGTTTGGGTGGACACACGCAGAATGCTAACGAGTCATTTAATTCAACCGTATGGCGCATGACGCCCTAACACCTTCATTCGGGGATTAAAATAGTTGAGACTGCTGCTTTCATCGCTGAAGGGATGTTTAATGAAAGCTACAGTGCAGTATTAAAAACTATGCACTTATTAGACTTCAAAATTAGGCTCCAGTGCAAAAATTTTCGCGATAAAGCGAACGACGAGCGCATCACGCGTCAAAACAGGTGCACCTCATTGGTGATCAAAGAGGCCAGAACAGCTCGTCGAATGGAGCAATTGGCCGGAAACCAATTTTTTGAAGAGTCTGAAGAGCAGTTATATGGAGCAGGAATCGCTGATTAGCATATTAATAGCGTAAGTTCAAGAAATTTACGATTTTTTGTGATCCAAACCTTTGACACGTGATTTCTCGGATTTCCATTTTGATGATTTTTTCCAATTGGTATAGGCAAGATAGGAAAAAAAGTAAACGTCCTAACGAAACAAAACAAAATGCGTTGTATTCGGGATTAAATTTTCTTCTGGGTGAACCAAAAATACCTTAAAAAAGTTAACATTAACCCGGTTTTTAAACGATCTAAAGTGAATTTTTTTTTTAAATGCATTTTTTTAAAATCTGCAAATAATTGTTAAATTTTTTACTTATTGTTAAATTTTCTTGGTTTATTTAGGAATTACACTATTGAAAATTAAAAATTTTTTTTGGTTTTTTGTTTCAGATGAAAATTGTGACCTGCATCTTGCCCACCACACAGAAAGTGCACACTCGAGGCGCCTCCGTAAATTTCTTGAAACATGAAGAATATCTTATGTATGATAATAAAAAAATTTGAGAAGACTCTTTAAATATATAAGAATAAACCCTAAAAGTTTCATTTTAATCAGACATTTCTTTCCTATACAATAAAATCCTCGAAAATATTGATTTTTTGAAACCTCTAAAGCAGGCTCCCCTCTTAAATGTTCATCAAAATCATTAGTCGCAAGAAATAAATCATTCGAATATGCTATTATTTTTCCGGATCTTAACAATGATTCAAATACTGTTATTATTGAGCGCATGAAGACTTTTGGCGCGTTCGTTAAACCAAGCGGACAAACTAGGTATTCAAACTGACCTAATGGCGTGACGAAAGATGTATATTTTATTAAATTTTCCTTCATCTTAACATGATGGTAACCATTTTTTAAATCAAGTGACGTGAAAAAATTCTCTCTTAACTGATCTAAATTATCGTCTATCAATGGACATGGGTGATTATCTTTTATCGTAATTTTGTTTAATTCGTGATAGTCAATACATAAACGTACTTCTCCTGATTTTTTACGCACTAACACAATCGGACTTGCATAAGGCGAAGTGCTTAGTTGGATAATTTTACAAACAAGTAAATCGTCTAAGATTTCACGCAATTTTCTTTATCTGAAAAAGATAGTCGTCTCTGGCTAAAACTAATAGATTACTCATGTTTTAACAAAATACGCATTTCAAAATAAGAACTTTTTTTCAATTTTTCTTTATTTTGTAAGTATTGCGTTTAAAATAATTCTTTAATTTTCTCTACATTGTCATGACCAGTTTCTTTATCAGTTTGCAATTTTTCTTTTAACATTTTACACTCTTAAATACAATTAATGCTTAAAATTTCGTTTATTGAACTTTCTAAATTTTCGGCCAACTCATTAGTTTTTGACGTGATTATCATTGCATATGACAGAACAAAACTATTTTTTATTAAGCTAATCGGTGAGCCTGAGTCAACCATCGCGTTTACATTATAATTACAAACATTACTACAGTGATATGTAGTCGCAAATGTTATTGGAACCATGTAGGAGACAGTGAACGACGTTGCTTTAAGAATAATTGTCGATTTCGTCGAGCTTCGTGTTTTTCTCTTGCTTTATTGATGTCCGTTTCGGGCAATCTTTTAGTTGATGCTCTGTAGAATCATATTCAAAACACGCGCCGCTTGCCCTTTTCGGTTTTGTACACATAGTTGATATGTGGCCTGTCTCTGAAAAATTGTAGCATTAAACTATTTTATTTTCTTGTGATGTAGAAAATGGTGTTTTATTTTCTTTCTTCTTTTTTACTTCACGTTCACTTGTATTTTTCACACCCAATGTAACTTTTTCAAAAGCTTTAAATAAATCAAATTTATTTTTAAAACACTGTATACGAGCTTGATCTTGCAATCGATCGTCTAGTATACTATCAACAATATAGTCTACGACCTCATCTTCCGAAATTGGTACTCTGCTAGCCAAAATTGTTTTATCGTGAAAATAGTCTGAGAACCGTTCATTTTTTTTGCCATTGTCTACATTTAAACTCACGTCGTAGAGCCAATTTTCGGGGTCGATTATAAAACATTTCTTCCATTTCTTCTAACAGGTTATCAACTTCTAGTGACAAATTTTCTGGCTTTGAGTGAAACTAGATATTCGCTCTACCCTTTAATTTTCAGCTTATCAATACTCTTGTCGCTGTGTCATCAAGACGATAAGACTGTCGAAATAGAAGAATTTGCTGTTTCGACTTCCAAAACGAATTATCACTAGCATCAAAAGAACAAAATAATTCTCCAATACACTTTATATTGATACTAGTAAGTGTCGAACTTCCGACACTGAAAAGTTTATTGTGTACACCGTTTCTACTGTTTCCTATGTTTGCGTTAATTTCTCTTTCACGCTGGACAATTTTTAACTCACGACAAATCACATCTATTTCTCATCGAAGAAGTTTAATTTTACAGTTTTTGTTTGTTATTACACTTGCTACTAATGGGTCTTGCAGAGCTGCTTGCATCTAACACATTTTGTCTCTTACACGAGCAAGTTCTTGCTCTGCTGAGCGTGCTGCTTCCTCTCTTTCCTTCTCAAATCGTTCGGCTTCCGCTTGTTCACGTTTGCTTGAGAGCATAACCCATATATCTGGATCGGCTTCTTGTAGTTTTTGAATCAATTCCGATTTTGCATAATTAGTAGACAACCGTCTTTCACGAAGAGCTTCCTTTAATATATTTACAAGAAAAACTGCTGATTCCAATACCACCATTTTGATTTTCACTAACTAGGAGAGACCCAGATCTCCGGATCACGGATTTTGCTCAAACTTTGGGATAAGTTTCTAGGTGTCAAAATATGAAGAAAACCAGAATTTTGGACCCTAACGCTTAAAAATTTCCGAGTTATAGGTAATTAAAGAAAATCACTGAAAAAGTTACTAGATTTCCAAACGCTTATAGCTCTTTAGCATTAACAGTTAGAAGCTTAAAACCATTTTCGAATGAAAGCTGACCTTAAATCCTTTCGAAATAGTGCTTGTAGCATATCAAAATATATTTTTTCCCAACGTTACAGTGTAATAAGATTTTGACGTAAATTTCCTTTTAAAAACATTAATTAATAATAAATGTTAAAATGTAGTACAATTTTTATAACACTGTAGCTATGGAAAAGAATATTTTGATATGCTATAAGTGCTATTTCGAAAGGATTCTAGCTCAGCTTTCATTTAAAAACAATTACAAGCGTCTAATTATTGATGCTGAAGAACTATAGGCGTTTGAAAATCTAGTAACTTTTTTAGTCATTTTCTCTGATTGCCTATAACTAGGGAAATTTTGAGCGTTAGGATCTAAAATTCTGGTTTTCTCCATATTTTGACATCTAGAAACTTATCCTAAAGTTTAAGCAAAATCCGTGACCCGGAGGCCTGGGCCTCTCCTAGTAAGTTCAATTTCGTTACGCAATAAGTTAAGGGCACAAAACACCTTTTTTCTGGTCCCAACATCAAATTCGGGTTTATTTCTTTTTTTATAGGAAATTTACTGTAGAATAAGCTCCAACAAGTTTTTTTACCCTATCTCATTTAATTTCGTTTTATGAAGAAATTAGTAAGATAAACTTTTAATTGATTTTTTTGTAAATTTTGCTATTTTGAGATTTTTCTCAAATTTTTAGCTAATCTTATTAAAACACTGTAAGAACTTATTTTTTTATTACTTGATTCAATAATTCATGAATCATGAATCAATCTCCAAAAAGTTTTTTTTAAGACATTTAATTTTGTTTTTATTTATAAAGTATATAATGATATAATTTTTACAAATTTAAACAATTTTAAGAATTATTTTAAATTAAATTTTTTAAATTTTTATTGATTTTTTTTAGGTTTAATTGAAAAGAAAGAGTTTATTTCTTTAATTTTAACAAAATATTTATCTTGATTTAAGTTCTAAAAAGTTTTACATCCATATTTGATTCCGTTTTGATTTTGTAAAAAAACGAGTGGCACATAGTTATTCATGTAATTTTTTATCAATTTGAATTTCGCACGTTCGCGCTTTCAGCTCGTATCATTTCGCTACATGACAGTCAGTCTCAGCTGATTGTATGGTCAGTTTGCAATAAGTTTGTTTATTCAAAGTGCATTTCCAAAATTATTAGTAGGTTTTGTGGTTTAATTTACGTAAAATTATTAATTTTAATGAATTACACGTTCGCGAGTTATTTCATATTTTTTTATGTGCGCCTGAAATTCTACGTTTATCTAAATAGAAAGTGTATTTAAAGTGTAAAAAGCTTGAATGGACATTAAGAATACGAACCTCAAAAATGTCAAATAATGAAAGAGATACAAGAGGCAGATTTCATAACCAACATCAAGATAGAAAATGATCTACAGGAAGATCTAAAAAGAGGCCAAGGAAATTTCTTGGTAGGAGTAAAAAAAATTCTCCTGAAGCTAAGAGAAGTAGACCCTCTACTTCTTTTACTAAACTGAAAATAACAGAATTTTCAAGTTCCTGGGTAAAAAATAGAAATGTTGATATCAACGTTCTATCTTCTATGTTAGAGAAATTGTGTTGCAGTGTGTACCATCATAAGATAAAATTTATTGAAACCTCTTTTCGAGGATAAGGATTCAAAATCAATATGAATTGGGATTTTTGTGATGAATAAGCAACTGTAAACTCTAACAAGAGAGAAAGTGCTTATGGACAATACGTATAAAGTTAACAGATATAATGTTCTTGCTACTCGTGTACTTGGCCATGGACTTACAAGTTTGTCTAGTTTTTGTAGTTTAATAGATTTATCGAAGCCAACGTTCAGTGCTATAAATAGTTAAATAACAAAAGTATACGAACAAGTGGCAAAAGGTTCTACATCTGAAGCTGTTAAGAAATAACTTGAATCGACTTCCTCAAATAGTGCTGATCTTGATATAACTTTCTCAAGATGATGGAGAAATTGAACATCGAACTTGGAAATGTATCTGTCGAGTGGGTCAGGACTTTGAATGATAGAAGATAATTCAATGTAGAGTGATCAAGTTAGTCTCATTCGAAAGAAGCACATACTCTGAAAAGAAAAGTACGAATAGGTGTGATGGATTTCTATACACCGGGTGCATATTAAATTCATGTAAGTGTATAATTCTAATTATTATTACATATTTGGATATAAATTCTATTTATAAAATTTTATATTAATTAAAATATAAATTATAAATCCAAATTTTACTTCTTAATTTTGAATTTGATTTATAAAATAAAATATAATATGATTACTGCATATTAAATATTATTTCTTAGTTTCCAGCTGATTCAAGGTTAGTACGAGTAATTCTAACAACCATCAGAGTAACAAATAACTATGTATTTTTTGATTCTTACAACAAATACACAGTTTTATTGGTGAATAAGGGTAAGTACTGACAAAATATCTTATAATAAGAAAGATTATTATTATTATTGATTATTTTAATAACTTATATCTTTTTGCATTTCAGCTTTATGTAGTCGATAACAAGGTTCTTTTGTCTGGTATCTCTTTTTTATATTGTTGGCTAATATAAATAAGAAATACCAGGAAAGAATCATTTTATGAAAGATACGTATAGCATTGATAATTTTAAGATATAATAATTAAAAACTTCAAAGCTGTTTTTCTTAAATATTGAATTTTTAAAATTTTAGGTGCTGGGCCGTAAGGTTTAAGCTGAACTCATGGATGGATTTGACTTTTCCAAACGGTTTTGACTTCAGTATTAGCATTATTTTCGCATGAATGGATGATTTTAAAATCAAATGACTAGAAGTAGTAAAAAAACCCAAAAATAAGGTAAAAATATTAAAATTTATTGAAAAAATTGATATTTTTTGTTGAAAAATAAAAAATTTTTTGTGTTTCAGAAATTCCTTTATTCATGCGAGAATGGTAGTAATATTGAAGCTAGAACCATTTGGAAGAGTTAAATCCATCCATGGGTTCAGCTTAAACCTTACGGTCAAGAGCTTATGAGTACAAAGGTTCATCGAATGATTGTGGGCTTACAACAAAAGCAAAATTTGCTAATAATAGCTTAAATTAAAGGTATTCGAGTCTACTTTTAGATATTTCATTTATTAAAAAATAACTAAGTTAAATATAATGAATATTGAATATTTGTGTTTGCAGGTTATAAAAGTGTTTTGTCCCCTTAAACACTTACTCTACCGAGTAAGTCGAAAAAAATACACTTATTTTTCCTTTTTTTTTGTCATCATAATAGACAAAAAAGTCAATAATTACTTTAAACAAATCTCACTAGTCTGTCACACAAAATAACAAAATTAACGCACGTTAATTGCTGTCCGCGAAAATTCAATAAAATAAATGAGAACACTTTATCTCACGGCAATTTAATAAAATAATAAAAATACACTATTTCCTATCCCTCTTCTGAGTTGTAGAGGAAATTAGTGGATGGTTTGAGCAAATAAAAGGATTGTATGTTTCCTTTTAAATTGGTATTATTAAAATGACAAGAAGTGACTTAAAGTGACGAGACGCAAAAGACGGAAAGACGAAAAGAACCCTGTGTCGCTGGCGTTCGTGGCTTTCACCATCAGAGCACGAACCTTAGCTTTCACAGTCGTACGCCCTCATTGACTACTCATCATGTTAGTCAAAATGACGAGCACAACACCCTCCTGAAAATGATCACGGAACTTATGATGCAATATTTTGCGTCACTTTTTGTGTCACTTTTTGCGTCACTTTTTATATCACTTTTCGTGTCGCTTTATCAAGCCAAAAGTGACGCAACTTTTCCAAAAATATAATATAAAATGAATTATAAATATTTTTTTTTATTTTATTTCACATAATTTAAAAGATGTTGAAATACAGAATCAAAAGTATTTAAAGCATGATTTAATTGTCTTATACGTTTAAAGAATTAATTTGGAAAAAATCTTTAAAAAAAATTGAAAATTCTTCATTTAAATTATTAAAGGAGTGTTAATAAAATGAAAACATTATTGAAAATTAAGAAGTTCAATTTTTTATGATAGAATATGTATGTGTAGGCGTGAATGTGTGTGTATTTGTATACATGTACATGTATATATCATCTGTGGCTACAAAAACAATCACAGCTGTGTGATTGACTACGGAAAAAAACACATCTCCAAAAGTGCGGCGAAAAAAAACACATCTTCAAAAGCGCGGCGAAAAAAAACATCTCCAAATGTACGGCGAAAAAAACACATCTTCAAGAGTGTGGCGAAAAAAAACAGCTTTTGAAAATTTTCACCGTGTTTTCAAGATGTGTTTTTTTTGGCCGCACTTTTGGAAATGTGTTTTTTTCGCCACACTTTTTGAGATGATTTTTTTTCGTAGTCAATTACACAGCTGTAATTGTTTTCGTAGCCACCGTCGATATATATATGCACATGTATACATATACACACACATACACATTTTATCATAAAAAATTGAACTTTTTAATTTTAAATAATGTTTTTATTTTATTATAATCCATTCAATAGAGACATTTTGAGTTCATTAATAAGGGGCTTGTTAAAACCTATATAGAGTTGTTAAGTGCGATGAAAAAACATACCCTATATAAAATGTAACCAAAAAAACGGTGGAAAATGCTCCAGGAAACTGCAAAGTTGACCAAAACAGCTTTTTTAATTCTCTGAAGCAACCTATACATCTAAGCAAAATAGTAATTTATAAAAGTATCAGAGAATAAAAAACTTACAATGTGAGTACTGCCACGATTATTTTCGTCATTTAAATATTGCGAAAAAGCTAAAAAACTATCAAAAATAGCCAGTTCTTGGATATCAATTATTTATTGCAAAAATAATTTTTTAAATATTTTTAAGCTTCCAAAAGGAAGCCTTCATAAATACGAACAGAAAGAGAGGTTGTAACAGCAGATTAATTAGTGGCTGAGATATTCTCTATTATTTATCCCAACACGCATAATGTTTATTGCTATAATTTTTTTTTGGCTGAACATTCTTAGTTGCATAAGGGCTTCAACTCTTCATGAAGATTCCAATTTTCATATTTCGTTAAGAGCAAATGAGAAAATTAAATTGCAATATTTTTTATAACGTTTCAAAAAAGAGGGTGTTTTTTTATAAATAAATAAAGCTGGGGCTTTATTTATAAGTTTTATGAATTTGCTATTTAACGGCAGGCCGGAGTAGAACATGATACCGACCGAGTAACAATTGAGTTGTTTGTTATTTACTAAAGTATTAATCGGTGTATCTTCAAAATAAAGGTTGATCGCAATAGATATTATTATTATGAATACCTATGCACAAGAAAAAAAAATCTACCGATTTGTTTTTGAGAAAAGTAAGGAACGCCGAAGTAAAAAATTATGTTTATAATATTTTCGCGTTCCTTACTTTTCTCAAAAACAAAGCGATAGATTTTTTTTTTCTTGTGCATAAATATTTGTAATAATAATATCTATTGCGCTTAACCTTCAATTTGCAGATACACCGATTAATACTTGAGTAAATAACAAAAATGCCAATTAGACAAGGACAGCGAATCCGGCCTGCTCTTAAATATTCTTATAGCTGTGTTCGCAACGAAGATTTAAAAAAAAAAGAACTCTCTAAGGCCAATTTTTCGCGTCAATTAGTTAAATAAGAAAGTATAAGCTAATCACCGCGGGGAGTATTAGCGCATTGTTAAGACCTATTGGTGATTTTTTATTTTTTTTTAATAAAAGTTTATATATATATTTTATTCAATATTTTGATAATTTACATTGTTTCGCTCTTATAACCAAAAGGAAGAGAAAGCGATCGGGAAATGTATCGTCTTTTTTTTTCAAAACAACGCTACAAGTTTTAAATTCTTTTCTTGTTATGACTTCGTGGTAGGGTGTGCGTCGTATAGATTTGAAATTCAATCGTATCTCGCTTTTATTCATCTCTTTCTCATTTCTTTATCTATGCTTTCTCGCAAATACTTCGTCTATGAGCAATTTAATACTATCAAAATTGATTTTTAATGAATTTTTAAAATTTAAAGATATCCCCCTAACTTTGCAACATTCATAAGTATTTCCCGACGGCGTGGCGGCACGGTTGGCGTAAAACTTTGGCGCCGCAGACATTATGGTATCTATGTGAGCACCAGGATCGTAAGATCTTAATTCATCCGTAATATTACCCAATAAATTTCCCAAGGCTGGTTCGTATTCGTCTGAACCGTCCTTTTTTATAAAAATACACGAGTTAGCATCACAGTACAAAGTATGCCTATCAAGCTTTTCCATATGTTTGTACAATTCCACTCTGGCCTGTGCAGTTGTAAATGCTGCTATGACTACGTTCGTATTAGCTAATGCTTTAACGGCTTCTTTTCACAATTGCCAGCTAACGTATAAAATATTATCGTTTACAGGTAAAACACTGAGAACTTCTTTGTCAGGACAGGTTAACAGTTTTAATAGAATTTCACGCGATCTCACGATTTCCGTTTGTTTTTAATTCCTACGCTGTCCAAACTTTTTCCAAAAAGAATCTAAACAAAGTTTTGCTACAGCTCTCAAACCAGCATTTTTTTTAATTTTCTCGTGGTTTAATCGAATACCTTCATTTTGCTCATACTCGTCCAAGTACCCTAATTTCGTTTCGTCGTCATTTACACAACAGGCGGGCCATCCGCTTGCTTCTTATTTTATTTTTAAAAACGTATTTATGTATCCTGCAGAGACTCCCGTTAATACCATCAGAGCGTGTCATTTCGTATTGCCATGTAATATATATTTCCGTTATACGGTAGCCGAGCTTAACAGATTCACGTAATTTGTCGGCCACCCAAGTATCCGTAAATTCTCGCTCGCAAATGTTTTCGTGATTACAGTCGCCTTCTCGCATCTCCTCGCAATAAGAACGACAAAGAGCAAATAATAAGCGACCGTTCATTTTGACGGGTAACAAAGGTAAATACAAGTTTCGTGGTGGTAAAACTCTACACCCTAGACCCTCGACGCGTTGCAAATTATTATTATTTTCTCCGGTTAGTTTACGACACTCATCTCCAATGAAACTTTTTGGATGTCCAACGGGAAATTGTCCATGTTCACATATGTAAGGATACAACGAGTATATCGGTGTATTTGATTTTTTCTCCTTCCTTAATTTTATAATGTAGAATAATATTTTCAGTTCTTCCACCGAAAAATGCTTTTCGTGGATTTAACGTAATTCTACTCATTAAAGGGTGTTTACACATGTATTCCGCTATTTTAAGATTTTAAAGTTTAATTTTATCAAATTCGCATTCCCATAAGTAGCAACCCGGTTGAAAATAAACACATAGTTTTATTACATGATTTTATCATATGGTTTTATTATGTGGTTTTATCATATGGTTTTATTATGTGGTTTTATCATATGGTTTTATTACATGTTTTTTGGTTTCAATTTATCATATGATAAAATCGAATAATATAACCCTATGATGAAATCGTATAGTGAAACTATATGGTGAAGACAAAATAAAACCATATTCACGGAGAGAAAAAACAGTTAACAGCTACTCAACAAATTAAGAATCATCACTAACTTTGTTCGGCAATAATTAAAGGTAAAGGAATAAATACAAATCTATAATTTAGCGCCACGCGATAAAAGTAAAGTTATGATTTTACAAATGATTTGAGAAAACTAAGGACTGATTACTAAAGAGTTAGATAGCTAGTCATAAAAAGTTAAATGAAGAGTCAAACTGAGAATTATTGTCTGCAGTCTGCCTATAGGCAAACTACAGACAATAATTCTCAGTTTGACTCTTCATTTAACTTTTTATGACTAGCTACCTAACTCTTTAGTAATCAGAGGGGCTATTCAGGTAGTGATACACATCTATGTATTACGCGAATTCTATGCGCGTGCAGACTTTTTATTCTCTTGCCGACAACTATCGTCGCGATACATACATACATATCGTTACTTGAATATCCCCTCAGTCCTTATTTTTCTCAGATCATTTGTAAAATCGTAACCTTACTTTTGTTGCGTGGTGCAAAAATATAGATTAGTATTTATTCCCATTCCTTTAATTATTGTCGAACAAAGTTAGTAATGATTCCAAATTTTTTGAGTAGCTGTTAACTGCTTTTTCTCTCCGTGTGTATGGTTTTATTTTGTCTTCACCATATAGTTTCACTGTACGATTTCATCATAGGGTTATATTATATGATTTTATCATATACTTTCATCATATGATAAATTGAAACCAAAAAACATGTAATAAAACCATATGATAAAACCACATAATAAAACCATATGATAAAATCATGTAATAAAACTATGTGTTTTTTTTCAACCGGGAAGCTTCATATCCACATTGCCGCATTTTACTTATTTTACGAATGTATTTTCATAAACTTCTTTAAGAGGCGGTCGGAACCAAATCGGTGACTGTGTTCAGTGTTTACTTGTTAAGTCCTGGCTTTTACCAGGACTAAATAAAAATGTATGATTTTATTATGCTAAATATTTTTGTATGATTTTAAATATTAATTTGGAATAATTGAATTAATTATTAAATTACAATTATGGAAGATAAATATATGTATAATCTAGTGGTGAAATGAACTCCACCAATATTTAATTGAGTAAATCGTTCTCTTAATTAAAATATATTGGAGAATATTTATTTAGATAACTTGAATAGAGAATATATAAATTGAATATTCTTACCTTGATTGATTCAAGTAGATGAAGACTGGATACAGACAGACAAAGAATAGATATAGGCACGGTTTGAAATAAGACTCGAGTCGAATATAAGTAACTTTTAAGATATTTATTGACACTTGTAAAAATAATTAATATTGAATACAATAACTTTATTTAAATTTGAATTTGAATTTAAATTTGAATTACAGGATTTACGACTTGATACCAACGATGATCCTGGGGTAGTGCCCACTGCCGTTTATTTCAGTCGGCTTTTATAAGATTAATCTTGACATAATTTCATTAAGTAATAAGTGGATCTAGTTCATCAATATCATGTTAAGAAAAATATATTTAGAAATCGTAAATTAAAAAGTAATATAAAAGATACGTTGTGACGTAACACCTTGGGGCTCAAAAGATTGCATATTAGAAGGATAGGCAATCGTAAAAACAAAACAGTTATCGATCAATTTACAGATAATTATTACAAGCTTAATTGATAAATATACATATTTTTCTATTTGAATAGATACTAATGCACAAGGGTACGTTTTATTTCGTACACCTTGGGGCTCAAGATTTTGTTTATCGGCACGAAAAACAAAAATAAAAATAATACAGTTATTGAACAATTTACAAAAATATCCTAAAATCTATTTAAATATTATATTAGATCTCTAAGCTTATACATATTTTTCTATTTGAATAGATACTAATGTACAAGGGTACGTTTTATTTCGTACACCTTGGGGCTCAAGATTTTGTTTATCGGCACGAAAAACAAAAATAAAAATAATACAGTTATTGAACAACTTACAAAAATATCTTAAAATCTATTTAAATCTAAATTTAAGATTTATCTTGACATAATTTCATTAAGTAATAAGTGGATCTTGCTTGTTTTGTGATTTAATAATTTCGAAGTCAACGAATTTTGTTGCTTAATATCAACTTAAAGTTTCTTTACTGCTTAGGTTAACACATTCTTTTATTGTTTGATGACTGTTCAATTAGTTCATCAATATCATGTTAAGAAAAAGATATTTAGAAATTCCCATACAGCATGAAAGGACTTTGAAAGGATTCTGAAAGGATTCATAAAAGGACTACAATCTTTCAGAAATATTTCACTGAAAGGATTCTGAAATAATTCTATGTCCGAGGTATTATTCTTTTAAAAATAATACATAAAAATATTTCATAAAGAATTCACAAGTCATTTCAAAATCCTTTCAATGGAAGAATTCTGTGAGGATCCATGAATTCTTTTGGTAATAATTCGTAAATCTTTTCATACATCTTCCATTGAAAGGATTCTGTAAGAATAATATGAAATATTTTTAAAATATTTCATTGTATTATTTCTAAAAGGAATATACCTCGGACATAGAATTATTAC
This sequence comes from Anastatus disparis, assembly GCA_017163975.1. Classification (NCBI taxonomy): domain Eukaryota; kingdom Metazoa; phylum Arthropoda; class Insecta; order Hymenoptera; family Eupelmidae; genus Anastatus; species Anastatus disparis. The sequence goes on along the minus strand of JAFFSR010000017.1, from coordinate 1,219,581 downwards.
AGAATCCTTTCAATAAAAGAATTCTGTAAGGATCCATGAATTCTTTTGGTAATAATTCTTAAATCTTTTCATACATCTTTCATTGAAAGTATTCTGTAAGAATGATATAAAATATTTTAAAAATATTTCATTGTATTATTTCTGAAAGAAATATACCTCGGACATAGAATTATTACAGAATCCTTTCAATGAAAGAATTCTGTAAGGATCCATGAATTCTTTTAGTAATAATGCATTAATCTTTTCATCTATCTTTAGTTGAGAGACGTGTAAAGTTCTAGAAATTTTATTCTTTCCTGTATTATTTAAGAATCAATTTAAAATCAATACACACACACACACACACACACACATACACACACACACACATATATATAACGGATATATGATGATATAATTATTCATAGGATTACGAATAGTTTTACAGCGGTTAAAATCGAAGTTATCATAACACAGACATCGCACGCATAACAATTTATAGTTTCCATTTAAGATTCTTATTTTCCTTATATATGAAACGGGAAGCACTCTTACCGCTTGCGAGAGTAAGAGATACCGCCATCAAGCGGATAAATTATAAACTAATCCCGAAAATATTTCTAAATGATTCTGTTATCTTTCACGTTTTCTTTCATAAAGTCCTTTCAAAGTCCTTTCAGTAAGGATTCATGTAATAACTTTTATTCTTATCATAAGTTATTTCATGAAATATTTCAAAAAGATTTCAAAATTATTTCATGTAAGATTTCTTGAGACTTTACCAAAATATTGCATGAATTATTTCATGAAAGCTTTTTGAATGAATCTTGAAATGATTCGGTAAAAGAATACCTTAGATCATTCCGAAAATCTTTCTAAATTATTTTCTGATTTTAATCGTTAGAAGATTTCTGAGTTCTTTCTTGTTTCCTTTCAAGAAGTCTTTTCAAAGTCCTTTCAGTAAGGATTTATTTAATAACTTTTATTCTCATCATAAGTTATTTCATGAAATATTTCAAAAAGATTTCAAAATTATTTCATGTAAGATTTCTTGAGACTTTACCAAAATATTGCATGAATTATTTCATGAAAGCTTTTTGAATGAATCTTGAAATGATTCGGTGAAAGAATACCTTAGATCATTCCGAAAATCTTTCTAAATTATTTTCTGATTTTAATCGTTGGAAGATTTCTGAGTTCTTTCTTGTTTCCTTTCAAGAAGTCTCTTCAAAGTCCTTTCAGTAAGGATTTATGTAATAACTTTTATTCTCATCATAAGTTATTTCATGAAATATTTCAAAAGATTTCAAAATTATTTCATGTATGATTTCTTGAGACTTTACCAAAATATTACATGAATTATTTCATAAAAGCTTTTGAATGAATCTTGAAATGATTCGGTGAAAGAATACCTTAGATCATTCCGAAAATCTTTCTAAATTATTTTCTGATTTTAATCGTTGGAAGATTTCTGAGTTATTTCTTGTTTCCTTTCAAGAAGTTCTCTCAAAGTCCTTTCAGTAAGGATTCATGTAATAACTTTTATCGTCATGATAAGTTCTTTCATGAATTATTTCAAAAAGGTTTTAAAATTATTTCACGTAAAATTACTTGAAATATTACCAAAACCTTGCTTGGAATTATTACATAAAAGCTTTTGTAAGTATATTGAAATGATTCGTTGAAAGAATACCTTAGATTATTTTGATAATCTTTCTAAATTATTTCATGACTACAATCTTTGGAAGATTTCTGAGTTATTTCTTGTTTCCTTTCAAGAAGTTCTCTCAAAGTCCTTTCAGTAAGGATTCATGTAATAACTTTTATCGTCATGATAAGTTCTTTCATGAATTATTTCAAAAGGTTTTAAAATTATTTCACGTAAAATTACTTGAAATATTACCAAAACCTTGCTTGGAATTATTACATAAAAGCTTTTTGTAAGTATCTTGAAATGATTCGTTGAAAGAATACCTTAGATCATTCCGAAAATCTTTCTAAATTATTTTCTGATTTTAATCGTTGGAAGATTTCTGAGTTATTTCTTGTTTCCTTTCAAGAAGTTCTCTCAAAGTCCTTTCAGTAAGGATTCATGTAATAACTTTTATCGTCATGATAAGTTCTTTCATGAATTATTTCAAAAAGGTTTTAAAATTATTTCACGTAAAATTACTTGAAATATTACCAAAACCTTGCTTGGAATTATTACATAAAAGCTTTTTGTAAGTATATTGAAATGATTCGTTGAAAGAATACCTTAGATTATTTTGATAATCTTTCTAAATTATTTCATGACTACAATCTTTGGAAGATTTCTGAGTTATTTCTTGTTTCCTTTCAAGAAGTTCTCTCAAAGTCCTTTCAGTAAGGATTCATGTAATAACTTTTATCGTCATGATAAGTTCTTTCATGAATTATTTCAAAAGGTTTTAAAATTATTTCACGTAAAATTACTTGAAATATTACCAAAACCTTGCTTGGAATTATTACATAAAAGCTTTTTGTAAGTATCTTGAAATGATTCGTTGAAAGAATACCTTAGATCATTCCGAAAATCTTTCTAAATTATTTTCTGATTTTAATCGTTGGAAGATTTCTGAGTTATTTCTTGTTTCCTTTCAAGAAGTTCTCTCAAAGTCCTTTCAGTAAGGATTCATGTAATAACTTTTATCGTCATGATAAGTTCTTTCATGAATTATTTCAAAAGGTTTTAAAATTATTTCATGTAAGATTACTTGAAATATTACCAAAACCTTGCTTGGAATTATTACATAAAAGCTTTTTGTAAGTATCTTGAAATGATTCGTTGAAAGAATACCTTAGATTATTTTGATAATCTTTCTAAATTATTTCATGACTACAATCTTTGGAAGATTTCTGAGTTATTTCTTGTTTCCTTTCAAGAAGTTCTCTCAAAGTCCTTTCAGTAAGGATTCATGTAATAACTTTTATCGTCATGATAAGTTCTTTCATGAATTATTTCAAAAAGGTTTTAAAATTATTTCATGTAAGATTACTTGAAATATTACCAAAATCTTGCTTGGAATTATTACATAAAAGCTTTTTGTAAGTATCTTGAAATGATTCGTTGAAAGAATACCTTAGATTATTTCGAAAATCTTTCTAAATTATTTCATGACTAGAATCTTTGGAAGATTTCTGAGTTATTTCTTGTTTCTTTTCAAGAAGTCATTTCAAAGTCCTTTTAGAAAGGATTCGTGTAATATTTCATATTTTAACTTTCATTTCCTTCTTGGTATTATTTTTGTAAAGACTTTGTAATCTTTCTGTGTATTATTTCATAAATTCTTTTCAAAAGAATATGGTTATCTTTTTAAGTCCTTTTTAAATTTTTTCAACGTATTATTACTTGTAATATTTCATGAAATTATTTCGAAATTCTTTCATGCTGTGTGGGTTATAAATTGAAAAGTAATATAGAAGATACGTTGTGACGTAACTAACTATAAAAGCGTGTAATGATTTATTTATTTATTTGCACGGCAAAAATATAGTCATTTCCTCTAACTATAATCATAATGAATGATGTGAAACGGTTAGAGCAACAAAAAAATATAAAATATTGTCAAGAAGCGAAAAATGCTAAATTGAAATCTATTGCATGCAAATAACAGCAGCATCGACTGTCCGATGGCATTTTTTGCTTTATGACAATATTTTATATTTTTTTGTCACTGAAACTGTTTCAAATTATTCTTTATATACATGGTTAGAGGAAATAACTATATTTCTGTCATGCAAATAAATAAATAAATCATTATAAGCATTTATTGTAAGCATTGAACTAACAAGGAGGGCACCCCACCTCTGGAAAACGGATTCGGCTGAAACTGCAGGATATGATTTTTTGATGAAAAAAAATGAACCCTTGTTTTTTCTTTTCGTCAATTAGGCCCTCTAGAAAAGGATATAGACATTTTTTCAAAATTATTGTAAATAAGAGCCTTTAGAAAAACTTAAATAACCAAAAAACTAAGACTCTTAAAAAAAAATGAAAGAAAAATAAAATGAAGCACAAATTGAATGCTTTAATTTAAGCTTTGTTGCATTAGTCTTAGTTCTTTGGTTATTTAAGTTCAATTAACCGTATCAAACAGGTGAGTGAAGTGGCCCTTTTTGACCACCAGTATTGTGCGCAATACATATAATCTGCTTGAAAATTGATTTCCCACGAATATACAAATTTAAAAACTGGTTAAATGGTTTTTCTTTAAAAACATACTCGCGAATACCACAAGTATCGCATCTCTAAGATAAATCATTATTCTATAAACAATCTTCACACGCTTGTTGTACTACTCAGAGATTAGAAACATGTAATCGCGTGGTGGCGTGGTTTTTATACGCTGTATCTTGTTGTGTTCCAAAATCATAAAACGCAAACAGAGTTTTCTCTCTTTCAACGTTATTTCTATTGTTTTCGTCATTGTTCGATAGAGGGCGCATGTAACATAACTCGTTAATAGAATGTTTTTCTCGACAAAGCTTATACCAATGACTCCGCGTTCATGCCTGCTTCTATGTGCATGAATAACTTTATTACAAATTTGACAAATTTTAACAAGTTTCCAAATTTTTTTATTATTTACCCTATATCTTTCGTGCGTTTGGTGATTTTTGTAGCAAGCATTATTGAAAAAAGTTATACGACATTTATTAAATTTCAAGACTATACCGTTTTCTTTTTCACATCATAGTGATACAAAACAATTTGGACAAATGTTCGAACAATGGTGTTAGTCAGCATATCTGTAACATTTATTGCAGTATTCACAGGAAAATGTATCACCTGCTGCTCCGCTTATATTTAAAATAGTGTGATAGTGGTGCTCATCGGAATCATAATATAAATTAATAACACCTTGAAAATCCACATTGAATTGCAATTGTTTGATTGACGCACGGTCATTCAAAAATGGTGGTTCCCCGCTTCAAAAATTCCTTTTATCATATACTTGAATTGCAATACCGAGTCTAGTATAGTACTGTTGAAATTATCTATTTCTCGAAATCACCACCCATCTGTCAGAACTTTTAATCGGGCATTTTTTATTAACTGCAGAGCATACTTTTTTTGCAAAAATCTACGTCCATCTCTAATGACCGCCCACTTTTTTTTACATAGATAGAATCATGTTTTTTTTATAGTTTATGTACATCTCTCCAACAACTAAAGCCCGCTGCAAGCATAAATTATCTTTATTTTGTATGCAAACTATTGATTTTTTATGTAATATGATTATATCCAATTTATTTTTACGACCAGTACCACGTGGTAAATTAACGTAAGTTACCTCTACAATAAAACTATCGTCAATTTCAAAATTTTGGTTGCTTTGAGTAAAATTGCTTATAATCTCCTATAAATCATCGTAATTAAAATTAACAATCGGTCTAAGTGACATTCCGGCCAGACTGTGACTAAAGAGAATAGTTCTTACATTAATTCCTATTAAGTCATTTTCGTCTCCGAACGATATTAAATACTCATGAATATCTCGCATAATTAACTCTAACTATAAAACCGGATTAAAATCTTCCGTAAGCGGTCGCACGGAAAGAACTTGAAATTGTTGCATTCGTTTGGAACTTTCTTATGTAATCATTTCTTTTTTGATTAATGTCAAATCTTACGCCTGGGGGTCTTATTGAAAATTCTTCCACACTAGCGCTTCTACCGTCACCTATTTGAATATTCTCGCCCTCACCTACTCTTATGCGCACACTCATACTTATCCACATTCTCGCTTGTATACGCATTAAACTCTCTCTTACTGCTATTACCATACCCATGACTTACGCTGCTATTGGAGATAGACTTAAGCTGGCTCTCTCTCTCTCTATCTGATGCATTTGTGACTCCCTGCTCTCCATCTTTTTCTTCTTCTTCTTTCTCACTTTCTACAGTAGGTAAAAGCGCGGAACGGCTTTCTCGCACTCTTGATGTTTCGACGAAGGATGATGATGATGATGAGGCTATAAAAATTTCATAATTAGGAATTATTTTGATTAATTATTTTCAAAAATTCATTTAAAAAATTAATTTATTGAGAATTGTTTTATTACATGTTCATTACTATTATTATTATTATTGTTATTATTATTATCTACGTTATTATAATTACTATTATTATTATTTATTTTAAATTTAGAACATTTAAAATATAAAAAACAATAAATATAATATAATTTTCTAAAATTTTTAATTCTGTGAAGGTCTATTAAAGCTATCATGTACGTGGTCTAGTAGATCGGCCAAATCAGTGGTAGAATCTATATACAAGGCTGATTCAGTATCCTCAGCCATTGTATGAAACCATCTTAATTCTTGGGCTAGTCAAACGGGCCTAATTCTCTGGGCATATATTTCCAGAGATGTTAAATTCAAATTTGAGGCACTATCGTATCCGTTTTCTTCCCTTCAGATCACTTTAAATGAAAATAATATTTTTTTAAAAATATTTATCATTATAATGTTAATAAAAATTAATAAAATAATAATACAATGAATATGATAACAATAGAATAATAATAATAGCAATAATGATTACGATAATAATAATAATAAAGAAAACTAATATTCATTAATACGACGATCTAGTACGCTTCTGTTAAATGAGTGATAGGCCATGCGCATGCGATTCACCATGTTAAATTCCCTCTCCCTTTGCGGTGCTCTTTGAGTATAAAAACTATGTAAAAGAACAGTCCGTTCTTGCGTGTTTTCTGAAGAGTCTTCCGTCTTTGCTGACTCAGTTTCAATGTCATTAGGTGATGTATTTTCAGGGCTATTATGGTTTGATCCTCTTAACGGTAGGCTGGAGTAGAACCTGATACCGACCGAGTAACAATTGAGTTGTTTGTTATTTACTCAAGTTTTAATCGATATATCTTCAAATTAAAGGTCGAGCGCAATAGATATTATTATTATGAACATCTATGCACAAGAAAAAAAATATCTACTGGTTTGTTTTTGAGAAAAGTAAGTAACGCGAAAATATTATAAACATAAACTTTTACTTTGGCGTTACTTACTTTTCTCAAAAACAAACCGGTAGATATTTTTTTTCTTGTGCATAGATGTTCATAATAATAATATCTATTGCGCTCGACCTTTAATTTGAAGATACACCGATTAAAACTTGAGTAAATAACAAAAATGCCAATTAGACAAGGACAGCGGATCCGGCCTGCTCTTAAGACAGCATTGAATGGCTCTGGATGATCTACAATCATCGTACGCGCCAATCGACCTGTTGGTCATATTATTTCCTCATTTGGCCCTTCACCTTCAAACTCGTACTCTTTGGACTCTGACTTAAAATTTGCTCTGAAGTCTTGCTGCCACTTCTGCGGCTGTTGTTGTTCAATTCAAACAGGGTCAATGACTGTATCAGCATCACTGTCTAGAATTACTTCATCGTGTTGATGTTCTTGTGCAATTTGAACACTTTCTCCTTCTTCTTCTTCTTTTTCTCCTTCTTCTTCTTCTTCTTCTTCTTCTTCTTCTTTATTACTGGCAACTTCAGCATCATCATTAAATGAACGACGTCGAGCAGTATTTCTTGATGTACTCGGCAAATCACTATTGTCAATAGATTGTTCGAATAAAGTTCCTTCATCGCTGTCATTGCTGTCCGTCTCCCAGCTTTTTAGTAATATTTTGTGAGCTGTAAATATAATCCTCATATTTATTATGTATGTCAAATAAATTTTAATTCTAATTTATAAGCATCATTGTTTTATTAATATTATTATTATTATTATATAAAATAAAAATAATAATTTTTATATTTTTATCTTTATTTTTTTATTTAATAACATTCAAAGTTATTTTAAAAAACGGATATTATTTTTAAAAATTTTTACTTGAAAAATAATATTTACTATAAAAATCAATTGGAAAAGTATTTTACAAAAACTCATTTATACTTACAACGATACTCGTTGTATTCATTCATTAGGTCCTACAGTACATGGGCATCTTCTAGATTTCTTAATTTCACAAATTTGGCTGCTGTTAATACAGTAAGCTCGTTTTTTTTTAAATCCATTATACAATCGCGCAATCCAATGTAACTACATGCATCATAAAAAATTTAATTGCTGTTTTAGATGGAAACACGACATACGACGAACTTTTCTACGCCATGTTTACACGCTTGTCGTACAGCGTAACACGATTCTACATAACTTAAATATTTACCAATTCGCAAAATAATCACACGGAAATTTTCTTCCACAATATTTCTCATGGTTTCTCTCTCAATAAAAGACACTTCAACACTCAAAATTTCAGCTTCTATTTGCTATTGTTGCAAAGAACTATATGAGAAAAAATAGTTTCGCCCATTCCTTTATATATCCTTTTTTCCTCATACAGTAAAAAAATTTCAGTGAAAATCGATTGACGGAAAAAGAGAGAAACAATATTATTATATTTATAAAGTCAGACTACGTGCAAGCTGCAAGAAAAATTTTAATGAAAATGAATCATGAACTAATAAAGGGAAACAATAATATATGTGTAAAGATGCTCCACGTACAAGCTGTAAGAAAAGTTTTAATGAAAATCGATTTAACAAAAATACTTATATATCTGTTGTCTTGCGGTCCCAAAGATATCTTTTCAATCTTTAGTGTCTCCTTTTTTCAGCTTTTGAAATGACCAGTACTATTACAAAAACAGATCTGGTAAGAAGGGTAAGATCAAAACAACTGATAATACACGATGTCTACACACCTCCTGATCAGGCAACTACCGGGCATCCTTTTTTTTGGCTCTATACTTTTTCTAAAATACATAGTATATACATGTCAATGACTTTCTTTATCTTATTATTGTGCCATTAAGACCTATTAGGAAATGGATTTTTTAAAATATTTTTTCCCTGACTTTCACTCAAAACTTACTTGAGCCACATGTTTTTTGTTCTAAAATTTTCTATAACATCTTAAATGTCCATATAGTTTTTCAATTTTTATGACCATCTTACAAAACTCTAAGTAGACACCCCTCGAATTTTTAAATAACTTAACAAAAATATCTATACAGCTGCCACTTTTCTTCGCAATGTTTTCTTCAAACATTTTCATTTTCATTTCGAGAACCGAGTTATACGCATCTCTGACTTTTTATTAATATTATTATATCCCAATAAGTTAAAAAAATTTTGGAGGCATGAGTGAGTCACGCCTAAAAATATAGGATTATCTGAAACTAATACAAATAAAAGTAGAAACTCAGAGCTTTACAATGGTATAAAGAATAAATGGGGTCAACCATCAAATAAATTAGTAAAATTAAATTAAAAATTCGTAACTTAAACATGTAACCTTATGAAATTAAATGCAAAATTATTCATTATTTTCAAATAAAAATATAGACACGTATAAAATGGTGATCAATCATTAGCTTTTTTTGTTAAGAGGAGGTCACGTATCTCTGTCCTTTTCTAATCAAAGAAATGATTTTTTTACAAAAACTAATAACTTTATCAAAAAATGAAAAGAAAGCCGCATCTTGTATCAAAAAAAGCAATATTTTCTTTGATAAGAAAAAATTAATTTTATTGCTTTGTTCTCAAGAAAACCTTGAAAAACCAAATTGTCCACCCTAACCTCTATGATTTAAGTTTTTCAAGGTTTTCTTGAAAATGAAGCAATAAAATTAATTCTTTCTTATCAAAGAAAATATTGCTTTTTTTATTACGAGATGCGGCTTTCCCTTCATTTTTTGCTAAAGTTAAAAGTTTCTGTAAAAAACTCAATTCTTTGATTAGAAAAGGACAGAGATACGTGACCTCCTCTTAAGATTAAAATGAGCTATCTCTTAAATTGGGTTAAGCACTGAAAAAAGGATTTATTTATGACTGAATGGAAAAAATTTCATGTGTTTTTGCATGTGTTTTTGTGTTTTGTCAACATTTCACGGTTAGGGTTGGATCGAATGCGAGAAGAACACATGGATAACATATGGAATCGTACAGAACATACAGTTTTTAAAAACGTTAACTAAACAATGTTGACAGATCTAGGGTTACAAATAAAATAAGTCGCATTCTACATTATCTGCGATCTTAGTCCGCTCATGCAACCTTAAAAACAATTATTTAAAATGAATTTTGAAGAACAATCTCTCGATATGGCGTGGTTGGATGAGATGGTTCAAGATAGAGAGCAGCAATTAGAACTGAACAAAATAGAAAACGACTTAAAAATAAGCGCGGAAAAATTCCTAAAGATAAATAAAAATACGACTGTGATAAATAATGACAGTGAAAGTGGCAATGATGAAAAAAATAAAATTATAGAAAATAAAGCTATAGAAAATCATAATGTGAGTGCAAATGTAGAAGTGGAGAAAATAAAAAACGATTCAAAAATAAGTGTGAAAAAAATCCTTGAGATAAATAAAAAAAATACGAGGGGGTTGAATAATGAGAGTAAAAGTGTCAGTGACGAAAAAAATAAACCTACAGAAAATAATGCAAGTGCGGATACACAGATTGTTGATGAAATACCCCAATTAAAGGCTCAACGAAGATTTATATTAAAGAAACGAAAGCCAGAGGAGGTAAACGTTTTTTTAACAGGTTATAAAAAACGAAGAATAGCTCTTAACGATAAGGCATTCGTTAAGTTTACAAACGAACGAGAACTGATGTTATCGAAACCGATGTATAACATGCAAAAATTGGGCTTGATATGGGTTAATATATCGCAGTGCAAGAAAGAATTGGAACTAATAGCATACAAAACAAATTTACAACAATCGTATCACGATAAAGTGCTTGTTTTTTACTAGGCACACTTGTTATTAATTTTTAATATTATTATCATGGACACACCGCTGTTCACCTTGATGTGTGAACAATTTTTCAATAGTTTGAAGCCTGTTCCTAGGCCAACGAATTGCGATGATTACAACGATAACATCGGCCAGGGAAATATCTACTTACAAATATTACAATTATCAAAGCTGCAATTGAGGATAATAGGATAGTAAGCGAAGGTTTTTAATATAAATTTTTATATTTAAACAATTTTTTAAATGATCAAATATTATTCCATAAAAAAGACTTTTAAATATTTTTTGTTCTCAACAGAAAATTTTTAGTAACATTTTTTTTTCTTAACCCTTGTTTGACACATTGGGGTACAAACAATCCAATATCTTTTTTTCGTTAATTAAAAAGGTCATTTTTCTATTTTTTCAGAATATTTACAACATACTTACATTTGATATTCTGTTATAAAAGCTACAAAGTATTTAAGAGTAAGCTTTTAAGAACTTGCAAAATAATTTTGAAGTTAAAATATTTAATACTTTTTTATAATGATTATTATTATCTTTGGGGTACAAACAGCCCCGGTTTGAACATGTCTTACCTGGAAAGTGTGTCAAATAAGGGTTAAATCATAATTCATGAGTGTAACGTCCGGGATTCGAACGTTAGTAAGTAGCGTCGTTGCTTAGGAGTAAGGGCGAGAGGTTTCCCTCTTACCTTGGTTATTTAACGAATGAGTTTCTCGATGAATTGTTTGTTTTTCTCCTTTTCTCTTTTTACGCTGGCGTCCGTCAGTTGTGGTCGGAATAGTCAGGAAAATAGAGGATTTATAAGGATGGGGACCACTAGCGAATTCTTTTGCTAGAGAACCCTAGTTACTAGTGGCGTCGAGATTCTATCCTATTTGGTGAACCCCGACGAGGAAGGTGGGAAATATTATATAATATTATTTAAAATTAAAAATAGATAGAAGAGAACTAATATGATAAAAAGGTAAAAGAAAAAAAATAAATTTTATAAATGATATTAAAAAAAAATTATAAAACAAAATTTATAAAAAAAAATTAAATGATTTATATAGTGAATGAAGATAGGAATATGTAAATTTATAACAAAAATATTATAGTTTAAAGTTTAATATTTATTAAAGAAAAAAAAATGGTTTTCTTACTCTTCCTTAGTAGAGATGCTAGCGAGAGAGAGAGAGATATGTTTCCTTCTTCCTTCTTTAGTAATGGCTTTTGAATGTTGATTGTTGAAACTGATTGTTGGAATATTTGAAATTGCTTCTTTGAGCGTTGAATGTTTGAACTGCTTCTGTGAGCGTTGAGTGTTTGATATTGCTTCTGTGAGCGGTTGAACTTGAGTGTTGCTTCTATGAGCGTTGAATGCTTGATATTGCTTCTATGAGCGCTTGAATGCTTGGATCTGCTTGCTTGAATGTTTGAACTTGAGTGAGCGTTGAATGCTTGATATGCTTCTGTGAGCGTTGAATGCTTGAACTCGAATGAGTGTAAAAAAACGCTTGGAAGTGCTTAGGGTCTGTGCACTAGCCCGAGTCACTTCCTTAGGCGATCTGAACTTTTTAGGTCATCTCTTTTCTTTTGAGCTCTTTGGGAAAGCTGTTCCGCACGAATCAGAGGGCTGCATTTCCTTCCAGTTTTTCAGGGGGCAGGGCGGAAGTGTTCCGAAATATTATGAAATTTTGTCCTCAACTTTGAAAAATGAAATTTTCCTATGAATTTCCATGGTGAATTATTATTTCTCTCTCTCTCTCTTCTAGTAACTTCACCTCAAGGAAGAGTATACATTATTTATATACGCACGCTATAAAATTTATAAAATAGAGTTTTAACTTATTTTTATAATAAAAAGGTAACCAAATTAATAGATTATGCTAAATTATAAAAGTAATGATAAGGAAAAATGATTAATCGAAGGAAAAACTTACAAAAAATAATTAAAAGAATTGATGAATAATAAAAGAAAATTATTAATATTAATACATTGCCAGTTCGTAAAATTAACAATCAAAATGATAGTTTGTAAAATTGAAGAGAAATATTTTAATTAATAATGGAAGATGGAAATAATTAATAATAGAAGATAGAAATAATTAATTTCAATATGAACGCTAGGTTATAAAACTAGTAATAATTAACGTGAACTTATAACATAATTTTAACTAGTAATAATAGAAGAAGAATGATTAAACTAACATAAAAGCTAAATTATAATTAATAATAAAAAAAAATGGTTAATAAGTTTCTAGAACATAGTTGTAATTAATAATAGTTAGGCTAATATAAAAATTGTGTATAATTATTGATATTATATAATAGATATTATTTGTCGTATGAAAAATATTATCTGTATGTACATATGTACATGCGTATATGTGATTTTAAGGAATATTATATTGTTATTATTTTATGTTTCCTAAAATATTTTATTATAAAAAGGATTCTAACTTGAATAATTGAGCAACTAAAATGTAAAAACATGCATATATGCACACATATGTACAAGGGTTGTAAAAAGAAATTTTTATGTAACATTATTGTTTTATGTTCGTGTGCTATTTAACTTAATAATATAGACTAATGACTTAATTAAAATAGTGCGCGTGAAAGTTTATTTTAAACAACTTATTATTAAGGAAAAGTAAGCAAATTATTATAACAATATAACTTAAATAAAACGTTATGAATAATTCCAAAAGGGTATTTTAAAATTGTTTGTCAGGTTGATTTATTTTTGATAACTCCTGGAAGTACTTTGATTATTATAAAAAGAATAATAATAAAAGTATATTCAACAATTAATAAATAATTAAAATAAAATATTGAAAGTGTACAAATTTATTTGTGAAAGTTTTGGAATTTCCCAGAAGCTATCGAAAATTTTCCCCGGCGACAGTTTTTATGGCCTGTCGAGACAATTTTTATTACGGTCGTCTGGGTGTACAGGGCATTATTTGTTTTTCGGCTAACACGTGTTGTAACCATGTATAAAATGTTTTGCTATTCTGAAAAGATACAATGAGGTATAGAAAAGATATGGTCAAAATAATATTCGTATAGGCTTGTTTGCTTAGGAGCGCGGTGGCGTAACGGATAGAGCTCTTGCCTTTAACGCGCTGGGCACGGGTTCGAATCCTGGCCAGGCACCTCTGACTTTTTTTCAAAAGAAAATTGGTGTATGTGCTACCCATATCGTGACTCTTAAAAAATCCGACCTCATTGAGTATCGGTTGATTGTTGGTCACAAAAGTGGCTGATCATTCATCGGTAGTCAAAGTTTTCGGTATGGTGGGTCTGACAGTCTAACCTGATGTAATGTGTTAAACGGGTACCGGGCTGGACACCCTCGACTTCACCATATAAAAAGGTTAATCATATAAAGGACAAAATCTTTTACATATTAATCTTTTTTTTAAAAAAATAAAAAAAATAGGCTTGTTTGCTTTAGATAAAAAAAATTATTTTAGGGTATACTATGAAAGTATTTTAGTGAAACTTGAGCCTTGTCTATTTTAAATGAAGAATAAGAGGAATATTATTTCACTAAATATTTTTATTTTGATTATTAAAATTATTCTAAATTATAAAAATCCTTAAAATTCCTATATGTAAAAAGAGACATAAAAAGAAAAGAAAAAGAGAAAAATTAGTAAATATTAATTAGAAATAAGAAAAAATAAATGCAAAAATCATGTGACGTAACATGAGTTTACATATTTTTTTAAAAAACAGTCAAATTTTAAATAAAGTTTTTTCTTAAAATATAATTTTTTATGATGTAAAAATCTGTTCTAAATTCAATTTAATTATTTAATTTTTAAATAATAACATTTGCAAATTTTAATTGTAATATGTTATTTCTTTTTTATTCTTCAACTGCCAAATACACTGTTCACCAATGATGAGCAAGGCGCTGCGGCAAAATGTAATTAATCATGCTTGGCGCGTAAAATCCGTGCAAATAGCCGTGAGAGAACCATGACTTCACAATCGGATGAAGACCTCTTCGCTTATTCATACGGTGAAAAAGCTTTTCTAAATATAATCCCAAAAGAAGATTATACAAGTATAATCACCAAAGAGGGAGTAAAGCATGAGTTGCTGGATAGGAAAAAGCCGCATCCACCAACAGTAACTCATGTATATGATAATATTCAATAATTATTTAATATTTATTATATTCACATGTGTAAAAAAAGTTATGTTCAAAATGTCAACAAATTATTTTAATGCTATAAATAGCTTTATTATTACTGAAAAATATATCACTATACCCTAGTAACATTGATCCTGGCCGGTACGTACCCGCAACCAGTTTTTGGGTACGTTGGCACTAACGGTGGTTCAAACACAGATCGCACCGAGAACGTTCCCTTTTGGATGTAAATGTCCGCTAAGGTGGCAACATATCGTACCTGGAACGTTTTTCATCCTAAAAAATAACGTTCCCGTAACGTTCCAGCACTGAATCACTGTACGTTCTTGGTCCGTAATTTGGAACGCACTTGGCACGTAGCTGAAACGATCCTAAATAATAATATAAAATTTCGTGCAAATATTGATATCCAAACGTGAACGTTTCCGGTACGTACAAAGAACAAAAATTAAAACGCTGCTGCAACGTACGCGGTACGTAGCTACAATGTTTCAAAATTTATTATCATATCCTACTGTAATTGTTCGGTACGTTCCCGCAACGTATTGGCTCATCAAGTTAATAATGGCACATTCTTGGTAACCGTTTTGGTACGATCTTCGTACGTCGTGGGTACGTTCCGACACAATTTCAAATAAAATTTCCAAGTCATTTTATTAAATAAATACAATGAATATACGGAATGTAATTAGTTACTTTTTATTGAATAAATACAATAAATATATGAAATGTAATTAGTATTAATAAATAACATTGAAAACGCAGCTCAATATTTTTCGCTTTTTGCAATAACAATAATCAAAGTTACCTAATTGGAAATGCTCTTTATTCAAAAAAAAACTATATAAAAAATAACTTAAATCGCGATTCATACAGTTGTACTTAGTATTATTAAAATAAGCTTCATTTCACAAAATATTAATAAACTAATATAAATTTCAGGTTACACAGGTAAATATAAAATAATTAATTATGTACTTATTTTTGTATGTTTTTACACGTAATCCAATATTTTTTGAATAAATAGCATTTTGAATTATGTAATTTATGTAAATTTTATCTATTCATGTTCTAGAATACTTGAAATACCAGTTTCAATTTCTCAAAGTTTGACAATTTTATATTTATTATACATTGAAAAGACATATTCATATGCATCTTTTAAATACACATACCTAAGCCTTGCAATGTTACAATAAAGATATTTGTACGTATACAACTTTGTGATCAGTTGGTCAAGGACAGCTTTTGACAACTCGACCGCAATAATTTAGTTGAGCTTTTGTAAAGTTAACTTCTGAGGTGAACAAAATATTAGTTGTTAATTCTAAATTATAAATACGAGTCAGAAATGAAAGATTCATATAAAATAACAAGATGTGTACACTTTTCCAAGTAACAAATTATGAACGTTAATACCAATAATTATTTCAATAATCAATACCAAATTTATCGTTTTTCTTAATGAATATTTTCATTCATACATAGCTAACAAAACGCTTAGTCAGTTATCTAATCATAATTATTATTGACTTTTTGCAACAACGATTACAATTACTTTATAATATAGTTATTTTTACATTAATACAAATGTAACAATGAACATGAACTCGCATTACGCATAGTAATATAAATTACTTAGTTAAATAATTATGAAAACAATCAGATTTATGATAACTGGACTGAAAAGAGTGATTGAACTTAAATGAATTGCAACTATTTTAGTTAGTCTTTCGTACGTTGAGTTTCAATTTACATTTTTCATAAGCAATAATTTAATTTATAATAAGTATTGAATATAAAGAATTTTTAATTTTAGTTTACTAAATATTCAAATTTATGTCAAGTTCTTCCACTCATATTCTAGAGCACATGTAATATCAATTTTAATGTCTCAAAATCGAACGATTTCCATATTTATTAAATTTTGAAAAGACATATTCATATGTATATTTTAAATATCTATATCTAAATTTTGAAATGCCTAAACAAAGATAACAATACAATTGCACGCAAAACTTGTCGGTAGTAAAGTTAACTGCTGAGATATATTAAATGTTAATTGTCACTAACTGTAAATTTTAAATACAAGTTGGAGACTACAGACTGATACAGAATAGTATATGTACAAACTTTCCGAAGTATAACAAATATTTACGGTGCTGTCCGTAAATTCAGGATCACTCAGAGAAAAATTGCAATAACTTGGTAAATATAGTTTTTGAAGAAATTCCAAGAAAAGCATTCAAAGAAGCATTATAAAAAAAGCAATCTTTCTATGAATTTCATTTATTTTCAAAGACGTTTGTTATTTTATAAAAGCTCTACAAAAAGATACAATTTTCGCAGCATTCAATCATTTTTTTGGCTGAACAAATTTTTTTTAACTGTTACAAGAATTTTGGTAAAATAAATTTAATATCAGAGCAAAAATGCTTTAATTTTACATAGTTTAAAATTTTGTAATTTTCAAAAAGATTTGAAAACTGTATTGAACATACTTATGTCAATTTACAAATTTTCGCGATATTAAACAAAATTCCAGATGATCTAGGACATTTATTTAAAATGTTTATTATAAACTACAGTGAAATACATCATTTTTATAAAACTGAATATAAAGAATTTTACAGATTATCTTAAAATTTGTTCAATATAATGACAATTCCTAAATCGATAACAGTACATTCGATACAGTTTTGAAACCTTTTAAAAATCTCTGACAAAATTTTCAACTACGTAAAATTAAAGCTTTCTTGTTATTCTTTTAAATAGTTTTATTTTTATATTTTGACTACAATTGAAGAAAATAAAACATTAGACTCGAAAAAGATTTTTAAATGTTGCCTAAATGGTATGTTATTGTAGAAATTTTACAAAGTAACAGACGACTTGAAAAAAGAATGAAATTCAGAAAAAATAATTTTTCCGCTCTACTTTTGAATGCTTTTTTTATTTCCTTACAACCTATATCTACCGAATTATTGCAATTTATCTCCAGCAATTATTTTCTCTGAATGATCCTAAATGCATCGACGGCTCTGTATGTTATTACTAATAATTATTTGAATCTTCTGTTTGGACGCACGAATATTTTTATTTATACTGAGCTCTAACAAAATGCTCAGACAATCATCTAATCACAGTTACTTTCGACTTTTCGCAACAACTACTATTTATTGATAATATGTAACTGAAACAATGAAAAACAACTGAAACGCTTTACACATTACGTAATTATACAGATCAGATAATTATAAAATTATCAACACAATCAGATTTATGAAAGCTGAATCCAATAAAGTGATTGAAGTTTCATAATGAGTCTACTATTTTAATCGGTCTTTCGTACTTAATATTTAACATTAAAACTGTTTTTAGTTAGCATTTCTTTTATATGTCATTAAAGAAGACTTTGTGATGCAAGTAAAATTAAATAAAGAATCGATTATATTTAAAAAAATTTAAATATTAAAACGTGGTTTCTGTGCATTTCAACAAGAAATTTTAATAAAATATCTAAAGCAGAATTGATCAGAACAAGCGTTAAATACTGGTACTAAATATATGAATTCAGAAGAATAACTTAAATGATTGTAAATAAATATAATATGTTTCAAATCACATTAAAATTTAACGTAGTATGATTTAATACAGAAATAACTTTTGAAAACGATCGATTTCATTATTTCGTACTTTCATAATTCTCAGTGTTATCGCGTAAGTTTGATCTTGATTATTTTGCAAATCTTCTTAACAGTATTTGACTCCGAGGGTAAATAGATATGCCATAATAATACTTCAAAAATACCTGCAAATATAAATGTGTTTTAATAAAAATTTTCAATGAGTATTATCTGACCAAAAATTTTTCTATAGAATTAATATTGTAAATATACCTTTTTCAAAGTGGAGATCGAATGGTATGTACTATTGGGAATGCAACAATGTTTTCTTTGTACGGAATAATGAATAATTTAGCTGTTATGTTGTTAATGCTCCAATGCTGTAAAGGAGTATTTTGTTCTTGAGAACTCACAACATTTATGCTTGATTTACTAGATAAACATGGCCTTTCGTAGAGTGGTCCAATTATTTTCAAGGTACGTCCAACTATATAAATGTTACTGTTACTTTTAATGACGTTTGAAACTTTTACAACATTGGCATTATCTACATAAACATAATTATTTTTCCCATCATCACAATTGATCTTGAATGAATCAAACTCTAAAAATTTATATTGTAAGACATTTTTTAAATCCTTTGGTACAGGTCCAACGTTGTGTGGTTGTTTTAAATTTGCGCTTCTAATTGCGTACGGTGGTGTCTCTTGTAATATTTCTATTTCGGAGCATCGATTAATTAATTGTTGAGATACATTATTACCACTTCTCAATAATCTTTTCATCCGACCAATAAAATTTTCAAAACGAAATGCTGAGAAGTTTTCTAGTTCGCCGTATTTTCTTACATCGTCTGCCAAGTGTTGAACGTTGTGTACATTATGAGAAACAGATTTTGATCCATATAGGTTTTTGAATTCGTTGACAAAGATTTTTCCAAGTTTTTCTGCATAGTCAACCCACTGAGGGATATAACATAGTTTAGG